>SJYV01023093.1:76339-226136 GCA_006410875.1 Neotragus pygmaeus
GTGTGTGTGTGTGTGTGTGTGTGTGTGTGAGAGAGAGAGAGAGAGAGAGAGAGAGAGAGAGAGAGAGAGACTGTGTGTGTCTCTCCATTGAGGTGCATTTACCAAAACCAAAAAATAACCCCAAACTGAAATGTTATACATGACGGTACAGTGTCACCATCAGCTGAAAAGAACACAGGTGTGCTCCTGAGCTGGGTGACAAAATTTGTTTAAAAAAAAAAAAGCCTCCCCATCCACCCCTTCTAGGCAACCACACAAGAAAGAAACCAACTTTGTTCTTCATTTTAAATGAAACCCCAAATGCTTCGCCCACCTACTTCTAAAATTTAAAACAGAAAACACCATCCCACAAATGTGTCTCGGGCACTCATGTTTGTGTCTTCTTGCTGGTGCCTATCCCCTGACAACCTCCTTGCTCTCAGAGTCCCCCTGAGACTCCTGTCAAAACCTACCCATGCGTGCTCCCAGCTCTCATCCCTCCAGTCTCGCTCTGGGGGTGGGGGTGGGGGTGGCCCCTCCCCCTCCCCTCTCAGCAGAGCCCACAGAAGCCGCTGTCAGTCAGCCCTGCTTGCCGGGGGCCCTCTGAGATTGCTGCACTGGGTGGAATTCTCGTCCTTAACTTTCCCAGAGGTCCCCGTCTCATCTTAACTTCTCCATCGAACTGGGGCCGTANGGGGGTGGCCCCTCCCCCTCCCCTCTCAGCAGAGCCCACAGAAGCCGCTGTCAGTCAGCCCTGCTTGCCAGGGGCCCTCTGAGATTGCTGCACTGGGTGGAATTCTCATCCTTAACTTTCCCAGAGGTCCCCGTCTCATCTTAACTTCTCCATCGAACTGGGGCCGTAACCTCTTCGACTGATATACATTGATTCCATACGGCCCTAGGGACTTGGAGACATTCCACTCACCTGTCAGCTTTTAAACTGCTTTCTCTCTGCCTTAGAAAATGGAATCTTAAGGTGTAAGTGCTGTGGTTCAGAATTAAATCAATTAAAATATTTTCATAAATTAAAAAAAAAAAAGGGCTTCCCTGGTGGCTCAGACGGTAAAGAATCCACTTGCAATGCAAGAGACCTGGGTTCGATCCCTGGGTCAGGAAGATCCCCTGGAGGAGAGCATGGCAACCCACTCCAGTATTGCCTGGAGAATCCCCATGGACAGAGGAGCCTGGTGGGCTACAGTCCATGGGGTTGCAAAGAGTCGGACACGACTGAGTTTAAAATCCATTTAAATTTTAAACTAAGTTTAAAATCAGCTTCCCGAGAGTGTTCTCAAACTGGATTGTGAGGAAGGCTGCACCACTCTGTACATTTATGGGAGGAAAAAAATCACTAAACTGTATACTTAAAATAGATGAATTTCAGTCTTCCCTGTCGGTCCAGTAACTAAGATTTCACAATCCCAATGCAGGGGGCACAGGTCTGATCCCCAGTTGGGGAAGATCCCAAGTGCTATGTGGAGTGGCCAAAAAAAAAAGTTAATTTCATGGTATGCAAATTATACCTTAATAAAGCTATTTAAAAATCAGTGTCCACATCTTCGCAGGTGTTCACTGCCAGACCCGAGGTGGGACCTGGGTTCCCTGCATGTGGACACTCTCTCTCCCTGTGTGGTTCAGAGAGGCTGGAACAGAGAGGCTCTGAAGGCAGGGCTGGAGCCAGGGTTCTGGTGAGCAGAGGTGCCTTCTGGAGAAGGGGCCCCCCTGAGGGCAGGATGCCAGACAGCAGTAGGAAGGGAGGGGCCGAAGCAGGATGGTGGCAAACCACGGGTGCAGTGTGACAGGTGATGGGTGACATGGTGGGGGAGCAAGACGTGTTTAGCACGAGACTGATAACTGATAACAACACTCATAAATGCTAGTTGCTCAGTCGTGTCCAACTCTTTGTGACCCCATGGACTGTAGCCCACCAGGCTCCTCTGTCCATGTGGGTTCTCCAGGCAAGATACTGGAGGGGGTTGCCATTCCCTTCTCTAGGGCATCTTCCCGACCCAGGGATCAAACCCGGGTCTCCTGCATTGCAGGCCATCTGAGCCACCAGATGAACTCATACATCACGGTCACTTTTGTAGGTCCAAATGGTCACGCATTGGCCACTGCCTGACACTTGTCCATGTGATATGGGCCAGAGCCCAGGCCCAGGGTTTAGGCGGAACAAACTCCCACTCAGACTCCCCTCTGCTCAGGGGGTAAGTGGCCGAGGGCTTGTCACTTCAACCCTGTGGCCTGCCATTCTCTCATCTATAAATGCGACGGCACGGCCACACCCCAGAAGCACATTTTCACTTCCACTTCTAAATACACGTCCGGTGCCCAGCACACGCTGGGTCCCCAGGGTTCCAGCAGGGAGGGTCCTTCTTTCCTGCTCCTCTGCTTTCCTCTCCTCATCTGACAATGCTGTCTCCAGAGCAAGTGGAACAGCAGAACTACGCCTGAACCACCAACCTCTCTGGGCGCCCCTCTCCCAATACCAGTCCCCCAAATAAGGCAGGACAAGTGCACGGTTCTGCTAAGCAAAGCAGACCCTCATTTTCCTCATGCTACTGCTGAAACACGAGAGAGTCCCAGCTGTCCCCAGTGCCTGGCGCTGCATCTGGCATCCCCTACCTGGTGGTTTAATCATCAGTCATGTCTGATTCTTATAACCCCACAGACTATAACCTCCCAGGCTCCTCTGTGCATGGGGTTCTCCAGGCAAGAATGCTGGAGTGGACTGCCGTTTCCTTCTAGCTGAAATAAAGCCAGAAAACAAACAGCCCCGGGGCAGAGCCGGGGACAGCACAAACCAAGGGCTCCCTGTTACTAACACATCAAGTAGAGAAGGGCGTTACTGCCAGGGGCCGCCAGGTGGGTCTGGGTGTATCCTGAAGAGCCACTGTGATGCTCATGGGCCCATGGCACTGGAGACGAACAGGAGATCAAAGAAACCCGTTCCTTGGGCTCTTGCAGAGAACAGGGGAGTGGGGGTCCAAGAAGGACCCCTCCCCACGAGCAGAGTGATTTCATGCTCAGCTTCCCTTGACCCAGTGCCCCCGGAAGCTGCTGCTGCTGCTCCCAGGACCAGGGCTCCTCGATGAGGAACATCCTCGGCGGGTCACAAGGGGTAGCGCTCCTCTGCGCTCCAGACGACCTGAGTTCCGGTGGACAGGCTCTGGTGAGAGCAGGGTGAGGAGGTACCCACAGAGGCAAGCTTCAGCTCCTCCCGCAAAAGCCTCTCATGGTGGGATCCTTCCCGCATGCCCTGACCCCACACCCAGTCCAGGAGGCTCCCAAGGTCTCCACGGGCACCAGGGGAGTCCCAGCCAGCAGGCACATCTGTCCCTGGGGCCCACAAGTTTCCATCTACGAGCCACAGGTGCAGGTCAACGCACAAGACCGTGGAGGGGAGGAAAGGCAGCACCCCGCTCAACTCACAGTGCATTAACCCTCAGGTTGGAGCTAAGCTCTGGCTTTCTGTAAGGTGTCTGGGAGGACATTTCAGTCTTTCAAAGTCATACCGAGTGTCCAAGACCAGGACTTAGGACCTTACCCACTCGGGCCCCAGACACCAGTGGGAGATGTGAAAACGGACGCGTGATGGGAGCCCCAGTGGAATGTGCACGGGGCGAATAAAGCTGCACCGGATGCCAGTGGAAGGGACGTCGGTTTCCTCCAAAGATTCTCTCCCAGGCGGCTCAGAGGCTAAAGGATCTGCCTTCAGACAGGAGACCTGGGTTCGATCCCTGGGTCGGGAAGATCCCCTGGAGGAGAGCATGGCAACCCACTCCAGTATTTTTGCCTGGAGAATCCCCATGGACAGAGGAGCCTGGTGGGCTACATTCCATGGGGTCGAAAAGAGTCAGACACGACTGAGTGACTAACACTTTCCCTTTCAAAGATTTTTTTCTTGTCAGTAGGGCCCACACCCCATGATGGTACGAGGATACACCCCTGGGTGGTGGTGGGGGCACCATATTACTTAAGCCCCACAGACCAAGGAAGTAGCGGCTGCACCTGCCTTGGAACTCCCACCTGAGGGGTCATGAGGATATATTCTAAAGGAAGAAACGTGCTCTCGGTGTAGAGCCCTGGGGTTATAAGCGCATCCTTTACAATTATACCCAAATGAGCACATGTTTTCACTGAGCTGGCTCCAGGCTGGCAGCCAGAGCTCTGCCTCCAACAGCTGCCCAGGGCACAGCCCAGGCTCCACAGGGGGTGAGGGCAGCCTCCACTCACCAGACAGCGGGTCTTTGCCAATCATCAAGACATTAGGCAAATTCATGACGATCAGCTGCTGGAGAACTTCCTATGGAAACAAAGGGGAAAGGATGCCATTAAGAACAGAAAACAAAATAAAGGCTGATTAAGAAAATTACAGAGTACCAAGAAACTGGAGGAGTGTGCAGCCATTACGAAAACAGTTGCTATGAAAATACTATATTATATAACAGGAAGGGAAATGTAAGATATAAATACATGAAAAGTCAAAACAGCTAACTGTGCTTCTGCCTCGATTATTAATAAAAATTATGTCTGCATGTGTACAGAGACTTTGCGGGAAAAGAAGATATATTAGATGTTATATTAGTGGACTAGAAGTGAGTTTCTTTTAAAGGATGTCTTTATTTTTATTGTATGATTTGCTTGTGCAACTAAACAATGCAGAATAAACATGAAAAGGGCTTCCCTTGTGGCTCAGCTGGTAAAGAATCCACCTGCAATGCGGGAGACCTGGGTGTGATCCCTGGGTTGGGAAGATCCCCTGGAGAAGGGAAAGGCTACCCACTCCAGTGTTCTGGCCTGGAGAATTCCATGGACTGTAGAGTCCATGGGGTCACAAAGAGTCGGACACCACTGAGTGACTTTCACTTTCACTTTGAAACATTAAAAGAGATGTTACTGAGTCTTTACAAGCTGACAATTCAGGATTCTGGCATTCAGTAGGTCTTTGGTACAAGCTGTAAATAAAGAGACTTCTCCTTTTTCAGCAGTGACTTCCCTGCTGCTGTTGTTGGGTCACTCAGTCGTGTCCGACTCTCTGTGACCCCATGGACTGGAGCACACAGTCCTTCCCTGGGGGAGGGATAATCTGCAGCCAGAGCAAATCTGCAGCCCCCTACACACACCGCCAGAGATATGGCACACAGGAGATGCCCGGCCTCCTGCCCTCACACCAAGGGGCCCCTGAAGGAAGGCCCAGGCTCCAGCCATCGACATGCCCCCTGTCGAGGGGGTTCTAACAAGTTCCCTCCGAGTGCGCTGGCCCTTCGCTCACATTTCCCAGAGTACTTCTCAGGGCAGGTTGGTCTTCCCTGCCCAGATGTGCCTTGTTTCTCCCAAACCCAGAAGATAAAGTATCTAATTCTACAGAAGACAAGCAAAGCAGTAGGATTCAGTAATATTCTTGGTCTCGCAAAAGTGGTCACCATAGCAACTCTGGACCAACAAAGCTCCGCTTATGTCTTTAAAAAAAATGTTTCCATTGAGAGACGACTTTTTTTCCCCCGCAGTCACTCTACTGCACGGCGTGAGGACTCTCTGAACTCAGGACACTGCCAACCAGCGCTGATGAATTAAAAGGGGACAGGCAACGCAATCGGCTAATCCCGCAGGGCCCAGCTGATCACCTCAGAGCTCTCTGAATCCTCAGATGGGAATGGCAGCCTTGGCAAGCTCGCCAGGAGAGGCCGACACCGTCACCGTGTCGGCTACAGACTGGCACTTGCCATTGACCTCTACAAGGATTAAATCCTGTGCTGCTGCGGCTGCTGATTCCAACACCCCCTGAAAAGTGTTCGGGGTGGAGAGGAGAAGGGAGGCACTCTGTGCTTGGGGGAAAGACTGGTTAGGTATTTTCAGGAGCTGATTTTCTGAGCCCAATTCTTGTATCTCCCCATGTCTAGAAAAGCACAAAAATTCTTCACGGTGACAACTGTTCCTCATGACTAGCAGAAAGCTTCACCAGACTAGCAGAAGCCTTCTGGAAAAATATGTGCTTGACTGTGCGTACTCTGCCTTCACCCAAATCATGCATACACTGACCTCCCCGCCCCCGCCCCGCCCTGCCTCTTCGGAGCAGCTTCTCAGAGCTATCAGAGGAGCTGGCTCACTCTCCCCCAAGAAAAAGTTAATTATCAGACTCAATGCATGTTTTTAAAGTCGACAACAGAATGTGCAAAAGGAACTGATCCACCCTCCTTATTATCTTTCCATGGTTCCCACAGCACCAGAAATTGAGGAGGTGTACCCCACTCCCAAACACTCCGGGCCCCTCTGTGCTCAGTGTTGGAGGACATCTTTCTTTACTATCTGAGGTCACATGTCACTGCATCTGAGATGGCCAGTGTTTTCTCAAGCCAAGTCTCAGTGCTGGGCAGAGTCTGTTGAGCAGAGTCTGAGTTGTGTAACAGCCTCAGTCTTCCTTCAGGGCTTGGAAAAGTCAATGCAGTCTCTCAACTGGATGTGCTCACCAAAGGATTCCACAGTAGCACCCTCGGGCAAAACACACACAGCCAGGAAAATCAGATAAATCCACTTCCAGCAAAAGGAAGGACTCACAGCCAAGTCAGCCGCTCTGTCACGGCTTCCCTGGTGGCTGAGGCAGTAAAGAATCTGTCTGCAATGCAACAGCCCCGGTTCAGCCCCTGAATCGGGAAGATACCCTGGAGAAGGAAATGGCAACCCATTCCAGTACACAGTCCATGGGGTTGACAAGAGTCAGACCGACTTAGGGACTAAACCACCAAGAACTTCTAAGTCACATCAAAACTAAGTCACTTTAACTTGGGGACATTCAATAAATAATAACATTGCTAGCAATGTCATGGAGTCCCTATCCGGTCTCAATGCTAAACTCAAGTGCTCAGCCCAACTTCTAGAAGATTTCCTTGTTATCACTGTCAACCAATTGCATTCCCTTCTGGAGACTTGGCTGGTTTCTGCTCTGCTGTGGTGCAAGTGTCTCGAGCACCAGCTCTATTATCAGGGTGCTTGAAGAAGGTACACATGTTTATAAAGGAAATTTGTTGTTGTTCAGTCACTCAGTCGTGTCTGACTCTTTGCGACCCCATGGACTGCAGCACCCCAGGCATCCCTGTCCTTCACTATTTCCCAGAGTTTGCTGAAACTCATGTCCAGTGAGTTGATGGTGCCATCCAACCATCTCATTCTCTGTCGGCCCCTTTTCCTGCCCTCAATCTTTCCCTGCATCAGGGTCTTTTCCAATGAGTCGGCTCTTCATATCAAGTGGCCAGAGTATTGGAGCTTTAGCTTCCGTCCTTCCAAAGAATATTTAGGAGTGATTTCCTTTAGGATTGGCTGGTTTGATCTCCCTACTGTTCAAGGGACTCTCAAGAGTCTTCTCCAACACCACAGTTCAAAAACAACATCCATTCTTTGGCATTCAGCCTTTTTAATGGTACAACTCTCACATCCATGCTTGACTACTGGATAAACCATAGCTTTGACTAGACAGACTTTTGTTGGCAAAGTGATGTCTCTGCTTTTTAATAAGTTGTCTAGGTTGGTCATAACTTTTCTTCCAAGGAGCAAGCGTCTTTTAATTTCATGGCTGCAGTCATCATCTGCAGTGATTTTGGAGCCCCCAAAATTAAAGTCTGTCACTGTTTCCACTGTTTCCCCATTTATTTCCCATGAAGTGATGGGACCGGATGCCATGATCTCAGTTTTTTGAATGCTGAGTTTTAAAGCAGCTTTTTCGCTGTCCTCTTTCACCATCACCAAGAGGCTCTTTAGTTCCTTTTCACTTTCTGCCATAAGGGTGGTGTCATCTGCATATCTAAAGTTACTGATATTTCTCCTGGCAATCCTGATTCCAGCTTGAGCTTCATGCAGCCTGCCATTCTGCGTGTAAGTTAAACAAACAGGGTGACAATATACAGCCTTGACATACTCCTTTTCCGATTTGGAACCAGTCTGTTGTTTCATGTTCGGTTCTAACTGTTGCTTCTTGATCTACATACAGGTTTCTCAGGAGGCAGGTCTGGTGGTCTGGTATTCCCATCTCTTTAAGAATTTTCCACAGTTTGTTATGAAGCAGATACAGTATGTGAAATCATCTTGAAGGTCTCTGCAATAATGTACAGCTGAATTTTTATGCTAATGATAACCTAAGCAAAAGACTGTTGGAAACAATGCTGGAAAATACTGCTGGGAAATCCATGTATTCTCCTTCTAAAACTGGATGTTTAATTTTATCTAATCTGGGCTTTCTAATTTTCCCACAATATGTATCACTTGCACAGTTAGGAAGTAATGTTTCATGAACAATGTTTTATTGATGTGTTCCTTTCCAAGCCTCATGGGTCTCCTAAGACTTAATCCTGTGGCCCAAAATACGTCTAAGATCTTAACTGTTCCCCCCAAAGGACCATTAATCGTATTCCAGCAAAAATAGCCTCGGAGGTTTGAGTACCACAGTGAGAATTGTCTAGCAGAAATACATGAGAAACGTTCATTTCGAGTGTTCTTTATACCTGAGGCTGATTCATCTTGATGTATGGCAGAGGCCAACACAATACCGTAAAGCTATTATGCCCCAATTTAAAAAAAGAAAAGGAAAAAGAAATAAATGACAACATACAAATAATATATCTTAATTAAACCAACATTTCCAAAATATTATTGCTTCGCCACCAAATCAACATAAAACCTTGAAAGAGATGATTTCACACTTTTTTTCACACCAAGTCTTTGAAATCCACTGTGTAGTTTACACTCATAGCACATAGGAATGTGAAAGCCAAACCGTCATTGGAAACACGATCTGAATACGTAGAGTCACACACCCAAGTTGTTCCAAACACACTTACAGTTCTGCCAATAACTGAATCCAGTATCGGTTTTTCAGTGTAAGTAAATGAAAAATCCACTTCCTCAGTCACACACCAGCCATGTTCTGGAGGCCGCGCCAGCCACACGTGGCTAGTGGCCGTCACGCTCCACAACACCAGAGACAGGGGAGCTAAGCAAATGTGTCTCCTCGGGGTGGCGGGGCCTCCAGGGCAACGGGCCAGGCCCTCATCTAGTGGGGACGTGAGGAGGCTGCTGACGAATGGACCCTCCCGCCTGCTACTCAGAACAGAAGGCCACTGTGGAGGCCGCAGCTGACGCTGGCCTGCTGGGCGGGCGGTGGTCACACCCCCACTGGCTGCAGGGGTGGACGAGTATGGAGATGTGCTCTGGGCAGCCCTCAGATTTGCCAACAAGCCTTCCTGGTGCCGTGCGGGCTTCTGCGAAGGCAGAAACAAAGGCCACTGTCGCATCCTGAGGCCGCGATGAGGGACGAGGGCACACACAAGCCTTGCGGCCTCCCATGTCACCCCATCCTTCTTGTGGCCTGACAGCGGGAGGGAAGAGTCGGGCCTGGGGTGCCGCCGTCGCAGAGACCCCCTCCCTCTGCAGAGAACTGGGCCAGGGCCAGTGAAGGGGGAGGGCTCAGGGGAGGGGGATTTAAGCACCGAGATCCAGAGCAGACTTTGTACACCCCTCTCTTCTCTGCCCTGCATCTCCTTTAGATTTGGTCTGAGATGCTAGGATAAGATGTGGGGGCAACCCCAGATTTCCCTTTTCCTAAGTGAAACTGCACTAACTGCATCTTGAAAGGACCTCGTTGCTAACCACTTTAAACAAACGAAAAGAAAAGTCACAAAAGTAGGTCAGAGGAGGGTGGCAGCACTTGGATTCTCAGCAGCAAGGGGCTGGGCTAGAAAGGGCTTTGTAACGTAAAAGGGGAAAGAGCCCACTGGACCTTATCCAGGCTGCAAACCTCACATTTAGGAGAAACTGATGCTTTTGAACTGTGGTGCTGGAGAAGACTCTTGAGAGTCCCTTGGACTGCAAGGAGATCCAACCAGTCCATTCTGAAGGAGATCAGTCCTGAATATTCATGGGAAGGACTGATGCTGAAGCTGAAACTCCAATACTTTGGCCACCTGATGCGAAAAACTGACTCATTGGAAAAGACCGTGATGGTGGAAAGACTGAAGGCAGGGGGAGAAGGGGATGCCAGAGGATGAGATGGTTGGATGGCATCACTGACTCAAAGGACATGAGTTTGAGCGAGCTCCTGGAGTTGATGATGGACAGGGAAGCCTGGCATGCGGCAGTCCATGGGGTCGCAAAAGAGTCAGACATGACTGAGTGACTGAACTGAACAGATCATCTCCTTCCAGGGCTGTGTCGACACAAACAAGGCCTGACACCTGGGGGAAGGACCAACTGAACAGGACGGTTTCCAGGAAGCGTCTGGCACCACAGCTGGGGTCCCAGCGGCAGCATCTGGCTTCACACCACGTCAGTAAGCTCAGAGACTCCGACTGCCCTTGGACTGCCGGTTTCCTAATCAGAGGCCACCTGGAGGGGACACAGGGAGTGACGAGGGGCCGTCTGGAGGCCAGGGCACTGGCTCCCAGGGGTCACGGGTGAGAGAAGCTCTCAGAACCAGGAGGCCAAGGGGAAAGAAGACACTCCCTTCCTCCCAGAATCCTCTTAGGACAAGTACAGATGTGCCCCGTGGGGAAAACCCAGGACACGGGAGAGGGNATGTTCCAGGGCCCACGGCTCACAGCTACTGAAGCCCAAGCGCCTGCAGCCTGCGCCCCGCAAGAGAAGCCACTGAGATAAGAGGCGTGTGCAGCGAAATGAAGGGTACGGAGCCCAATCGCTGCAACGAGACAAAGCCGGCGCAGCACTGAAGACCCAGCACAGCCAGAAAAAAAAAAAAAGGCTCTATAAATGTGGTTCTATCACCTTAAATCATTTTAACCCTGTGGCATGGCTTCCCACAAACAATGTACGATCAGCAGTATCTCTTTATCAGTTATGGAACTGTGAACACGACAGATCCACTAAAAAAAATTATCCTTTCTCCTGAAACAATTCACAGTGCAATGTGAAAAATGATGCAGAGTATTGGTTTCTTAAAAATCACCCACTCCAAATCAAACAGTACCCCATCACCCCTCATCAGGAAGTACAAAGCCTCCATCAGCTGGGAAGAGATACGAGCCAGAGGAACCCAGGGAGGACGGCAGATGCTGGCTTGCAGCTCTGGTGCCTGCGCTGGGGCAGGAAGCCCTGTGGGAAGGGAGGGGTGGGGTGGAGGATCAGCTCCGAGAGCATCAGCCCCTGGAAAACAGAGGCTCAGGAATCCCAGAGACTTTCACCTACCACCTGTGGCAACATAGGGGCCTCAGTGAAAAGGCTTAAAATGCCGCCACGGCTCCTGCCAACCTCTGTGCGTGATCAAATAGAAAGGTCACTTTCTCCGCTGGTGGAAGAAACAAAGGTCCCAGAAAAGTTGCCGGGTGCAAACACTTTCCGTGTCTGCGGCAAAGGTTATCTTCAGTTTCCACTGAGAACACTGGGATTATTGGATTGAGAACAATGATTTCATGAAGAAAGAAATCTTTTTCTCTTGCCAAATGAAAGAAACAATTTTATGGTCTGACATTTTGCCAGGAAGGAGAAACAAATGCTGCTAAATGCCATGAGTTTAGGTCCATGGAATGACCCTCCATGAGGGTTTGAAAAGGAGCCGTTAATTCAGAGCCATTAAGAGAGAGATCCCAGAGAAGTTAAGACAAACACTCCTGAGAGGCATCCAGGAGGAAGATGATGCTCATGGTTTCCAAGGAGACCAGGATGGTCCAGACAGCAAAACCACACAGCCAGAGAAACACAAAGACCTATTGAATACTGAGAATCAGAAACACGAGTGATGGCTGCTTTGAGTATGCATCCAGCATGCGTGTGCATGCACACACACACAGCACACCTGAAGTCTTGGGTTCAGAGAGTCAAAACCATACATAGAGCACCTTGCCGTGCACTGACAGGTCACGCAGCCTAGCACCAGGTACACTGCCAGACTCTGTCCGGACAAGGCCGGGAAAACTCCCCAGAGGGGCGTGCTTCTGAGCTGGGCTGAGGACAGTGCGCAGGGGTCCAACAGGTAAAGGTGGCAGCCAGGAAACGCATCAGCTGCCACGTGTGGCCAGCGAGTCAAGCCGCTGGTTACCCTGTCCTGTGCATACTGTACATTTTCCACTGGGCGCTGTTTCTGCCTCACACAATGCCAGCCCCAGGTGCCACCAGATCAGAACCCTATCCATCCTCCAGAGCTCAGTGAAAATGCCACCTCCTCCAGGAAGCCAGCCTTGATGCCTTTAGTCACACATGACTGACTGCCTTTCCCCTCAACTCTTAATGCCTCACCTGCCCACTCCTGCGGCACTTTCACATTTTGCCTCATCAGTCAGCTCCTGCTGTGAGGAGGCAGCAAAGAGGCACCAGCTAAGTGACCGCTGACAAAATGAGACTGACTCCGCTTATGGCAAAGTGCTTAGTTTTATTGTTTTTAAAATCTCTTTTTTTGGAAGAGGTGTCTTCTCTTTCTCACATGAACAAAGGGACCGAGTCCTGAAAAGCAACTACTTTGCGCCACTACTATGAGTTACTTTAGTCCCCTGTTAAGTTCCTTCCTATGCCTTCAAGTATTTTACCTGGCAAAATCGGCCACCACATGTCTGAAGATCCCACATTTAATGTGCCTGTAGCTGAAAACCAAAGTTACAAACACCTCACGGTGAATGTGTAATGCCGATTTGAATACATCAGGCTTTCTCCAACTGTAAAATCCCAAATGTGGTATTTTTATGAGCAAGTGAAGAAAAGCAAGGGGAATTAAAAATTCATCAGCAGGGCTTCCCTGGTGGCTCAGTGGAAAAGAATCCACTTGCCAATGAAGGAGACATGGGTCTGACCCTGGTCCAGAGATCCTACATGCCTCAGCGTAACTAAGCCCATTTGCCAGAACTCCTGAGCCTGTGTTCTAGAGCCTGGGAGCCACACCTACTGAGCCTGTGTGCTGCAACGACTGAAGCTCATGCGCCTAGAGCACGTGCTCAACAAGGGAGGAGCCCCCGTTTGCCTCAACTAGAGAACAGCCTGTGAAGCAAAGAAGACATACTCAAACATAAAGTTATTTTAAAAATTAGAACATAATAAAATTCCTAAACAAAAGAAGTGACTCAGACGGGAAAGGCCGCACACGTATTCAAGGACCCAGCATCTATCCCAGGACCCCAAGAGAGGAGGCAAGACTACAAACCCCGGAGCCCTAACTCTTCCAGAAACCACACAGCTAGGGTTCACGCCAGTGAGGTGCCTTTGGGATCTGGAAAGGTTGAGACACTCACAAAGCACCCCATGGAGAGACCCAGGAAGTCAGGGCTAGTATTCCAGGCAGCCTCTGCACACATCGTGGGGGTTTATGCTCCTGCCATCAATCAGCGCTCCTCCAAAGCTCCTCCTTCGATGGGGCCAAGAGGGGTTCCCTTCAATAGCATCCTGACCCAAACAAAAACTGCCTGACAACCCAGATGGCAAATACATACCCAAACACAGGGGAAGGTCCCCTCTCGCCGTCTCCTTCCTCCTCCTCACATCACATGAGGGGACCAAGAGAAGGATTACCAGAATTTTCTATTGGAAAGNTCACGGCTTCACTGAGCCCACGATGCCAAATGCTTGACCCCACGAATGAACGCTGCTCCCAACACAGGGCCCAGGCTGCCATTCCAGGCTGGCTCCAGGGATCACTTGAGCCCTCGTCATCCCTCCTGTCACCAGCCTTCACACGGGCCAGTGCTCCAAGTTACAAACGTCCTCCTTCCCAAACTCACTCAAACCTCACTCCTCCCAAGGGAGCTTTGCAGTTTCCTGAATGCCTGCACTTTACGGATGTTGGCGGTGCTAAGTCTTAGGATAACAAGATGGGGCTCCGTCTTTGCCCTCTGGAGGAGGGGGGCTCTGAGAGAGGTAGGGGTGGAGGGGAGGGGAGGCAGAGGCCGGGGGCGGCACAGCAGGGCCTCAGAGGGACCCCAGGGCAGGCTTGGATGCCTCAGTCTACCGGGTCTGTCCCTCGGGCCCGAGGTGACCGGCGCTGCTGTTCAGTGAAGCTCATTTCCAGCACGCCACTCAGTGGGCTCCATTAGGTCCCTGTGGGGTCAGGCCTCCTAATTCCTTTCTAGCCAGTCTCTATCCAGAACTTATAAATAGTGCACCCACTCAGTCATGGCAGACGAACGTCTTGGGAGCCCTCAAAAAATGAGCCTGTGCTTTTCTCCAGGATCTCCTTCCTTGGCTTGGAACAGGAGGACTCAGCTCTGCTCAGCTCCCCACCCCGCAAAATGACCCCCTCGACTCACCTCTGAGAATAAGTATGTACCCACAAACTCTTAATAAGCTGTCTGCCATAAAACTGTCAACAGCAGAACAGTCAACAGAAGCTCTAAAATACCCCCATCAAAGCTTCACCCCCAAGTACGACAGGGTGTGTGATGAGGGAGCCGCACTTTAACAATTAGGCCACAAACGGACACTGGGGAGTGGCTGGGTAATGGAAGATTCAGTTACTGTCCTGGTTGGGAAGATGGCAGAAAATGCTTAAACGAATAAGACAATACCTAACTGGGTAAGAAAATTAAAGATATGCCAAAGGGAAGAAACCGTCAAAGAAAAATATACCAAAATGACAGAACTCTCTTTATTACAGTGGTCACGCCAAGAGCAAGCTTTCCCAACATTTTGAAAAGATTCTGGGATTTCCCTGGTGGCACAGAAGGTTAAGAATCCACCTGCCAATGCAGGAGACAGGGGTTTGATCCCCGGTCCAGGAAGATCCCACACGCGACGGAGCAACTAAGCCCGTGCACCACAAGTACTGAGACCGTGTTCCAGGGCCCACGGCTCACAGCTACTGAAGCCCAAGCGCCTGCAGCCTGCGCCCCGCANGCCCTGTGGTATACAGGCCTGTGGTCCCCCTTAAGTGCTCCGGGAGAGGAGGCCCTGTCCCCCTAAACCCCTGCCCTGCCCCCCGCAAGGCTGGGGCTGTCCTCCCTCCTGGCAGCCCCGTCAGGTGCTGACCACAGCCTCCGAGGTGAGGCTGAGACCCCTCCTTGAAGGGCCCCGGGGGCTCTGGCTCCCGTGCTCCACTGCAGTCCCTTCTCAGCACCTGTCAGGCTCCCGAACCCCAAGAGGGCCTTGCTGACAAACCAAGCAAAAACTAACGAGCCCACAGCCGCCAGCAGGAGCTAACGAGTCCACAGCTCCTCGCCATCAGCTGCAGACCTGGAGGTGGGAGTGAAACAATCCCCGTGTGCCCAGGGCAGTCAAGTGGACAGACAGGCCCATCTCCCGAGGCGTCTGCTTGAGGCCCAGGCCCGCCCTGCTCCAGTGGCGGGGCCGGGGAGGGTGCGGGGTGTCCAGCCAGGAACTTCAGGGGCCACAGTGAGCCCCAGGCAAGACTGGCTTTGTTTGATGGCGTGAGCCCTCCTCCCCGCTCAGAGGTAAGGGGAGGCCGTCTCTCCTCCTACTTGCCCATTCAAGCGTTAAGGAGCAGGAGGAATGAGGAGCCAGGGCCACTGGGCCTCCTCAAAGGTCCGCCAGTAACTTATTAAGCCACCCCATCCTTATTCACCCTGGATACCCGCCGAGGTATCGGTTTACTTGGTAAAACCAGTTCTCGCTGCTTAAGGACGCTGTGGGGCCTGGTGAATGGCAGGAGGAAACTGGACACCCCTGGGAACAGCGCTGTTCTTGGGGAAATGCAGCGCTGGGAAAAGACACAGGCACTCCCGCAGGTCGTAAAGCATGTTATTGTCGGCTGCGTGCTGGGACAGGGAGCCGGAGCCACCAGTGGAGAGGACGCGCCCCCGAAATGCGATCGCCTCCAACTGCACAAGGCCCATTTTCCCCATGGCGAGGCAAACGCGTTTCTCTGTGTGCAAACTTTTCCAGTAACAGGTGATGCTCTGAAACCGGCAGAAAAGCGGATCCCTCTCTCCAAACTATGAAGGCCAATTATGCATCCCGTGTGAAGGAAAGGCCTTCTGGAGAGCCACACCTGGGGACCACAGTGCCCTGTGCATCCTGGGAAGACATCCCACACCTGGGGAGTATGTGCATTGGTGCATCCTGGGAAGACATTCCAAGGGCACCACACCTGGGGACCACAGCACTCTGTGCATTCTGCGAAGGCATCCCACATCTGGGGACCACGGTGCCCTGTGCATCCTGGGAAGACATCCCACACTGGGGACTACATGCACTGATGTATCCAGGAAGACTGAAGTGAGAGAATCAAAGCGTCAAAGCCCACGCCACGAGGCCATCCAAGTATCTTCTGGAGGAAAGACCCTGACTTTCACTACTATGCTGGGAACAGGGAACAGGGTGGCTTCCCTTCACTGCACACCCCAGACCCCATCAGCCCGTCTCTCCTGCACCTCTGGCTGCTCCACGACCCCGCTGGTGACCTAGGCTGGTCGGCGTGGTGCTAAGAGCCACATGCTGGACTCTGGGACCTGAGATTCTTGCTTTCCTGGTCACAGACAGCCCCTGGTAGAGCCAGGTCCACTGGTGCACCCCTGGTCACCAGAGGAGGACCCAGATGCTCTGAATCCTGTCCCTCAAATCCACAGCACGCCGGTGGCTCTTAGGTCACCATCCACCAGCAATGGACCGTATAGTCCCTACTCTCTTTTAGAGGAGGGACTCTAAAAAAACAAAACTTTTCTTTCAAAGTAACATCTCCCCATAAAGCACTGCAATGTGATCACCTAGACCCCCCAAAAGCCTCTTATAGTGAGCTGCCTGGTGAGACAAGTGCCCACACAGCCTCCCTTTCTAACCCAGGAAAGGACCACCAGGACCACAGCACCCCAGGCTGATTCTGCTCTGTGGTTTAGGTTCGCAGGTCAGTAGGACCCCACAGCTCAGAAGCCTAGGCGAAAAGTGCAGGGTGTTGGCCAGGGCCAGGGATTTGATCCGTAGGACTCCAGAGATTTCTAACAATCTTGGGAAAAAAAGAAGTGCACCAACAAACGTCATCCAACCACAGTCAGGGGCCAACAGGCCTTTCCTTCTCTCCCGTATTCAGAGCACTGCTGTTCCATGGAAACGAGGGACCTAAACAGGGGAAAAGACCCCAGGGCTGCACTCCTGTCACTCCCACCCCAGGGCCCCACAGCCCCCACCACCTCCAGTTCTGAAAGACAGTGGTACCCAGGCGTGCATCACGAGGGCAGGAACCTTCCGCAGACTCAACAAGCAAGTGAGCAGGAACAAAACCTGCACCTGGAGACAGACTTCACGTCACCAGGCGGTGGGTGGCCTTGAAGGCAGGGAGCTGTGCCCTTTCGGGGTACTCCAGGGTGTGCCAAACAGAGGTCTGGATATTCTGGGGCTTTAAAATCCATCCATTTTTGTCCTGGATGGGGTACACAGTTCACTGTTTAAGGCACATCTCCATCACTTCCTCACCACCTAGGAAACTACCCATATGTGTTATTTCAGAGACTACATGGTGCAGAAGAAAACACTGCACCGGGAGCAAAAAGGCCTGGGTGCCAAGTTCAGGCCCAACACCCACTAGCTGCGTGCAACCCTGAGCAAGGCAGTTAACATCCCAGGGCTTCACTGCCTCATCTGACAAACGGGGGTGATAACACCTGAACCATCTGCCTCATACTTTTTATAGGTCCTTTGATGTCTGAGTGTTCTCTCTCCTATGACGAACCGACAATTACAAAAGTAACTGCGGCAACAGACTCATGTCAGGACCCACAGGGCCTGTGTCTATCTGCACATGTGGGCACACACACATCCTCGTCGTGGTCACAGCAGGATTCCCACCCCCCACCTGGGAGGCTAACCAGCGTGTTTCCTACCCATGCAGCCGAGGTGGCATGGTGTAGGCGTTCCGTGACACCTGCATCGTGGTGTGGGACTTGACGGTTCTAATGGGAAGGAGTCCTGGCTGATTCCTGAGGCCAGCAGCCTTCCTCCTCACGCCCAGAGGCGGGATGACCTGAGGGATCCAGGGCTCTGCTGTCTGGGCTAGCCCCCTAAGACCACCCAGGGGCCTGAAAACCAACTAAGGCATCAGGAGGCACCAGTCTTCAACAACATGAATTTTGCTCAAATTCATGTCCATTGATAGCTCAGCTGGTAAAGAATCTGCCTGCAATGCGGAGACCCCAGTTCAATTCCTGGGTCGGGAAGATCCACTGGAGAAGGGATAGGCTACCCACTCAAGTATTCTTGAGGTTCCCTGGTGGCTCAGCTGGTAAAAAATCTGCCCGCAATGTGGGAGACCTGGGTTTAATCCCTGGGTTGGGAAGATACCCTGGAGAAGGGAGAAGGGAAAGGCTGCTCACTCCAGTATTCTGGCCTGGAGAATTCCATGGACTATACAGTCCACGGGTTGCAGAGTCAGACACAACTAAGCGACTTTCACTTTTCTGTCCTCACTGCTGGCGGCCTGAGGATGGACCAGTCAGATTCAAAGGCCCAAGTTGAGAAGGTGAGCCCTTGGGGGTGGCTGTGGTGCCCCACACTTTCCTAACTGCCACCGTGCTGGGAGCACCAGGCAGAAGGAGCCAAGTTCCAGCTCTGCGAGGCCTGGCCTGTGGGCTCCACAGGTTTTCTCCCCGCGACCCACTCAGGTCCAGCCTCCGGGGCAACATCCCCTGTGTGTTCTCCCCAGAGTTCAACGCCTGATGCAAACAGAAAGCCCTGAGCTCTCCTGCCCCGCCTGTCAGGCTGGTAAAGGCACCAGGAAGCAGATTCAGGCGTCCTCCGGTCCACCTGCCCACACTGGGCACACAAGCCAGAGCCCCTCCAGCGACTTTCCATAAGGTTTTCACAGCCGCATGAAGATCCCTGGCCGATGTCTGCCTGCTCTGGAGGCAAGGCCAGGAGCAGAGGAAGTGACCGCAGGGGCCAGGAGCCCAGCCCCCAGGTCCTAGACTCAGCTGCCTGCGACTCGGAATCACTGACAGGAACAAAGGAAACCCCTCAGTAGCCTGAGTTTCTCCTTTTCCATTTGTTAATGTGGAGCAAGTGGAGAAGGCAATGGCACCCTACTTCAGTACTCTTGCCTGGAAAATCCCATGGACAGGGGAGCCTGGTGGGCTGCCGTCTATGGGGTCGCACAGAGTTGGATACGACTGAAGTGACTTAACAGCAGCAGCAGTAGCAGCAGCAATAAGGAGCAAGAGGAAGAGGACGAGGGGTTCCCAGCCCGGCTGCACATCAGCATCATCTCATCAGAAGCACCTAAGAAAGCTTTCAGGCTTCCCCGGCAGCTCAGTGGGAAGCTGCCACTGCAGGGGATGCAGGTTCGATCCCTGGATCGGGAAGATCCCCTGGAGAAAGAAACTGCAACCCACTCCAGTATCCTTGCCTGGAGAATCCCACAGAAACAGAGGAGCCTGGGGGGCTACACTGAGCGACTAAACAACAGCAACAGAGAGCTTTTAAATGACACCGATATTCCAGCCCTTCAACCAGTTAATTCGGAATCTCGCACTCTCTGGGAAAGAGGCCACATGCCGCATGGAAGGAGCTCCCAGGGGTCTGGCTGGGGGGGCTGAGAGGCTAGAACCACCCGACGGCCACTTCTTTCTTTAACATTCCACCAGCCACATGTCATCAGCTGAACCCTCCATTAGAGTCAGCTGAGCCTTAACAACACAGAGGAACACTGACTGAGCCCCAGGGATGTCCCAGCTGTGCCCCTGGCCACCGAGAGGGAGAGGACGGAGTGNGGAAAGAGGCCACATGCCGCATGGAAGGAGCTCCCGGGGGTCTGGCTGGGGGGCTGAGAGGTTAGAACCACCCGACGGCCACTTCTTTCTTTAACATTCCACCAGCCACATGCCATCAGCTGAACCCTCCATTAGAGTCAGCTGAGCCTTAACAACACAGAGGAACATTTACCGAGCCCCAGGGATGTCCCAACTGTGCCCCTGGCCAACGAGAGGGAGAGGACGGAGCGGTAAATGAGCCCCAGCTATGACCAGATTCCTGTCACGTCGCATGAACTGGCTTCCAGCTCTGCTATTAACTCGCCCTGTGGCCACAGCCCATCTCTCCATTCCCCCCGCCGAATCCCCTCCCTGCAGCCCTGGGTCGCCTCAGCCCAGCCTTCCGCCTCTCCGGATGCCTGCTCTAACCCCGGGGCCTCCTGCCCTCCGAGGTTCAGGAGCAGGCGGCACCTGCTCTGGAAATGCCCCAGGCCAGGGCGTCTGTCGCCCCTGCTGCAGGGTCTCTAGACCCTGACCGGGGTCACGGCAGTCTCGAAGAACAGCCCGAGACGGCGCCTGGGCTCAGGCTTGGCTCAGATGCTCACAGGACGCCCTCAGATCGGCCTGTCAACAAAGGATACACACAGCAAAGCCGTCAGCCACCATGGAGCAAAACACTCCGACACGTGACGTTTCAGCCAAACGAAGGCAGAGGTGCGTTCTCACGGTGGGCCGTGGCCCAGAAGCACGCTTGCGGCGGGGAGGAAGAGGTGAACCCCTCCCCTCCGGGGTCGGCGGAGGACTTCCTCAGGGTATTAATAGCCGTCAGCTGTCCCCACGAAAGCCACAGATTCCCTTCCCAGGGAACGGCCGCAGGCTCCGAAGGACACTGAACTATGAACCACTTTAACGTGCTGAGGTGGCAGGATGGAGGGGGATGCCGAACATTTGCCTTCTCTCTTTGGAGGTCAAGTTTGATCCTGATGACTATCATTTACGGGATAAAAACACGAGGCGGAAAAGAAAATATCCAGGTTCCTGATTCTGCAACTGTGGGCCAAGGACTCCTTCATGGGGTGAGGGAAGCTAATTTCCAGAGAGAATACGACCTCTCCCCCAGCGACTGCTCACCAGCCCAAGGCAGGATATCAGTCTGGATGCCAGGACAGCATCAAATTCTAGGAAAACCGAGTGTGCAGGAAACCCTCCAGTCCTCAGCTTAGTTCTTTTTTTTTTTAACTGGAGGATAATTGCTTTACATTGTTGCAGTGGTCTCTGCCATACATCCACAAGAATCAGTCATCATTATATAGAAGGGGACAGGAGAGGATAAGATGGCTGGAAGGCATCACTGACTCAATGGACATGAGTTTGAGCAAACTCTAAGAGGTGGTGAAGGACAGGGAAGCCTGGCGTGCTGCAGCCCATGGGGTCGCAAAAAGTAGGACACGACTGAGCGACGGAACAACAATATCCCTTTCCTCTTGAGCCTCCCTCCATCCTCCATTCCACTGCATTTTACAGCCTCAGCAGCTAACAGTCATGTAGAGTGAGGCCTTTACAGGCCAGGCAGGGGTGGATAAGGAGAAAGAAGCGCCTCCATCAGCCCTCCCTCGGAGCACAGACACTAAATTGAGGACGGGGGCACTGAGCATCCTGACCTCTGCCACTGCCTTCCTCTTCATCCTCCCCAGCTTCACCAGAGGCAAGTCATCACATGCTCTTCGAGACAGATATGATTCCAAGTCCAAAGCTGACACTACTGACCTAGACCCAAGGACCTCATCAAGAAAGGGATGCATCCATGTATGCAGACAAAACTAATCCAAAAAGATACAGGCTGTCCCTGCGTTCATAGCTACTCTAATCACAAGAGCCAAGCTATGGAAATGACCCACATGTCCATTAACAAACAAATGGTAAAGATGTGGCACACGTGTGCAGCGGACTACTACTCAGCCATAAAAAGACTGAAATAATGCCATCTGTGGCAACATGAATGCAACCAGAGATTATCTCACTAAGTAAATCAGAAAGAGACAGACAGACATCACATGATATCACTTTTATGTGGAATTTAAAATATGACACAAATGAGCATATCTATGAAACAGAAACAAAGCCAAGGCTATAGAGAAGAGACTTGTGGTTGCCAAGGGGAAGGCACGGGGGGAGGGATGAAACAGGCTGGGATTAGCAGTTGTGAAGCATTATATATAGAATGGATAAACGACAAGGTCCTTCTGTATAGCACAGAGAATTATATTATGATTATCCTATGATAAACCATAATGGAAAAAAATAGGGGACACATCATTTTCAAGGCAGGAGCCTGCTGTGTGGCCCTTTGCCTGGCAAAGTGATAAAGCTATCCTTTTCTGCTTCATCCAAAAAAAAGTATTAAAAAAGAGAGAGAGAGAGAGAGAGAGTGTGTGTGTGTGTGTGTGTGTGTATAACGGAATCACTGCTATACAGCAGAAATTAACACATTATAAGTCAACTATAGTGGAATTAAAAAAATAAAGTTTACTGAGCATCAAAAAAGAGAGAGAGAGAGAGGAAGGGATCTTCCATTTCTGACAGTTTAATCCCGGTTTGATTTAAAGCATGAAACAGCTAAGAGGCCCTCATGCCCTAAGACCACCCTTCACCAACAGGAGTGTCCTGGTTGCTGGGACTTAAGTGCCTCATTGTGGGAAAAACCTCTATGCTGACTCCAAGAGTGAAAAGGATTTTTCTTTAAAACAAACAAGCAAAAAGAGCAAAAAAAGAAAAGGGGGGAGAGGGGAAATGCTGACTTATTCTGTCCAACCAGCCATGTATGGTCATTCAGCCAGTAAGTGGGACAGACTCGCCACTTTTAAAGCTGGGGCTGGGGTTCCACGCCCTCACTGATTAACATCACGGACATTCTTACTGGATGCCCTTTTCATTCCTTAAGAAAATACTCGAGACCAGCATTTGGCACACAGCCACGTGAGAGGGTTCAGTCCCTTTTTTGGGTAAAATTATGATAGAATACACATAACAGAAAACCAAATAAAATACACCCTAGCATTTACAATCTTAACCGATTTTAAGCGAGCGATTCAGTAGTGTTCAGTGCATTCACATTACTGTACCAATCTCTAGAATCCTCTTCGTCTTACAAAACTAAACTCCATTCCATTAACCAAGAACTTTCCACTCCCTCCCCCAGCCGCTGGCAGTCACCATTCTACCTTCTGTCTCTCTGAATTTGATCTACAAACCTCACAGAAGTAGAACCTTCTAGGATTTGTCTTTTTGTGGCCGACTTATTTCACTCAGCATAATGTCCCCACAGTCCGTCTGTGTTGGAGCATGTGTGAGGATCCCCTTCCTCTTTAAGGCTGAATAAGATTCCCCTGTATGCATGTACCACATTCACCCACAGATAGACACTCGCGTGTTTCCACCTCTGGCTTCTATGAGTAATGCTATGAACATGGCTGTAGTTCCTTCATTTTTAAAAGTCAAAGATGATTTCCAAATCAGGCAGCTTCCTAAAAGACCAAAGTTAAGTTTTTGTAAGCATACCATATTCCTCTTTACTTATTTATTTTTGGTCTACTCTGGAATAAAGTCTAGTCACCCCTCCTCACACTTCCTAAACTGTTTCCAACCAGATCTGAACNCAGGCAGCTTCCTAAAAGACCAAAGTTAAGTTTTTGTAAGCATACCATATTCCTCTTTACTTATTTATTTTTGGTCTACTCTGGAATAAAGTCTAGTCACCCCTCCTCACACTTCCTAAACTGTTTCCAACCAGATCTGAACATGCACTTGGATTTTAATAACACGTGGTGAATTCACCTCCCAACTCCACGTGTCTGCACCCAAGCCTCCCGGGACCTCTCAGGGTGGCGGCCACTGAGGCCACCACAGCCGCTGTCCTGCAGACCCTATTCCCATCAACCTGGCCATCTCCTAGGGGTTCAAGCCTTCCCTTCCCAAGACTGTACCAAGGAAGAGTTCAAAGCCACCTGGGAATTTAAATGATCTGTGAATGTAGGCACTGGATCACCCTTTTTCAGACATATCCCCCAAGTCATCCAGAAACCCAACCCAGTAACTTTGACTTTGGGGATGGTCATGGACATGCGACTCCCAGATCCTGACTTCAACCTCCCAGAGCAGGGGAGGATACCTCAGTCAGAACCAGAGGAGAATACCTCCAAAGGGAAGAATGAACAGAGGAAGGTTTCACTGGTCCCACGTCCAGTTACCTTTCTATTTTTAAAAGGGTGAGATTAAAAGGCTAATAGTGGAAACAGTGACAGACTTCATTTTCTTGGGCTCCAAAATCACTGCAGACAGTGACTGCAGCCATTAAATTAAAAGATACTTGTTCCTGAGAAGAAAAGCTATGACAAATCTAGGATTGCCTAGGATCTGCCTGTATTAAAAAGCGAGACATTACTTTGCTGACAAAGGTCTGTCTAGTCAAAGTGTGGTTTTTCCAGTAGTCACGTAGAGATATGAGTTGGACCATAGAGAAGGCTGAGCACTGAAGAACTGATGCTTTCAAACTGTGGTTCTGGAGAAGACTCTTGAGAGTCTTGGGACAGCAAGGAGGGCACCAGGACAGCAAGGAGATCAAACCTGTCGATCCTAAGAGAAATCAACCCTGAATAAACACTGGAAGGACTGATGCTGAAGCTCCAACACTCTGGCCACCTGATGTGAAGAGCTGACCCATTGGAAAATATCCTGATGCTAGCAAAGAGTGAAGACAGGACCAAGGTGAGATGGTTGGATGGCATCACCAACTCGATGGATATGAATCTGAGCAAGCTCCGGGAGATGGTGAAGGACAGGGAAGCCTGGCGTGCTGCAGTCCACGGGGTCACAAAGAGTTGGACACGATTTAGTGACTGAACAACAAAAGGCTAGGCTAATCAAATTGTCTTTNAGCAAGCTCCGGGAGATGGTGAAGGACAGGGAAGCCTGGCGTGCTGCAGTCCACGGGGTCACAAAGAGTTGGACACGATTTAGTGACTGAACAACAAAAGGCTAGGCTAATCAAATTGTCTTTGCCTTAAGAAATCAATTTATCCCATCTTTTGAACTCCAACGTCGATAAAGACCCAGGGTTTCCATACAGGCAGTGCATTAAAGTAGGAACATTTGAGAGTCCAGTCCATCACACAAACCTGCCCCTGGGAGGACCCCCCGGCCAGGCAGGCACAGCTGGGCCAGTCACACTCGCCTCTTTCAGACCCTGGTAGCTCATCAGGCAAAGAATCCACCTGCAATGCAGGAGAGGAGACCCTGGTTCAATTCCTGGGTCAGGAAGAACCCCTGAAGAAGGGATAGGCTGCCCACTCCAGTATTCATGGGCTTCCCTGGTGATTCAGATGGTAAAGAATGCCCCTGCAATGCGAGAGACCTGGGTTTGATCCCTGGGTTGGGAACATCCCCTGGAGGCGGGTGTGGCAACCCACTCCAGTATTCTTGCCTGAAGAATCCCCATGGACTGAGGAGTCTGGCAGGCTACAGTCCATGGGGTTGCAAAGAGTCGGACACGAGCGAGTGTCAAAGCACAGCGCACAGCACAGGGCAGCCCATCAGCTGGCATGCCCTGTGCCCCCTGAGCCTGGGAAGACAAAGGGCACCAGAGTCCCGGCCCTGAGGGAGCCTGCAAATCTGGGGCATGACCCAGAGAAAGCAGGAGAGAGCTGAAAGGTGTGATGATGACGACGATGATTAAACTCGGGTTCAGAACATCCCAAAGGCTTCTCAGAGCCAGACGAAGGGAAGGAGCTCGGGTNGGGTTGAGGGGGAGGAGGGGAAGACCTCTGGAAGGGTGCGATTCAAAGGCTCCAGCTCGCCGCTTTGCCCTGCATCTCCACCCTGGTTTGCCCCCACTGACCCCCTAAAACAATCGGGTCCTGAGTCTCTGATACGTGTGTCAGGCACTCAAGGAACACAGACTGAGCAGAGGACGGCCCTGTCCTCCAATTACTCACCTGTCTAGAAACAGGGAACAAGCCGAGGGTCTTTACAGGGTTATTTTAGCCTAGAGACAGGACCCTGGGCCCAGGCCAGTAACACAGGCCCCGAGGGCAATGACTTATCCTCTGAACTACTCTGAGTCACGGCTTCTGTCGCCCCGCGTCTTGTCACTCACACACACTGACTCTGGTGGGCATGTCTCCGTGCTGTTGGGGTGAGAGGTGAACAGAGAAAGAAATGCGGAATCTGCTTTTAAGGAGTTTCATTGCTGGTGGGAGAGAAAAACCAAGAGGCTGCCACGAGATAGTGTGCCTAAGACACTCAGTTCACTGGAAGCACACGGTATGCTTTAAATTAAAAAAAATCATACAGGAGGACGTCCCTGGTGGTACAGTGGTTACGAATCCACCTGCCGATGCAGGGGACATAGATTCGATCCCTGGTCTGGAAAGATACCAAATGCTGTGGACCAACTAAGCCCGTGAACCACAACTACTGAGGCTAGGAGCCGCAAATACTGAAGCCTGAGCACGTAGAGCCCGTCCTCTGCAACAAGAGAAGCCACCGCGATGAGAGGCNGAAGCTCCTAACAACCAGAAGACATTAGAGAAAATACACCCCCATACTCACCTACCCCAATTTTCAAATAGAAAAACGAGCTAAAAGTTGCCTACTTTGAAGTAAGATAAGAAGCAGAGGCAAACTGTCTGTGATCTAGACAGAGGATGAGATATTTGGATAGCAACACTGATTCAATGGACGTGAGTTTGAGCACACTCCCAGAGATGGAGAAGGACAGAAGCCTGGTGTGCTACAGTCCATGGGGTCCCACAGAGCCGGACACGACTTAGCGACCGAACGACAACAGACTATGCGTTTATCACACCCACCCCCAGTCTAATCTCAGCAGAGAAGATCGTCATAACTGTACACATGCATCTCCTCATTAAACTGGAAGTAGACATGATTGCCTTCCTCAATTGAGGGTGAAAGATCCTCTCTGTGATCTTCAGTCCCCTCTAATAAATTTCATGTTTCAGATGGAAGATCTGAAAAATTATTTTTAAAGTTTCCAAGATCCTCCAAGATGAGAAGCTATTTATAATAATATAATCAGTTACAGAGCAACTCAGCATTAGAGTTCAAAGGGTTGAAGACAGCTGGAAAAAACCAGCCAACCAACCAACTAACAAAAAGGCAGTAACAATATACTCCATAATTTTCCAGTGGCCACACTCTACATCTTACCTTGAGTCCACAGTCTAGAACTCACCATTAAAGTCTGGGTAACTTTTTGTATGATGATGCTCTGTCCTCTCATGATACGTTCATCGCTGGTATGTTGATGTCTTCTTGCTGCCATGGAAAGTAAAGACTCAAGTCAGAGCTCCAAATGGCTAGATCAAGACCATCTCCTTTTTCTCCCCCATGGGATCTCCAGTATCTAGCAGGGTGTTTGGAAAATAGGAGGCACATAATAAGTGCTTTTTTTAAATGGAGGAATGGATAACAATATTATGTACTTAACTGTAGAATTCTTCCCACATATCAACAGTCATTTAAAATTCCTAGAAATACTGGTTCTAACTTGGGATTTAGATATAACAGAACCATGTCTTAGATGAAAATTAATCTCCTGACTTTTCTCTCTTTTTTTTTTTCACAGTCATTAAAGTTCAGCTTCCCCAAAATGTTTCCTTCAGAGTATGTTGTTATACAGTTTTTAAATTTTCAACTGAAATTCAGTTCAATCCATATATAAAATCCTGTTTTAAAAGTAAAATTTCATTTGGGTTCAATTTAAATGACTGGGTCATTCATATTTATATAGCATTTTTAATCTCATGATCCTAATGTCCATTTACATTTTTGTTCCAACATAGGGCAGGATGGAATTATTGTTCCCATATTACAGACACTGAAATAAATACCTATAGATATGACTAGCCCACTGGGCTCCTCTGTCCATGAGATTTCCCAGGCAAGAATACTGGAGCAGGTTGCCATTCCCTTCTCCAGAGGATCTTCCTGACCCAGAGATTGAACCTGGGTCTTCTGCATTGCAGGCAGATTCTTTACTTACTGAGCCACCTGGGAAGCCCCAAAACATATCATATTCAGTAAATCACCAAGTCAGGTAAATCTGAAACACAGGATTAAATCCATTATTCTTTTTCCAACTAATCACAGCATATCCAACCTCTTCCTTCTTAAAATTTTAACTTTCTATTATAATTTAGTTTCCTTCATAAAGCATCTAATTTCCGCTTGTTGTACTGTGCTCAGTCATGTCCAACTTTTTATGACCCCATGGACTGTACACCACCAGGCTCCTTTGTCCATGGAGATTCTCTAGACAAGAACACTGGAGTGGGTTGCCATGCCTTTCTCCAGGGAATGTTCCCAACCCAGGGATAGAACCCAGGTCTCCTGCATTGCAGGTAGATTCTTTACCATTTGAGCCAACAGGGAAGACCAAGAATGCTGGAGTGGGTAGCCCATCCATTCTCCCGAGGAACTTCCCAGCCCAGCAATTGAACCAAGGTATTCTGCACTGCAGACAAATTCTTTACTAGTCGAACTACCAGGGAAGCCCCTAACTTCTGCTTGCTGCTGCTGCTAAGTCGCTTCAGTCGTGTCTGACTCTGTGCCACCCCGTAGACGGCAGCCCACCAGGCTCCACCGTCCCTGGATTCTCCAGGCAAGAACACTGGGGTGGGTCACCATTTCCTTCTCCAGTGCATGAAAGTGAAAAGGGAAAGGGAAGTCGCTCAGTCATGTCCAACTCTTCGCGACCCCATGCACTGCAGCCCACCAGGCTCCTCCGTCCATGGGATTTTCCAGGCCAGAGTACTGGAATGGGTTGCCATTGCCTTCTCCAACTTCTGCTTACTACACTTTAAATGAAAATGTTCATATAAATTGTTCCACCTATTCCAAGGTCATTCAATATGGCCAGCTGCTGTTAAACCAGTGCTAAAATAAGTCCTGTTGAAGTCAACTAGAACCCAAGAAAGGCATTTGCTATAAAGTTTGAAGCCAGTATAGGTCTCTGACTCAAAGCTGTAGCAAGTTTAGAACAATTAAAAGGATTGTTGAATGCTGGCAAGGGCATGCCCCCTACTCTTTCCATTTGAAAGACTGTAACATGGAAAATGATTTTGTCTAGACATTGTTACCTCAAATTGTTTATAAACACTAAATTCAATATATTATAAATAAAATGTATGAAATAAAGATGAACCACCTTTGCCTTTTAAATCAGACAATTCCATTTGTTTTTGCAATCTTTCATGGCTGCAGCTTACTGACTTGGTGATTATACCCACAGAAAAAGTGACCTTAACAAAAGAGATGATTCCAGAGAACAAACCTAAAAAAAAATCTCGTTTGCTTTGTTTTGTCTGTTGGTTGTCATTTTTCAAAGTATTTTTTAATCATTTGTTTTATAGATGAACCAAAAACTTTGGCTGAAACAAAAACTAAGTCAACTTGCTTGAAAATGTTCTAGTCTAAGGGGGCGTTTTCCCCNCAGTGCCCACCGCACCAGCCCCAGCTCTGCAGTGCCCCCACGCCGGGCATTTCACATGCACGCTCTCTCTCTGGATCGCCACTACCCAGGGCATCATCTGTCATCACCCGTTATCCCCACTGGAGAAGGGAGGCGACAACTCGGAGGGGTCAGGCCGCTTGCCCCAGGCCATGGTGGTGTGCGTGGTACTGGGAGGGGCAGCGAGGCGGCTGCAGGAAAGAGGAGCCCCTGGGGAGGCGGGCAGGCCAGGCGCCTGAGCGGTGGGCAGGACGCTGGCCCCGGCGCCCCGGGGCTGCAGCTGAGGGGCTGGCAAGGTGAAGGCAGCCCGAGACGAGTACCCCGCCCAGGGAAGAAACCAGGGTAAAGGTGGGTGAGGAGGAGAGAAGCAGAACAGACCGGCGCACGGCCATCCTCCAAGGCGACCCACGCCTCGGTCCTCCTCCACTTTGCTCTAAAAGTCTGGACAAGCTTCAGTCTCAGGTGGGTCCAGACGAGCTTGGAGTTATCAGCAACCGCATTTCTTCTCTCAGCCCCCTGAGCTCAGGATGGCCTCGGCTACGTCTCAGTCCATTTCCGCTGGAAAAGTCCAGTTTTGGAAGCTCTGTTCTGTAGAGCTCAAATGTCACAAATTCTTACCCCAACAATGGTGGGAGGAGGTTGTTGAGAACAGGGGTCCCCCACCTCTGAGCTGGGGACCGGTATCCTATCAGATCAGTGGGGGCATTATATTAGAAATAAAGCACACGATTAAAGTGATGTGCTTGAATCTTCCCGAAACCGTTCCCCTACCCCTGGTCCGTGGAAAAATTGCCTCCCACGAAATCGGTCCCTGGTGCCAAAAAGGCTGGGGACCGCTGGTTGAGAAGACCAACTTTGCACAAAAACACGAGAACTGCTTTAGAGTCTCTGCTATCTCATGCAGCCACAAGTTCACAATGTAAGGGGGAAAAACTATCCTGACTGGTCCCAAGAACAGGACAGCCTGCTTGGTTACTGTGCTTTGGAAAAGGAGGCATTTATTTTTAAAGTTTTGAAGTCATTAAGGCAAAACACTGGCAAGCTCAAGGGAGCCAAGCTGGCTAGACAAAGTTGAAAACAATCAATTTAACTTCCACCCCCCAGGGACTGAGCCTCCTGGGTACCTGACATATGGCTTTTCCAGCAACAAAGCAAACACCACATGAAAAGCCTGCAGGCTGGCAGNTTAAGAAAGCTGGGGACTACCTGCTCCTCCCTGTTCACTGTAACTCTGAGGATTGTCTGTCTGGCAGGTAGGACTTACCTGCCTGATGGGAGGCCTGGTGCCGTGGGCCTGAGGTCATTGCTACGGACTGAATCTCTATGTCCCTCCAAAATTCATGTGTTGAACTCCTAATCCCCAGTGTGACAGTATTTGAAGGTGATGAGGTCACGGGGGTGGAGCCCTCATGAATGGGATTGGTGCCCTTAAAAGGAGACTCCAGAGAGCTTCCCCTCGTTCCAAATGAACCAGGAAGCATGCTCTCAACTAGACACCAAAAGTGATGGAGCCCTGACCTTGGACTTCAGATTTCAGACTGTGAAAAATTGGTTTCTGTCGTTTAAGCCCCCTGCCCAAGTCTATGGGACTTTTGTTACCATAGCCCAAAGAGCCTAAGACAGATGTAGTGGGGAGGACCAACACCTCAAGGAAGGCTGGGCTGGGGGCACGCCTACCTGGAGGGAGAGCACGGGCAGACACCCCGGGGGCCCCTCTGAAGGCACCCCCACAGCGTCGCAGGCCTTCTCCTTCCTTCGGCTCGCATCAGGGCAGGCTGGGTCCCGGCTGTCCCAGGTGACTTTGTGGAGGATGTCTTTCTCGATCATCTTCCTCCTCTCCCTCCGCAGGCCTCTGCGGCTGGCTGCGTCTGAGCCTTCCTGGGCCTGTGAGGCTGCGCCCGGGGGCTCTATCTGCAGGCCTGCTTCCTGAGCGGAGCGGGTGGCCTCTCCCTGAGGCCCCTGGCGAGGACTCTGTGACACACTGGTGTTGAGGGTCCCACTCGCATCATCATCCTGCCGTGGGGGGCTCTCTGCAGACATCCTGAGAAGAGAGCTGCTCTTGCCGGGTGCCCTTCCTTCCAGAGGGGCTGACTCCTGAAGCCGGGGCCCTGCATTCCACTCGCCCCAGGGCTCCACGGCGGATTCTACAGGCACCGCAGCTAGCTATGCAGGAAACAGGTGTCCCCGGTTAGCAGCCTCCAAACATCCCTCGGTGGAGGGTTGTGTGGTAAGATGTGCAAGGAACATAAAATCAGCCATGTCAACCATTTTAAAATGTACAGTTCAGTGGCATTGACTCTATTCCTAATGCTGTGCAAACCATCCCCACTGTCTATTTCCAAAGGTTTTTCAGCACCTGGAACAGAAACCCTGTACCTCCCCTCCCCCAGCCCCTGGTGAGCTCTCTTCTACTTCCTGTCTGTAGGTTTGCCTGGTCATTTCATAGGCATGGAATCACACAGTATTTGTCTTTTGTGTCTTTCCACTTGGCTTTGTGTTTCCAAGCTTCCAAAGTTGTGCTGTGTGTCAGGACTGCATTCCTTTTCATGGGTGAATTCTATTCAGTTGTATGGATACACTTCATTGTATCCATATTGTCTGTTGTTTATCCAATTGTTTATCCATTTTGTCTGTTGATGGACACTTGGGTTGTTCTACCCTTTTGGCCAGTGTGCACAGGTGCAAGTGGTTAGAGGTGGAAAAGACAACACCCAGGAGTCAACCCCTGTGAGCTGGTACAGGGTTTTCCATCCCAGGTTAAACCATAATTGTATGGAAGAGTAACTGCTGAGGTAATTGTAGAAATGGAAAAAACACAAAATTAAGTGAAGTGGACATGGTTCCAACTGAACTAACCAGGGCGCTTGGCAGCCTTGGCAGTTTTCCTGTTCAGTTACTTCAGATGTATTTCTAGGCCTGGCTGGGGGTGTGGGTGACTTCTGGTGTGGACATGCTCTGGCTCCATATGATGACCCTGGGTCAGTGCTTGCACTCAGGACTGTGTGTGGTGAGGGGTCAAAGGGAAGAGCAGGGGATATAATCAGATAGAAAATCAGGTCCCTGGCCCCAGCTCTAAGTGTTCTGGGCTCCTGGGAGCATGACGTGCAAAAGGCCAGTAGATGTTTGGTGTCTGAACTTGGGCTGTACCTCGAGAAAGGCCCAGGTGATGCTAGGCCAGGGGCGTTAACCTCTTTATAAACCACACTGCTTTAAAGCCCAGTGAGGGCCAGGAGCACCCACACCCTATTCTGACAGGACAGTCCTGGGTTCGCGGACCCCTGGAGCCTGCATTTAACAAACCTCAGGAGGAGACCCTGAGGAAGTCACCCAGCCCTCAGCAGGGTCGTTGGCCAGTTCCTCTGACAAGTCTGGAATCAGGGTGGTTTCATTTCGCTGGAAGATGAACAGCTCCTCGTCCTCGCGGTCTGACTGTGGACAGATAAGAAGGCTTTGGGTTAAATGGCCAGAGGCAGAGCTAGGAGGGCTTCAGCTTCCACCCACCTGCCCTGCCCCAAGCTCTCCGACTGTCTGCGGGACCAGTTCTCTTTCAAAGGGCCTCGCTGACACTGATTTCAGAGGCTGATTTAGAAATGGGCTCAGCAGCACCACCTGGTGGAGGTGAGATCCAGGGCACCCAGTTCTGGGTTACCTGCCACCCACTAAGCCCAGTTAATGCCTGGCACAGAATGAACAGGGCAGTGAGGTGACAGATTGGTACTTCACTTACGTGACACAGAGCTCTCTGGTCAGCATCGTGTCTGTCATGTGAGGAAAGGACAGTGGGGGCCTAGGAAGATGTCGGAAGAAGGTGCTTGCTCACCGAGGAGGAATCCGAGTCCAGAGACGGGAGCTGATTCTTGGCGGCCTCAAGGATGGCGTCCCAGGGGTTGGGCAGTGAGGGCCGCCCATCTTCATTAGGAGATGCCATGGGGTGCCTCTCAGCGTACCATCATCCGAGGAGCCTTGCGGAGCACATGGAGTGAGGTGAGAGGGTCCCAGCGGCAATGGTCCAGAGCTCAGGGTGCTGATTTTTCAAAGCACATACATACCATCCCTTGCCTTGGGGGGGGGGTGAAAACAGATTGGGGGACCACACACCCCATCTCCCTTCTAGTTGGCAGGTTCCTGTTACTGAGTGCCAGGCACTGTGCCGTCTCGTACTGTCTGCGCACAATGCAGTATGGAGCCACAGGTGAATGGATATGGTGATATTTTACAATAATATACAGATATATGTATTGATATATATGTACTTGATATGTGGGTATATGGATGTGATGTACAGAATGATACATAAATATATGTATAGATATATGATAGATATACATATAGATATATGTAAACTATATATGTCCAATATAACATAGATACTATTATTATCTACAGACAGAATTTGTATCAAAGTCAGAGGGGATTTCAAGCTACTACTTTTTACTGCCCCCTTACAAAGAAAGGAACAGAATAGACATTTTGGAGTCCCCAGAACACTTTTTTTGGAGTTGACACTCAATTGTCAGGCACTGGGCCAACATACCCCTTTTGTATCCCAGAATCTTAACAGACCCCCTTCAGGGGTCAAGGAGGCTTAGAATTGTGGGGTGATGGCACTTCAGAGCCGGCGTCTTGAGAGTACTTGCAGCCTGAGAGGCCTCTGTCACTATAAAATGGGAAGAGAACACTCCTGCCCCAGCCCTGGCCCCCAACAAGGGAAGCAGCAGGCGAGGTGAATGGGGGCTTTTTGCTTTTTCTGTGCTCACAGGAGTGGGACAGGAGCTTGGTGTACCCTGATCTGGGAACAGCAGGGCGGGTCTGGTATATACATCACAGGATGTTCTCCGGCTGCAGGGCAGATCAGACGGCAACAGAATCACCTGGTTGGAGGGGACAACCAGAGACTCTTCTAAGTTCTCCAGGAGGACAAGGTAACAGAGAAAGAAACGGCATTACAGGTTGCGGCAAGAGCACCTAAAAGCTCAGAGGAGTGAAAAGTACCTAACATGTTGGGACAAGAAATTTTCAGTTGCTGGAGTTTGCGGTGCAAACGGACCAGACCGTGAAGGGTCCTGAACGCCAGGTTGAGGAGCATCGCTCACCGAACGGACTGCCGAAGGCTCCAGGAAGCAGCAGCCCCAGTCCGGCAGAATCCTGACCGTTCCTCCNGTTGGCTGCCGTCTATGGGGTCACACAGAGTCGGACACGACTGAAGTGACTTAGCAGCAGCAGCAGCATTCAATATCCCATAATAAATCATAACGGAAAATATGAAAAATGATATACATATGTATATAAACAAATCATTTTGCTATACATCAGAAATTAACACAACACTGTTAATCAACTATACTTCAATAAATTTTTTAAAAAAGAAAGTAATTGAGATTGAAGTTCCCTGTAATATCTAACACATTTTTTCCTAAATAATTTATTTTATTTATTTTGGGCTGTGCTGAAGCTGTCTCTTATACACATCTTATGGCCTAATTAGGAAAAGCAGCCCTATTCCTTTGTGGGTGTGGAGGAAAGGAAAACTTTGTGTGTGTGTGTCAAGTGTTAAGTCACTGACTGGCTTCCTGTTGCCCACAGTTGGTGCGATTGTGGTTTTCAGCGCTTGCTTGCATNGATGCTTTTGAACTGTGGTGTTGGAGAATACTCTTGAGTCCCTTGGACTGCAAGGAGATCCAACCAGTCTATCCTAAAGGAGCCCAGTCCTGGGTGTTTATTGGAAGGACTGATGCTGAGGCTGAAACTCCAATACTTTGGCCACCTCATGAGAAGAACTGACTCATTGAAAAAGATCCTGATGCTTGGAGGGATTGGGGTCAGGAGGAGAAGGGGATGACAGAGGATGAGATGGCTGGATGGCATCAGCAACTCGATGGACATGAGTTTGAGTGAACTCCGGGAGTTGGTGATGGACAGGGAGGCCTGGTGTGCTGCAATTCATAGGGTCACAAAGAGTCGGACACGACTGAGCGACTGAACTGAACTGAACTATCACAACATTGTTAATCGGCTATACTCTAATACAAAATAAAAAGCAAAAAAAAAGAGAGAGAAAGACCGTCTTCACCCATGTGTGCATATACACAGACACACACTCCTACCTCGTGGCCTTAAGCCTCCATGGCCTGGCCAAATTCCAGCTCTGCTAATTGCATTCAGACCCACCTTTCACCCCTCCTCACCCTCTGCAATTAGCCCAGATTCTCTGCTTCCTGCTGCTCTGGGGGAGGAGGGGCGGGGGTGCAGGGTGAAGTCTGAGGCCAGCTGCTTCCTCGGTCCCACCCACAGCCCAACCCCGGAAGTGCTGGTTTCAGAAGGTGCCTGAAGCAATCCAGCCCCTTCCTCTGGGGCTCCACGAGGGTGTGAAGTCAGCTTAACATGGGGGAGCCCAAGCAGGAGGCCCTGGGGAAGCAGCACTCTCATCAGCCTGGCCCACCTGCACGCTCGGCTGGTCTGCCCACAGCAAGCCACCTCCCTCCAGGACTGCAGAAAGAAGCCAATGACCATGAGAGCTTGAGCTCCACCATCCTCACCTGCCTAATCTGTAAAATGGGGACAGCAGTTTCGTCCTCAGTGACAGGGCTGAGAGCTCCTGGCGCAGTGCCAAGCTTATAGCCATCCAGCTGTCTTCTCTCAGCCTTCTGACGGGCACAGGCCTGAGCCCCAAAGTTCCTGCTTGCTATTCAATACGGCTCTATAGCATTCCTTCTAAAAACAGAAGGGGAGAAAAGAGAAAACCAAGTCCAACCGGCAGCTGGTCTCATGTGCTGCAAAAACAAAACCCTGCCTCTGGGAAGACATGGGGCTGCGTGGCCCGTGACCAGGGGTCCACAGCCCTGTCGGCTCCGTCCCTGGCAGCAGGTCAGGGAGGGTCACCGGTCAGGAGCACATGCCTTCTGCTTGGTGCGGAGAAAGGGAGTTCGGGTGGACCTGAGGCTGCTGCCCTCCTGCAGCCCCGCAGCCCCACTTCCAGCCCCAGACAGTGACTCGGAGCCGCTGCCCTGGAGTCCGGGGGCCCGCAGCCTGCTGCAGGGCTCCGCTCTCCCGGGCCTGAGAAAGCATTTTACCCTCTTCCCGCTGTTCCCTCCAGGCGGAGGACCTAGCAACTGCCGCCCACAGCCCCCCAGCCTCTCGGGCTTGTCCCCTCTCCCCTCTGCCCCAGCTTTGGTCCAGGCTTCCATGACCTGTCCTGACTCCCCAACTCCCTCCTGAAGCCAATCCACTCAATATGGGTGTCAAAAGAGTTCTCGTTTTTTACACTTTCCTCTTTCAAAAGGCTATAAACACTCCCAAGTCCCTCTGGGATGAAGTTCAAATTCGTGAGCCTGGCATCCGCCCTTGGGAGCCTCCCTACCTCTGGAGCCTCGCCCGTCACCACCCGCCAGCGCAGCCCCAACCTCCAGCCACTCCGAGGTGACTTGCTGGGCCCTCAGCTGCTCTGTGCCCCTCTGCTTTGCAGGTGCTGTTGCTCCCCAGGACACCCCCCATGCACCCCATTTTCTGCCAGACCAGCTCCGTGCCCATCCTTCAGCACTCAGGCCAAGCACCACCCCCTTCGCAAAGCTCTCCTGGGCACCGGCCCTCCCCTGGCTGGAGCACTCCTGCCCGTTTCCCGTGACATCCATGTCCCGTGACCTCCGTGTCCTGGGCACGGGTGTTCCAGCGGCTGGTTTGCCTGGCTTGTCTCCCAACCCGCTAAACACGAGCCTCTCAGGCATGGAGATCGGCCTTAAGAAGAAGGAGGAGGAACAGACACAAGACCCGGAGGACTCCCGGAGGGGCACACCCACCTCTCTGGGCCACCAGCGTTTCCATGTCCCATGTTTCATGACCCGATACCACAGAGAACAGGGGACAGGAAGGGAGAGGAAGGAAAGTGGAAAGGAGGAGCCCACGCAGACCACCGCCCTCCCCAGCCTCACTTCCCAACACGGTCTGGAAGTGTCTCCCTTAAACTCTAGACTGAGAGCAAGCATTCCCAGGGAAGTCGGTCATCTCCTGGGGCGAGTCCATGGCAGACAAAGGCTCCCAGCTCCCAAAGGGGGCTGTGGTGCTGGGACCCTTCTGACGAAGGCCTCCCAGGCCTGGGGCTGGACTGCCCAGCCTTACCACTGCATTTGGTCACCACGTCACAGCCCTGCTGGAGACTCCAAACCAGCATCCAGTGACACCCCAACAAGGAAGTTTGCCCAGATGTCCGGTATAAATAATCTCAGACCTCCATTCGCACAGCAAAGAGACAGAAATCTTCAGCATTCAGCAGCAACACAGAACACAGCATTTTTCATGGGTGAAGGACACAAAGGGGGCAATTCAGCAAAGAAAAACAAAAGGCCCATAAAGAAGGCAATTTTGGCAGTAAGTAGCAAAAGTCCTCAAAGTATTGATGCCCTCTGACCCAGGAATTCCATGCTAGGAATTTATCCTAAGGACATAAAAACAGTTGCTGAAAGATTTATGGACCAAGGTTGTTCATGGTGGTATTATTTATAATTCTAAGATACAAATAACTCAGTATCAATGAGAGTGGTATAGCCACATGACGAAGTGCCATGTAGACACTAAAATGCATTTATGAAAGAACATGGGAAAGGATATGAGGAAATGCTCACTGCACAGTAAATGAAAAGAAAGGTTCATACAATCCACACCTTGAAACACACATAGGCACAGACACAAAGTTAGAAAGAATAAATATCAAAATGGTATGCCTACGTGGTACGATAGTAGGCAGATTTAATTTTCTTTGCATTTCCCAGTCTGCAATCAGAAAATATAATCAAAAATATTACCTTTAGTTTCCTCAAAACATAGAGAGATAAGCTACATCAAGAATACCCACCTTCCAATAAGAAAAAATGCAAAAGAAAAAAAAAAACAAAACCTATCTCACAGCCTTTCTCTTCTAAGAGTGGAGAGTCTGTCATACAGAGTAAAGTGAGTCAGGAAGAGAAAAACGAATATCGTGTATTAACGCATATGTGTGGAATCTGGAAAAACGGTACAGACGAGCCTATTTGCAGGGCAGGAATAGAGATGCAGATGTAGGGAACAGACCTGTGGGGAAGGGCAGGAAAGGGAGGGCGAGACGCACGGACACATACACACCACGGCTTCCCTGGGGCTTGGCAGGAGAGGATCTGCCTGCAACGCAGAAGACCCAGGCTCGATCCCCGGGCCGGGACGATCCCCTGGAGGAGGAAATGGCAACCCACTCCAGTACTCTTGCCTGGGAAATCCCATGGATAGAGGAACCTGTTCATGGGGTCACAGAGTCGGACCATGTGTAAGATAGATAGCTAGTGGGAAACTGCTGTATAGCAGAGGGCTCAGCTTGGTGCTCTGAGATGGCCTCTGTGATGAGTGGCGAGAGGGAAGTGGGTGGGAGGGAGGCTCAAGAGGAAGGGGATATCCGTATACTTATAGCTGATTCACTTTTGTACAGGAGAAACTAACATAACATTCTAAAGCATTGAGAGTGAAAAAGCTGGCTTAAAATTCAACATTCAAAAAACTAAGATCATGGCATCTGGTCCCATCACTTCATGGCAAATAGATGGGGAAACAACAGAAACAGTGACAGACTTTTTCTTGAGCTCCAAAATCACAGGAGATGGTGACTGTAGCCATGAAATTAAAAGACGCTTGNAAAACTAAGATCATGGCATCTGGTCCCATCACTTCATGGCAAATAGATGGGGAAACAACAGAAACAGTGACAGACTTTTTCTTGAGCTCCAAAATCACAGGAGATGGTGACTGTAGCCATGAAATTAAAAGACGCTTGCTCCTTGGAAGAAAAGCTATGACCAATCTAGACAGCTTATTAAAAAGCAGAGACATTACTTTGCCAACAAAGGTCCATCTAGTCAAAGCTAAGGTTTTTCCAGTAGTCACGTATGGATGTGAGAGTTGGACCATAAAGAAGGCTGAGCACCGAGGAATTGATGCTTTTGAACTGTGATGTTGGAGAAGACTCTTGAGAGTCCCCTGGACTGCAAGGAGATCCAATCAGTCCATCCTAAAGGAAGTCAGTCCTGAATACTCATTAGAAGGACCGATGCTGAAGCTGAAGCTCCAATACTTCGGCTACCTGATGCGAAGAGATGACTCATCGGAAAAGACCCTGATGCTGGGAAAGACTGAGAGCAAGAGGAAAAGGGGACAGCAGAGGATGAGATGTCTTAATGGCATTACCGACTCCAGGGACATGAGTGAGAGCAAGCTCAGGAGATGGTGAAGGACAGGGAAGCCTGGTGTGCTGCCGTCCATGGGGTCACAAAAAGCCAGACACAACTGAGTGACTGAACAACAACAAATACTCCAATAATAAAATAGAGTGGAGAAAGCAATTTCTCCCTTACAAATTCAATACACTATTATTCATAAAGCAGATTCCCCTGGTACCTGTAGACTGCCTGAGCATAGTTAAGTTCCCTTGAACACTGTCTCTATCCACCAAAGCACATCACATCTACCTAAAGAGACTTCACTTTATCTAAAAAGCCTCCAGACCACACGAATTAGAGTTCACTTTGTTCCCACCAACAGTGTCAAATATACATTTCCTTGTATTTTTACTTTTGACAAAAGTCTTTCATTTTTTCAAACGGTGCACACTTCTAAAGATAATTCTAGCAGTCAGCCCATGCTTATCTAATACAAATACCATAGACAACCAACAGATCCCTGAGGTATGGTGGAGTGGGCAAGAGGTACAGGCTGTAATGTGAAGGTTTAATCTGAATATGTGGCACAAAACAATATGTACACACACAGAGAAATTAACCACAGGAATTACCTCCAGGGAGGCAGGTAAGGATAACTGGATGAAGTAAGAGAAACACTGGGGACTTCAGTCAGAAAAAAAACCTCTTAGAAGAAAGGTCTGAAGCAAATATGAAAAATATTCACATATGTTCATATTTATTTTGAGCAGATACACAGGTGTTCCTGAAAACCATTTGTACTGTGTCATTTTTAATCTTTTCAAAGCAATGAAGGAAAAAAGAGATTACAGAAGATTCTGCAACCCGGGACTGTTGCTTCTGCGACAAAGACCAATATTGTGGGTCTGTTCTGGCCTTCCAACCACGTGACAGACCAGAAGTCAGAGGAGCCAAGTTCCAAGAACTCGCAGTACAGAACTTCCTCGAGGTGATCTGAAACTCTAAAATCTTAGTGATCTCTGGCCCCCACGCAACTGTGGAATTTCAGAACCACAAAGGCCCACCCTCTTCTGGACAGATGAACGCTCAGGAGGCCCACAGCAGGAAAGCCGCACGTCCCGGGCTCGGCCAGCGAAGGGAGGCGCTCGGAGCAGCTTGGCCAATTCCCCAATTCAGAGTCAGCCCTGCGGGGGGGTCCCCACATTCACCCGAGGGTGCGCATTTCAGGATCGACAGCCACATGCGACACAACAGCGAAGACTACATCTCCACCAACACACGCTGAACTCGTGCGGGCCGCTGTGTGAAGTACTTCCCACTTGCAGAAAGCCAAAGAAACCTCAGAAATTTCACATGACAATTAGGCCCCAGGTGTCGTGAGAAGGAGCTGGCTCACAGGTGTCCAGGGCTTGGGAGGGCCATGGATCCCATGCACAACCCCCAGAGGATAAACATGCATCAGCCACCTGCCGCACCAGGGATTTCTGCATCTACTACTGGCTGTGTTTTCCTACAGGTTCTGCGATCAAATTGAACATGCACTCGACATCCACACTCAAGGTTCTGGATGTGACAAATGAACCATTCTATACATCCAAATTTTAACCTAAAAGGACTCAGATGAAAAAGAGTTTGGCTCTTGAGTGTATCAAACAAGCCTCATGTCATGCTCTGGAGAAGGAAATGGCAACCCACTCCAGTATTCTTGCCTGGAAAACCGCAGGGACAGAGAAGCCTGGTGGGTGACAGTCCATGGGGTTGCAAAGAGTCAGACACGACTTAGCAACTAAACAATAAAACAACACAGGACGCTGGGCTCAATGCTCACCAGCCCAGGGGCTCGAGGCAGCGTACGCGTCTGATCCAAGCCCGCCTTCCTTCCAGGTCTCTCTGCAGCTGAACCATTTGTGGATGCTCATCCTGATCCGCCTCTCCTTTAAAATTCAGAGCCTGACCCAGGTGCTGTCCCCAAGGGCTTGTCCAACTCTGGCTTGCTAGCAACCCCCTCAATGACACCCATTCCCCCTGGTCACCTTCTCATCACTGCAGCCTCTCCTCCACCTGTCCCGGGGCAGATGAGATGTGCCTCTGTTTTACGTGATGGACAAGAGTCACCTGATCTCACTGAGCTCTCTCTGCCCCTGGAGGCTTCACTGACAGGGCCTCTCCCCGACACCCCTAGAAACGCTGTAAACCACTAGGTTCCCACGAGCCTCACCTGGAGGGCTTGTTAAGCCGCAGACTGCCAGACCTCCACAGAAGGTCCGGACAAGGGGCCTGACCTGCACCTCTAACAAGTTCCCAGGTGACATGGATGCTGCTGGTCTGGGGACCACGCTGTGAGGACCACCTCTCTGGCCCACTGACTGCCCCTCCTGTTGGAAGGATGTTAAGACTTAAAACAGCCGGGGAGCTTCTAAAAATGCAGATTCCAGGTGCCAACCCCAGAAGAGTCAGAGCAGCAGGTCAGAGGGAGGCCCAAGACCCTGGAGGTCAGACTGAACCGGGCCACGCTGGTTCTCACCCACTGTCCGTCCTCTGTCCCAGAAGAAGGTCAAAGATCTTTTTTTGTCTCCGCAGGTTTTCGGGGACAAAACTTGAGCTTCCTTGTGAAAGAAGCCCATGCTATTGATGAGAGGCCCCATCCCTCCTGACTCTCCCTGCCCCATGTGGCTCAGAAAAGAAGGGGACAATCACCACTGGGCAAACAAGACCCGGGGCTGGATTCGGTGACCTCGCCACATCTACAGAAAAGCCACGGCAAAAGGAAGTCCCTGTCCCAGAAGGGGGACCTCCCACCCTCCCCAGCCACCCTGGCCAGAGTAAGAACCTCACTGGTCTCACGTCACCTCATGCCCTCACAATCTGCAGGGCCTCTCTCAAAAGGGGACGCTGGGCAGTACTTCTTTTAGAAAATTTTCTTGAATGTCACTTGACAATAATAACCGATTATGTTTATGCTACAATTGTCAGGTGGGAAGGGGAAAAAGGCAGGATATGCAATTGTATATAAGGCATGACCACCATGGAATAAAATACAAAAACCATTCATGCAAAAACTGGAAGGAAGCACTAAAAATGTTAATAGTGATTGTCTCTGGGTGCTGGGGTTCTGAACGGTTCTTTTCTTCTTGCGACTTGTTTTCTAATGGATTGTTTATAAAGAACACATATTACTTACATAACCAGAACTAAGCTTTATTTTACAATAACTTGGAAGGAAAAAACAACAGAACACTGCCCACACCTAAGCTGTGTCAGTGCAAAAGGGCAGGATCCTGCCAGCTTCCTCCAAGTGCGCAGGGCTGTCTGAGGGGCAGGGACGGCTCACGGCCTTCAGCAAGCGCTTTCAGCAAACACTGTTCCGGGCTGGGGTTGAGGCCGTCCACGCACACCAGCCCTGCCCTCAAAAAGCTAAGAGCTCAGAAACAGAACAAGGATGCAGGGGTCTTCTTTTCTACCTGTAAGTCCTTCGGGGCCCTGAGAACGGACTAGTGATCGTCTCCTTCCAGAGACTGCTGCCCATCTTCTAGAACTCGGCTGAGTGACCCCAAGAGCAGCGAACTGCCTCCAAGTACTGGAGAGGGTCTCAAGCCCTTTGGCCAACCCAGACTGGACTGTCAGAGCTGGCGGGCACCCCCGGCATGTGTGCTGGGCCGGCAAGCCCGGAGAGCAGCACCTGCCAGGCCAAGCAGCCCGCAGGAAGCGCTCGAGCGCCGCAAGCTACACACAGACCCAGAAATCTCACCTCCATCCCAACCCTTCACCATGGCCATCAGGGAGGGCTACCGCCTCCCAGCCACACCTGGGGCAGGAGACACACCTGTCCAGAGCTGGGGATCTCGTCTCCAACTGTTACGACCATCCACTTCCCCTGGCACGTGCACACATCATGGAAAGCACTGCATGAGTGCTAAGTCGCTGCAGTCGTGTCTGACTCTGTGCGACCCTATGGACTGTGGCCCGCCAGGCTCCTCTGTCCATGGGATTCTCCAGGCAAGAGCACTGGAGTGGGTTGCCATGCCTTTCTCCAGGGGATCTTCCTGACCTAGGGATCGAATCCACATCTCTTACACCTACTGCCAGACAGCCAGTATGGCCACCAGACAGCCCGCTCCATGCCCAGGCCCAGGCAGCAGCAGGTTCTGCAGAATGTGGCTGTCGTGTGGGAAGCACTAGCTGAGACCCACTGGCTGAAAGCGTGCCTGGCCCTGGGCGTGGCTCTGCTAGCAAGGAAACAAACCCCCGCCAGCCCCCAGATCCAGCTCGTGCAGGGCTCCCCCCAGCCCTTCTTCAGCACAGCTAGCATCTGTTACTAAAAGCGTGGACCTGCTGCTCAGCCACCCAAAGGCTGCTCAGGGTGCCCACAATGCTGAGCTTCCAACGGGCACTGGAATGAGCACAGGGGGCTGGCTGAACTGGACATAAAGCAAAGGCATCCAGCACCCGAACCCAGAGGGAGGAAAATGGAAACTATCATCTCAGAAAACCCATGACATGTCCACTCCCTCCTTCATCCATCTTTCCTCAAACAGCAGCACCTACAGCCCTCTGCAGGAAGCGGACAAGCACACAGCCCGACGCCACGGCGCAAACTCCATCTGGCCACCTGTCCAGCGACCTCAGTGACCTCAGAACCCCCACGGCTGCGCGAGGGCAGAGAGGGAAGCCACAGCTGGCCGGAGGGCTTCCTCATGGCGACAGGGACCTCATGGCTCTGAAGATGCTCCCAAGCCCCAGAACCGAGACAGCTCAGGAAGCCGAGGGCAAGGAGAGGCTCGGAGGCAGAGGGCTCCGTGAAACCCCAGCACGAATCCGGAAGGGAAGGGCTCTTGAGCAGTGATTCTCAAACTGTGCCCCCTGGGGTCCCGGAAAGCCCCCCTAGAGATGGCCCGGAGGGCGAGGAGAAGGCTGAGCAGAGGGCGTTCAAGCCTCCAAATCACTCAGAGTTGCCAAGGCTTCCCCTGGGGGCTCAAGAAAATTCACATGGGGCTAAAAAGTTTCATGGCTCAGTTTGACAAGCCCAGGCTCCAAAGTGCACACTTTAAATCTACTTCCCATCAATGCCTCCATATAAAGATCATGAACATCAAAGATCCTTGCCCAAGTGGCCCAAGGCTGGGATGGGGGCTTCACAGCCCTTCCCTCTTCGGGCCCTCTTGCCTGACCCACCCACCGGCAAGCTGAGATATGGGGAGCATTTCCATATCTCAGAATGTTAGGCAGACACCCCAACCCTGAACCCTGGTGCTCCTGTCTGCCAGCTTGGGGCTGGTTGATTTCATATTTGGCCCAAACACAACCCTTCTGTGGTCCCTTCTCTCCCTCAACTCCTTGAATCGCTCCTGTACAGACTCGCCGAGCTGTGGGTGATAACTGTGCAGGTTGCCCCTCCCAGAGCCCTCACCAGCCAGGCCCCCCGCAACTGTGAGCTGGGGCTGCGGCTGTGGACCAAGGCTCGTCTCCGGGGCCCTCCCGGCACCAGGCACGCTGCGGTGCACACGGCTCAAAGGACGTTCCCTGGGCAGAGTAAAAGCGATCCCACCTCTGACCCTTCTCACAATGCCAGAGAAAAGATGCATGTGCAAACATGCCAAGTGTCAACAGGCAGCTAGCTGCCTGGCCACCACTTCCTCCCAGCTTCCTGTGGGGAAACCGTTCGAATGAAGGTATTGCCAATGCACAGCAGGACTCCGGGGGGGTGAGGTGGGGAGGACCGCCTTACCTGGTAGTAGGTCTTGATGTTTCTGACCAAGATGGTCAAGTTCTGAATGCGAAGGTTCACATCGTTGTTGACGTGCTTGTTGATGCGCTGATTTGTTGGCCTGGGATCTCTAGTGGGGGGGGGGCGGGATAAAAAATGATGAGAATGGAAACTGCACCTCCCAGCCCCTGCCACACCCCATCCTACCCCCGAGTGCTAAGTCCTCTCCAAGCCTAGGTCACTATGCAGCTATGGCTCAAGTCAAATCCTAAATCTGCTACTGTCAAGCCGTGGAACCCCCAGGGGAGATGCATCACTTTCTACCTCCCCAAGCACCAAGCCCACCACCCGCCCTTAATATTATTCCTGTCCCCACTGCTGGCGGCAGCCATAAACGACCGAGTACTGATGCAGACCCCAAAGTGACCCTGCATAAAGGTCAGCTTCCGTTGCTCAGTCTCCAAGTCGTGTCCGACTCTTTTGAGACCCCCATGGACTGTATAGCCTGACAAGCTCCTCTGATCATGGGATTTCCCAGGCAAGAATACTGGAGCAGGTTGCCATTTCCTTCTCTAGGGGATCTTCCCAACCCAGGGATTGAACTCGTGTCTCCCAGCACTGGCAGGTGGATTTCTTTCTTTCCTTTTTTTTTTTTTTTAACCACTGAGCCACCAATAACCTACCCCAAAATATATTTCAAGATTAAAGAGAACAGACTTTCCTGGTGGTACAGTGGATAGGAGTCTGCCTGTCAATGCAGGGACACGGGTTCGATCCCTGTTCTGGGAAGATTCCACATGCTGCAGGCAGCTAAAGCACCTGGGCCCCAACTCCTGAAGCCTGTGCTCTGCAGCAAGAGAAGTCAACATCTGAGAAGCCTGTGCACCCCAATGGAGGGCACCCCCTGCTCACTGCAACCAGAGAAAGGCCGCGTGCAGCAACAGAGACCCAGTGCAACCAGAAATAAACAAATATTGTTTAAAAATCGAGAGAGCTAACTTATTAAATAAAAGATTAAAAAGGATTAAAAGCTAAAAGCCAAACAAAGCAAATTATGTGAGATATCAAGAAAGGGGGGAAAATGATACATTTTCTGACTTCATAGAGTAAAATCATCACTTCACATAGGTCTCCTGTGTGTTGCACCGAGTGTTCATGCCTCTGATTTACATTCCAGGCAGACACTTCTGGCTCAAAAAACCGCCAGCATGAGTCTGTGACACTAAGTCGTGTATGCCACACCCTACAAGAAATGCTAAGAGACACAGATAATTGATGTGGGAAATCCCCAAAGTGTCATTTCTTTTCCAAACTCAGGCAAAAGGCAGGTTTGGTTGTGATGAAATTAACAATCTGAATCAAGTGATTTATAATATCACTCATCTACATACAGGACATTTCTCAAAAATTCTCAGTGTAAACGATGTTTCCTATTTGGAGAACAGACTCGACAAGAATGGATTTTCGCTCCCCCCGCCCGCCACGTACCACACACTGCTTTCTTTTCCTAACAAAGTCCTCCCGCCCATTCGACTGTCCCAAGACACCATGAAGGATGTCTCATTCAAATGAGGGCTGTGTTCATGGTTTCATCTGTCATCTGAGCCCTGTGATGAGGGTGCTGAGCCTCCTGGGGGCTGGTGTGAGGGAAGAGAAACACGTCTCTTCCTCCTTCCTTGGTACCCATGCTCCTCGATGATGATAGTGTGAGCACAGGAAGGGGAATTTGGGGGAGTAAAGCAAATCAATCAATGCCATTTGGCTCTTTCAAAGCCAATAATTTATACAAGATTAACCAATAGGAAAAAAAAATCTACAAAGCAAAATTATTTCAAATATCACTGCAGGCATAATTTCTTAATAACACAAGCTGTTTGAAATTCAACCATTAAGTAAATATTTGATATAAACACTATGAGTCCCGACACTGTATTGCATATGTGCAAACTCCTTTATGAATCACGCTGCCATAATCAGCCATGGATTTTATTCAATCATCCTGCCTCCCCTAAAACAGTCATATGAGCACGTTGGGGCAACCAGAAGACCTCTTTTCAACTGTCCCAAATTTTTTCCCGGGACAACGTTTCTTACTGTCCCCACATAGTACACAGTCCTGCCAAGCCATTTACACGTCTCTTCTGGAGCCACTCATTACTGAGAAAATAAAGGTTAACAGTTGTGTGGAAATTAATTTAGCCACAGAGGAGGCATTCAGAATTTAAACTACAAAAGCATTTTAGCTACAGAAGTGTACCTAGCATGACAAAATAATTGATCTTAAGGGTGCAATTCTCCTCCCTTTACTATAGAGACCTGAAGAGATGAGAGGCAATTTCATAAAGTGAGGAATGTGCATCTTACAACAGGAGAACTCAGGGCTTCCCAGGTGGCTCAGCGGTAAAGAACCCGCCTGTCAGTGCAGGAGACACAGGTTCGATTCCTAGGGAAGATCCCACACGCAGCAGGGCAATTAAACCCACGCGCCACAACTACTGAGCCTGTGCCCTGGGGCCCAGGAGCTGAAACAAGAGAAGCTACTGCAATGAGAAGCCTACACATCACAACTAGGACTCAGCACCATTAATAAATACATATTTTTAAAAAACATAGAACTTAGAGAAGATGCAGGCCCCAGTTTCCATTAAGTCAGACGGGACCACCTGAAGAGTACCAGGAGCCAGAGGACCTTAGCAAGCATGCGGATGTTCACTGCACGAACAAAGGCAAAACACACACCCAAGGTCTGGGCCTGGGAAGCCATCAGGTGACGGGGGGAGCCTCTGACCATCCCCACTCTTGTGAAGCTCCAGTTCTAGGAAGCAACAGCTAATGGAAACAGCATTCCAAAAGCGCTCACGTTTAGTATATGAATAATTAGACTAATTGTCATGATCATTATATTAGCACTCCTTCCTTAATCTATGGCTTTCAAGGTAAAGAGAGATTAAGGAAATAAATCAAACAGCAGTCAACTCTGGTTAAGGAAGGCCTATCCCCACTTGGCCCAGCATTGCATAACCCCCTCCCGTCCTGGAGCAGGAAATGGGTCAGAAGCCACTGACTCTGGGGCCCAGGATGGGCCAAAGTTCGCTAGGCCCTGTTGGGCTCATCTGCCAGGTGACCACAGGACCCTTCCGGCCCTAAAACCCTACCGTTCTAGGTACTGTACTGGCCAATGTGGTTCTTGATTCCAGGAAAATCATACAACTACTGCAAGACTGTCTCCCTGAAAGCCATCAGAAGCAACAAGGATCTTCTTTACATGACAGCCCTAGAGCAGAAAAGGCTGCCAGTCCCCCGCCGGGATGTGTGGGGCGCAGACAGGAGAGAGAATCGGCTGCAAGGAAGTGTCTAGGAGCTCGTCCAAACTCGGAGACAAACAAGGCCCAGGTGCGGGGCCCAGGGCTTTCTTCTTGTAAAAAAAAAAAAAAATCACTCTCCCTAAAATTTCAAAGAGAACTATAATTTAGACTTAGAGTAACCTTGCCTCCCTCCTTTGAGAAAAGGTCAGCCCTGAACTTTTCATCCTATTCCAATGACCCCTAAATTAAAAATTGAATCCAAAAGAAAAAAAAAACAAAAAACCGAATCAAGAAACCATGTTTGGGAACTTCCCTGGCAGTCCAGTGGTTAGGACACCATGCTTCCAATGCAGGGCACACGTTCAATCCCTGGTCGGGGAACCAGGATCCCACATGCCACGTGGTGTGGCCAAAACATTTTAAAAATAAAGAAGAAATTATGTTTGATACAGATGATAGAGATACTGATAATCTATCATAGATTTAAAAAAAGGTTGAGCTCAATTTTGTATAAAAATACATTAGGAAGATATAGGTATATACTACAGATGACATCTGGGAGACACCAGAATATTAATACTACTACCGTGACATGGTAAAATTATTGGCAATGTTTGTTTTGCTCATCTATATGTTCCTCCTGGAGGAGGAAATAGCAATCCACTCCAGTAGTCCCATGGACAGAGGAGGCTGGTGGGCTACAGCCCATGAGGTTGCACATGCATCTGTATGTTCCTACCTTCCTACAATGAACATGAATTTTTTCATTTAATTTTCACAGAATCAAGGCCCCATGAAGAGTGTCACCTGCTGCAGCCACGAAAGAACATCACTTAAGTTCATGAGTAAAAACTCTTTTTGCCCCAAGACTTTAGCACCAACACAAACTCATTCAACTAACAAGTATCTGCCCCTTTATCTTCAGCTTTAACATCTGCAAAATGGGAACATAACTCCTCTTCTGGCATTCTAAGGAAAAAACTTATCCTTCAAATGCTTTTTATTTTTCTTTTCTCCTGAGAAAAGCACTTTTTAAAAGATTTATTTATGTTTAATCGGAGGATAATTGCTTTACAATGCTGTGTTGGTTTCCGCCATAGAGCAACATGAATCAGCCGTAGGTATGCATATATCCCCTCCCTCAGGAACCTCCCTCCCACCTCCCATCCCACCCCACCCCTCTAGGTTGTCCCAGAGCACCGGGCTGAGCTCCCTGTATCACACAGCAAATTCCCACTGGCTATCTGTTTTACATATGGTAATGTATATGCGTCAATGCTACACTCTCAATTAGCCCCAACCTTTCCTTCCCTTACAGAAGGTAATGTGTATGTTTCAATGCTGCTCTCTCAATTCAAGGCACTGTCTCCTCCCCGCCCCACCCAGCTCCCGCTGTGTCGGCAAGTCCATTATCTATGTCTGTGTCTCTATTGCTGCCCCACGTAGAGGGTCATCAGAACCACTTTTCTAGATTCCATTTATATGCATTAATATACAATACTCCAAATGCTTTTTCGAAGCTTAAGAAACTCTTCCATTGGCCTGCGGATATTTCCAACTTCTGAATAATGAATGTATTATTCGTAATTCTGCAGCTAGCACAAGCGGTTAGAAAGGAGTCTGAACAAAGCAAATAGTATTGGATTTAACATAGGCCTTGCCCAGGTATAAACTTCAATCTCAGTTTCCAACTGCACTCAACAGCCACTGCATCAATGCAGGTGTCCACTCTCATGTGGACAGATGCACACCAGCACACGCATGTGTCCACACACACAAAGCCAGCTTCAGGCCTCACTAACAATAATGATGACTGACATGATTCACATTTGTTGGGCATTTCCTATACATGCATAATCATATTTAATCTTCTCCAAATCTATAAAGTACATCCTGCTTATTACAGATCAGGAAATTGAGGCTTAGACAGTTTAAGTAATTTGCCCAACGTAACAGAACCAGTATAGCAGAGGGAAGATTTGAATTTGTCTGCGTGATGCTAGAGTCAGAGCTCTTTTTTTTTTGAGTATTTTCTTTCAGGCTTCCCTGATAGCTCAGTTGGTAAAGAACCTGCCTGCAATGCAGGAGACCCCGGTTCGATTCCTGGATCAGGAAGATCCCCTGGATAAGGGATAGTCTACCCACTCCAGTATTCTTGGGTTTCCCTTGTGACTCAGCTGATAAAGAATCTGCCTCCAATTTGGGAGACCTGGGTTCAATCCCTGGGTTGGGAAGATCCCCTGGAGAAGCGAAAGGGTACCCAATTCCAGTATTCTGGCCTGGAGAATTCCATGGACTATAGAGTCCATGGGGTAGTAAAGAGTCAGACAGGACTGAGCAACTTTCACTTTAAAGTCTTTATTGAGTTTGTTACAATACTGCATCTGTTTTATGTTTTGGCTTTTTGGCTCTAAGACATGTGGGATCTCAGCTCCCTGACCAAGAATTGAACCTGCACTCCCTGCATCAGAAGGCAGTCTCAACCACTGGACCACCAGGGAAGTCCCTGGAGTTAGAGCTGTTAATTTTCCCATGACTGTGAAAAGCATGCCCAAAGTGAATTAGACATCTTGTTTTCCCCTTGGGGACCAGTAGGTACCCAGGGAAAGCACATCCACAGAGGAGCTATTCAGCGAGTTTTCCAAGCCGCGCCATCCACACCACTCAATGCCTTACTTCATTCAGGAATTCTCCTGGACCTGGGCCTCCCCTGAAAGCTGAGTCCACAGGGCTTTCCTGCTTTCAGGCACTGATGTCACCGAGAGGCCTGGCCGAGAGACTGCTACTCCAGCCTTCTTCAGTTGCCAGAAGACAATGCCCAGGTGCAGTCACGTGACCCCCAGCCAGCTTCCACATGGCTCTCAAGTGTTAGGTAACACCCCTCTTGTCTCAGCTCTGGCAACACATTAGCACACTGCTCTCTGCAATTTTCTCAGCTCCTACCAACCCAGAGAGAATTTATCAAAATAGGCGAACTCCACATAGTAGGGGCTACCAGCATGGGAGATAAGGCAGAACCAGCCTTATCGCTTACCCACTAGTTAGCCTGACACTTGGCAGAAGTGAAAACAGGCTTGGCTTAAGTACAGTGTTAGATGTGGGGCTAGGATGTGGGTCCCAGAGTCCTGTTTTGCCCTCCGTTTCATTAGGAGAGGGCTAAGACTTAATTATTAAGCAACTAAGAACACAGGGGGAAAGTAGACTAAAAAAAAAAGAAGAACTTTCAAGCAGTGACACAAATCCTTTCTGGGTTAAGAAGGGAGACATAACTACGTAACTGACACCAACACTTACTAAGTGGCAGGCACTGTGTTAACTGCTAATACATCACTCATTTCATCCTCACAACCACCTCTTAAGGGAGGTACTTTCCTGCCCATTTTACAGATGCGGAAACTGACATGGTCGTGATGTGCCCAGCAGCACAGGGCTTGCATGAGAACAAGCAGGTTACACAGGCTTTTGACCCTAGGGCTGCAACTTTCTTTTTAAATTGAGGTCCTTTTTACACAGGGTGAAATGCATGTATCCTAAGTTACAGCTTGATGAGTTTTGAAAACTGAAATATACTCCAGTCAATACATGGACCATTTCTACCACCCTTAGAAGTTCCCCTGTGGACCTCCCTGGTGGTCCAGTGGCTAAAACTCCATGCTCCCAATGCAGGGAGCATTTGAGCATCAAACCCAAATCCTGGGTTTGACCCCGGGGTCAGGGAACTAGATCTCACATGCCACAACCAAGACCTGGACAAGCCAGTCAAACAAATAAGCAAACATTAAAAAAAAGAAGTCCCCTTGTGCCCCCTTTCCGATCAACCCCTACCTACTTCCAAGAGCAAACAATGCTGATTTGTCACCTGGAGCAGGGGTACTTCAATCAGCCACTCAGTAAACCGCATGCAAGTGGCACCTCTCCCTCCTCATGTCCTTCTAGAAAGCCACCCAGCTTCCCCACTGCTCTCTTTCTTGGTGCCTAACTCTGGCCAGAGGACCCAGAACCATTGCTTGAGGCCTGAGAAGCTGCAAACGTATCAGTTCTCACTTGCAGGACCATTACCTTGGCACATCCTTGGAGAAAGGAACACTGAAAATTGTCAAGGGGAAGGGAGCAGCCCTTCAAACTGCATTTAGCTTCGGGGCCAAGTGTGAACAAGTGATGAGCTGGCATTTCTCAAAGGAATGGTCCAACAGGCTTTCCTGATTTACAAGCAAGTGGTAAACGCTTCAGGAATTCCAAAGGTCAGGGAAGAAAGAGAAACAGTCCCAGGGCTTTTGTTCTCCCCCTCGCCTGGGTGTAAAACCCTGAATGAAAAAGCCTGGGATACTGCTGGTTTTTTTAATTAAACAGGACAGGTTGAAATTTCACTGGTAGTTGCACCAATTGGAATCCAGCAATTTTGGGGGGTCTAACAGGATGAAGAGGGGAAATAGTTGCCAGAATTTGAATATGCCATGAGACAACCCCAGGAAAATGCCTTCTTGTGAACCAAGAAGTACCGCCAAGCTGACAAGAGATTCGTCATTTTAGAATCTAATCAAACTCAAGACAGGTAACATTGGTAGTGTCTTAAAAAACATTAAGACTGAGGTCTCTGCCACAGCATGACATCAAGTAACTTATTATGCCACAGGAGCAATGACCTCAGGAAATTGTTTAAAATAGATCTTTGTAGGTAGATCTATTTAAACCTCTTTCGGAATATACCAAAGCTGACCGCTCCTCCTCCCACAGGGGCCATAAATGCAGCTGATTCTCATCAGCTAATAAGTTCCTGGCTCAAGATGACAACTTGCTCAGTTGCAGGTGAGTAGGTGAGCAACAAGGGCCTGATCCACAGAGAACATTTGCTCCAAGTGCCTGTGAATCATACAGACACTCAGTTCCAATATGTTCCCTGCACTTTCTGAGTTAAAAACAGAAAGCAGTGGCAGGAGCCAACACCTACATGTGGCAGGCTGTCAATCAGACAGGCGCTGCAGAATGCAGCAACAGGAAAGGATGCGGTCAAACATGCTAGCAAGTGTAACCTCCACCAAAACTCCGTTTAAACCCACGCCTCAAGACAAACAGCACCAAAGCATTCTGGCTCCCCAGGCCTCTGCCAACACAGTGACTTTTCAATCCAGCTTATAAGAAGGAACCTTAACCAACTGCACTTGCTCTGAGGCAACTGGAAACACAAGATGAAAGGGAGGCAGAAACACAGGCGTCCTGACCGCCAATGAAACTTTATAGTCACTCTTGGATGCTCTGGTCCCACCCGACACTTCCTGTAACCAGACACTCTCCGTTAAGCTCCTTGCCCCCCAAAAGAAAGGTTGTTTTTCTTTTTTTTCCGCGTCATTGTCAAACAACACTTAAGTCCCTGAGTTCGAAGTCAACTGCAACATGTGGATGACAGTCACTCAATTTCAAATTCCTTTCACCAAACATCTGACCAAACCACCGTCCTGGAGTTCTTCACACTCAACAAACCAGGAAAAGACACCATTAATACCGAAATACCAGTGGGCCCACATGCAGAGAACACTGCAACTTCACATTCCATTTCTACAACCTTAAATTCGACTTTCCGAGGCATCATTCCTTCCGTCCTCCCGGAAGGTAACTCACATTTGCAACATGATTTGGTTCAGAAAGATGCCATCCGCTAAATCCATGTACATGGTCAGGTTGTCCTGGTTCCCGCTTCCGAATGGGCCAAAAGTTTTCACCTGCGGGGAGGAGAACGCGGAGAGTAAGGCAGTAAAAGTCACCCCCACGCGCTCAGTCTAAAGCTCTCCAGGCGGGCAGAGGCCCTGGGGGCAGAAGGGAGTCACCCACGGCCACCCACCCTTCTCCCGGGCCTCGATCCCCCTCCCCGTGCCAGGCAACAGAAGCGAGACAGCAGAAAGAAAACTTCCTCGCTACTTTTTTGCGGTGTCTCAGAAGCGGAAAGAAAATAAAATAAAAGAGCACTTTTCAATAAATTTCTCACGTCTCAGATCTATTGGAAATCACAGCGCCCACCCTAGCCTGTACACGTTCTTACTCGAAACCCCCTAATCTCCACTGCCCTCCACCCGCTGGCCTCAGGGGTTCAGAAACTACACGAGGATATCTTGGGGGAATGGGTCATTTTTCCACGCGGTCAAGCCATGCGCTCAGGGTGACCACTAGGACCCTGTCGCTCCAGGGCCGCCGGCCCAACGCCCTGGCGGGAACAGGTGTACCCGCTCAGCACCCCCGCACGGCCGAGAGTGAGGAGGGGTCCTGCACCCGGCGCCTCGTCTCCAGAGTTGGAAATAACCCCAGACCCTGGGACACTGACCCCGACCCTGGCTGGGGGTCGGGGGTGGGGGCGGAGGGCACTGGATGAGTCCTCTGGGTCTGGGGCTACCCGGGGCCTGTCTCTTATACACATCTGCAGGTGAGTAGGTGAGCAACAAGGGCCTGATCCACAGAGAACATTTGCTCCAAGTGCCTGTGAATCATACAGACACTCAGTTCCAATATGTTCCCTGCACTTTCTGAGTTAAAAACAGAAAGCAGTGGCAGGAGCCAACACCTACATGTGGCAGGCTGTCAATCAGACAGGCGCTGCAGAATGCAGCAACAGGAAAGGATGCGGTCAAACATGCTAGCAAGTGTAACCTCCACCAAAACTCCGTTTAAACCCACGCCTCAAGACAAACAGCACCAAAGCATTCTGGCTCCCCAGGCCTCTGCCAACACAGTGACTTTTCAATCCAGCTTATAAGAAGGAACCTTAACCAACTGCACTTGCTCTGAGGCAACTGGAAACACAAGATGAAAGGGAGGCAGAAACACAGGCGTCCTGACCGCCAATGAAACTTTATAGTCACTCTTGGATGCTCTGGTCCCACCCGACACTTCCTGTAACCAGACACTCTCCGTTAAGCTCCTTGCCCCCCAAAAGAAAGGTTGTTTTTCTTTTTTTTCCGCGTCATTGTCAAACAACACTTAAGTCCCTGAGTTCGAAGTCAACTGCAACATGTGGATGACAGTCACTCAATTTCAAATTCCTTTCACCAAACATCTGACCAAACCACCGTCCTGGAGTTCTTCACACTCAACAAACCAGGAAAAGACACCATTAATACCGAAATACCAGTGGGCCCACATGCAGAGAACACTGCAACTTCACATTCCATTTCTACAACCTTAAATTCGACTTTCCGAGGCATCATTCCTTCCGTCCTCCCGGAAGGTAACTCACATTTGCAACATGATTTGGTTCAGAAAGATGCCATCCGCTAAATCCATGTACATGGTCAGGTTGTCCTGGTTCCCGCTTCCGAATGGGCCAAAAGTTTTCACCTGCGGGGAGGAGAACGCGGAGAGTAAGGCAGTAAAAGTCACCCCCACGCGCTCAGTCTAAAGCTCTCCAGGCGGGCAGAGGCCCTGGGGGCAGAAGGGAGTCACCCACGGCCACCCACCCTTCTCCCGGGCCTCGATCCCCCTCCCCGTGCCAGGCAACAGAAGCGAGACAGCAGAAAGAAAACTTCCTCGCTACTTTTTTGCGGTGTCTCAGAAGCGGAAAGAAAATAAAATAAAAGAGCACTTTTCAATAAATTTCTCACGTCTCAGATCTATTGGAAATCACAGCGCCCACCCTAGCCTGTACACGTTCTTACTCGAAACCCCCTAATCTCCACTGCCCTCCACCCGCTGGCCTCAGGGGTTCAGAAACTACACGAGGATATCTTGGGGGAATGGGTCATTTTTCCACGCGGTCAAGCCATGCGCTCAGGGTGACCACTAGGACCCTGTCGCTCCAGGGCCGCCGGCCCAACGCCCTGGCGGGAACAGGTGTACCCGCTCAGCACCCCCGCACGGCCGAGAGTGAGGAGGGGTCCTGCACCCGGCGCCTCGTCTCCAGAGTTGGAAATAACCCCAGACCCTGGGACACTGACCCCGACCCTGGCTGGGGGTCGGGGGTGGGGGCGGAGGGCACTGGATGAGTCCTCTGGGTCTGGGGCTACCCGGGGCCCCGGCTGGGTCGGGTTTAACTGCGATCGCCAGCGGGCGGGAGAGGAGCTGGTGCCAGATGTGTATAAGAGACAGANCGCGTCCCCGTCCCCCGCGCCGAGGCACAAAGCGGCTCTGGCAACGACCGGCGGGCGCGGGGCTGCGGCGGCTCGCGCCCGGGAGACAAAGGCGGGGCGCGAGCCCACGTTCCCCGGCTTCGGCGGCCCCGCGCCCCGCCCGGGGCTGGGGGAAGGGGAGGGCCCGTCGCTCGGGGAGGAACAATGCGGGCGGCGGCCCCGCCCCTCGGCGGCCCTGGGCGGTCGGCGCGCCGCCTCGCGGTGCTGGAGCCGGGAGTCCCGGCGCGGGCGCGGCTGCGCGCGGGCGCCGGGAGGGGGCAGCGGCCCGCACGTGTGCAGGGGGAGGGGGCGTCCCGGCCGCCCGCACGTGGGGCTGCCGCCGCGCGCAGATGCAGAGAGCGCTGCCTCGGCGGGCTTGGGGCCCCAACACGTGGCTCCTCGCTGCGCGCGTGCGTCGGCCACCCGGCCCGGGAGCCAGGTGCGGGCCCGAGCGCAAAAGAGCGTGGGTCCCGGCTTCTGCCTCCCCGGGTGCGCGCGTGGGAGACCGAAGGAGAGCGGGGCGCGCTGCCCACCCAGGTCGATTCGAGCACACCGCACGCTGGAGGCCCAGCGGAGCCCACCACCGCCAGGCTGGCGGCCCCCAAGCAGGTGCAGCCCGTCGGCCGCGCGGAGCCTCCCAGGTGCCGCCGAGGCCCCGCCCGGCTCCGTGGCGACAGGCCCAAGCCCGCCAGCCTCAGGTGCTGGCGTCGGCCTCGTGGGCAGGTGGGGCGCGGGCCCGGAAGTCAGAGGAGGAAAGTTGGTGTTGAGTTTAAGCCGTAGGAGCGCGACCTCTTGCGCCCCACCTTGCCACCTCCCAGGCTGCTAGCCTTTTAGAAGTTCCCGCAGAAAAACGGGTGTTGTGGCCGCCCCGACCCGGCCCCGGCCCAACTGGGACACCCCCTCCCTCCAACCCAACACCACCGCCGCTTTGCCAAGAGTGAAGCCAGATTCCGGATTCCTACTTGGAGGATGTAGCGGCAGCTTGGTGGTAGGCGACAGGAAAGAGGACAAGTGCCCCAACTGGATGGAAAGCCAGCCCTGGGCCCAGACCCACAACCTCCCTGCTGAGACAGCTGCGGTGGATCGGGCGGTCTCTACCTCACCTTGGGCCGGTAATAATTTCACACTACGATTGAGTCATTGTTCAAAACATTTTACAGTTAAACTAGTCGAATCCTCAAGCGTTTCCCAGGTGAGCCCACCGATGCTGTATTGACCTGGAAGCGCCTAGCATAATTGGTGGCAAGTATACAGTAGGCGCTAAATGGCTGCTGGTTTGCTTGTGAAAGTTGACTCTGTCCAGCGTTGGGGCTGCGGCATCTGCCGGTGAAATGTGGAATTGCAGCGGAGTTCTGTGGAACTTGAGCGGGTGAAGGGGTGAGATTGTGGCCCTGCCAGGCTCCTCTGTCCATGAAAATTCCCAAGAATACTGGAGTTGCTTGCATGTTTCCTCCTCCAGGGGATCTTTCTAACCCAGGGATGGAACCCGGGTCTCCTGCTTTGGCAGGCAGATATTTTACCACTGAACCACCCGGGAAGTCAGCCAAGTAGACTGCTGGTGCTGCTGCTAAGTCGCTTCAGTCGTGTCCGACTCTGTGCAACCCCATAGACGGCAGCCCACCAGGCTTCCCCATCCCTGGGATTCTCCAGGCAAGAACACTGGAGTGGGTTGCCATTTCCTTCTCCAATGCAGGGCATCCCTAAAAAGAAGTGCCGAATTTAGGATGATGGAAGGGAAAATGGGAGACTGAGAAGAACTAAAATTTCAAGCTCATGTGGTTTCCTCGTGCAGAAATTCAATAATTCCTAGTTGCCTATATCATGAAATCAGTTGGAAAATAGATAAAATATGTATTTATGCACACCTCTGTTTAAAAGGCCCCTGTTCTGTGTGGCTGGGATTTTTTTTTTTTTCATACTGATCACAACTATTCTGGAAAGACAAGGAGGCGATCTTTAAAATTATTAGATAAGCATAATCTTTCACACTAGGAAATATATTGGACAAATGCTTTTCTGACATTTGTTGCTGAGGACATTGACACCTCCTGGGCCACAAATATGTCAGGAATTTCTGTTTGGGAGTCAGTTAGCTGCTGTGTTGTTTCATTGTCATTGATGTATCCGCAGTTCATTGGCTCAACCCCATTTTATTCCGTTGGGAACGAGCTGACTGAGCATCCTTGTTTCCTGGTGAGGCAGGGTGTCAGGTAAACTGGATGGTACCCAGGTTGCAGGATGGAAGCCTTCACAGGGTTGGATGAGCTGGACAAGGCACTTCCTAGAAATCCTCTCACTCCGTAAAAATCAGAATAAGGAGTTTCCTGTAGACTTTACAGGGTAATTTTGAAGTTCAGGTGATGGGGTGTAAAAAGGTCTATAAAGGAATCTTCCTCACCGTCTCCGCCTCATCTGTTGCCACTCCACCCGTCCCCCCCCCCGCCCCCGTGTGCCATTATTTTAGTAAGAATTGTTTCCCCTATGTCTCCATCGAGTTGGCCATAAACTTCAGGAAGCAAACACACAGACCATCTATTAACCACTAAGCATTAACCCTCTGTTCCCTGTACATCCAGACCAACACTTGGGTTTCACTCTTATCTGAGATTTAACTGTTGCTGCTGCTAAGTCGCATCAGTCGTGTCCAACTCTGCATGACCCCATAGACAGCAGCCCACCAGACTCCCCCATCCCTGGGATTCTCCAGGCAAGAACGCTGGAGTGGGTTGCCATTTCCGTCTCCAGTGCATGAAAGTGAAGTCACTCAGTCGTGTCTGACTCTTAGTGACCCCATGGACTGCAGCCCACCAGGCTCCTCCGTCCATGGGATTTTCCAGGCAAGAGTACTGGGGTAGTTTGCCATTGCCTTTTCCGGTGACTTAACTATTTATTTACAATTCTTTTCTTATTGATTTCTGCATGAAAAGTAATTGCTTTGTGCATTGCTTCCTAGACAGAAGCAGTACTTTAATTATGTTGTTCATTCTGATAAAGAAATTTTCTCCCTTTCTCAGAAAATACTGGCCCAGCTGTGTAATCTAATGGCATCTCTGTAATTTGATAGGTGTTTTAAATAATTCGTACAACTTTAAGGGGGGGGAGTGGCTATTTGTTAATGTCTTTGTAATTGTTATAAGGAGCATGTATTAATTTCATAATTAAATGTTTGGGTTAAAATACACATAACATAAAATTTACCATCTTAACATTTTTAAGTGTACGATTCATTAGCATGAGGTACATTCACGTCGTTGTGCGGTCCTTACCACCATCCATCCCCATAACTCTTTTCATCTTGTAAGTCTGACAGTACCTATAATTTTCCATTCTCCCCTGCTCTGGCCCCTGGCAAGCCTAATTCTATTTTCTGTCTTTATTATTTTGACTGCTCTAAGTGGAATCATACAGTATTTGTCTTTTTGTAACCAGCTTATTTCACTCAGCATCATGTCCTTAAGATTCATCCATGCTATAGCATATTACAGAATACGTTTCCTTTTTTAAAGCTGAATAATACTCCGGTGTGTGTGTGTTGAATTTTGCTTATCCATTCATCAGTGGATGGACTCTTGGGTTGCTTCCATGTTTTTGCTATTGTGAATGATGCTACTGAGAATATGGGTGTACAGGTATCTCTGTAAGACCCTGCTTTTGATTCTTTTGGATACATAGCCGGAAGTGGGATTGCTGCATCATTTGCTTAATCTATATTTTGTTGGAACCTCTGTACTATTTTGCATAGTGTCTCTACCAGTTTAAAGTCCCACGAACTGTGCACGAGGGTCCTTTTCTTTACATCTTTGCCACCATTTGTTATCTCTATCTTTCTAAGTTTCACCATTCTAACAGGTGTGATGTGATCACTTGGGTATTTTATTTCCTTTTCCCTAATGATGATAGTGATGTTAACCATCTTTTCATGTACCTGTTGGCTATTCATATATCTTCTTTGAAAAAATGTCTGTTCAGTCCTTTGCCCATTTTAAAAATTGGATTATGTGTTGCTTTTTCCTGTGAGTTGTATGAGTTTATATATATATATATATAGGGTTTTAACCCCATTATCAGATATATCATTAGCAAGTATTTTCTCCCATTCTATAGGTTGCCTTTCATCTTGTTGATTTTCTTTTCTGTGCCAAACCTTTTTAGCCTGAATTTTACTTTTTGTTGTCTTTTCTTTTGGTATCAGATCTAGAAAATCATGGCCGAGATTGATGTCAAGAACCATACATGGCAACATTTTCTTCTGAGAATCTTTTTGTTTTCAGGTGTTACATTCAACTAAATGTGTGGATGGTGTAAGATAGTTTAGTTTCATTCTTTTGTGTGTAGCTGTTCAGTTTTTCTGACACCATTTATTAAAGAGGCTGTCCTTTCCTCATTGCATATTTTTGACTCCTTTGTCATAAAATAATAGACCATATATGGTGGGTTTATTTCTGGACTCTCTGTTCTGTTGCATTGACATATGTGATGTTTTTATTCAATACCATCCTATTTTGATTACTACATCATTGTAATACAGTTTGAAATCGAAATCTGGAAGCGTCATGCCTCCAGCTCTGTTGTTCTTTCTCAAGATTGCTTTAACTATTCATGGTCTTCGTATTTTCATATAAATTTTAGAAACTTTCCTATTTCTGTGGAAAGTGCCTTTGAAATTTTGACAGGGGTTCCATTCAGTCTGTTCATTGCTTTGGGTAGTTTGGACATTTAAACAGTATTAAATCTTCCAATCCATGAATGTAGAATATCTTTCCATTTTATTTGTATCTTTGATTTCCCTCATCAATGTCTTAATAGCTTTCAGCATATAGGTCTTTCGCTTCCTTGGTTAAATTTATTCCTAGGTATTTTTTTTTTTGGTTGCATAAATAAATGGGATTATTTCCTTAATTTATCTTTCTGATAGTTATTGAGGTGTCAAAATGCAATGATTTTTATTTATTTTGTATCCTGCAACTTTACTGAATGTATTTATTATTTTCATACTTTTTTGGTGGGATCTTTTGGACTTTCTATGTATGTCATCTGCCACCAGTAATGGTTTTACTTCTTCCTGTCTGATTTGGATACCTTTTATTTCTTTTTCTTGCCTAATTGTCCTGGCTAGGACTTCTAATACCATGTTGAAAAAAACTGATAAGCAAAGGCATCTTCATCTCCTTGCTCATCTTAGGGGGAAAGCTTTCAGCTTTTCACCACTGAGTATGACATTAGTTGTGGCCTTGTCATTGTGCTCGGTCAAGTCTGATTCTTTGCGACCCCATGGACTGTAGTCTGCCAGGCTCCTCTGCCCATGGGATTTCCCGGCAAGGATACTGGAGTGGGGTGCCGTTTCCTCTTCCAGGGGATCCTGCTCACCCAAGGATCTGTTCTGTCTCCCGCACTGGCAGGCAGATTCTTTGCCACTGGCACCACCTGGGAAGCCCGGCCTTGTCATAGGTGGCCTTTATTATGTTGAGGGATATTTCCTCTCTACCCACTTTGTTGAGAGTGTTTTCATAAACAGATGTTGAATTTTGGTCAAATGCTTTTTCTGTGCATATGATTTTGATCCTTCACTTTGTTAATATGGCACATCACACTAATTGATTTGCAGACACTGAACCGTGATTGGGTCCCTGAAATGACCCCACTCAGTAATGGATATGATTCTTCCTTTGTTTTCTTGTAAGAATTTCATGGTTTTAGCTCTTACACTGAAGGCTTCAATCCAGTATGAGTAAACTTTTGTATGAGATGAGGCACAGTTTGATTCTTTAGCATGTGGCTGTGTGTCATTTCAGCACCAGTTGTTGAAAAGACTATCCTTTTCCCATTAAGTGATCTTGATGTCTGTATTAATCAAGGTTCTTCAGAGATCCAAACCAATAAGATGTGTGTGTGTCTACTTATGTCTGTCTGTAGTATATAGAGAGACAAGATGGGGAGAGAGAAAGGGAGAGAGAGATTTAAGGAATCGGCACATGCAGTTTGGGGGCCAGCAAGCCCAAATCTTCAGGGCAGGCCCGCAGATTCGAGACCCAAAGGAGCATTGATGTGGCAGCTCGGGTCCCAAGATAGACTGGAGGCAGAACTCCCTCTTCCTTGGAGGTCCTCAGTCTGTTCTCTTCAGGGCTTCAACTCGTTGGATGAATCCCACCCACCTTGTAGAAGGTAATCTGCTTTACTCAGAGTCAACTGATTTAAACATTAATCTCATCTAAAAAAATCTTTGCAGCAACATTCAGACATTTCATGAAATCTCTGAGTACCTTGGCCTAGCTCAGTTGACACATACAATTAACCATCACAAATGTAACCCTTATCAACTTGGTGCCCAGACACATCTCCTTAAACCACACTTGATCTCTGAATAAAGACAATACCTGACATGGTAACAGTCACTCTGCATACAATAAAAAATGTACTATTTCCCCAGAAGAGGATGCAAAATTCTTGGGTGATATTCACTCTTCTCCTTGAAATCCTGTAACTTGAATACTATGATGCAAAAAAAAAAAACCAAACTATGATGCAGTTAACAACACTTAAAAGTCAGAATACCTTATGTGATAAGGAAATAACAGATAGTTGTGACATATATATACACACACACATACAAACATTGTTGTTCAGTTGCTCAGTCATGTCCAACTCTTTGCCACCTCATGGACTACGTGAAGCATTCCAGGTTTCCCTGTCCTCTGCTGTCTCCCAGAGTTTGCACAAGCTCATGTCCATTGAGTCAGTGATGCCATCCAGCCATCTCATTCTCTGTTGTCCCTTTCTCCTTCCGCCCTCAATCTTTCCTAGCATCAGAGTCTTTTCCAATGAGTCGGCTCTTTGCAGTTAGCCAGTACACACACACACACACACACACACCCCAACACACATATGTCTATGTATATATATACATGTATGTTATATATGTGTGTGTATATACACACAAACATACCCATATACATTGATACACACTTAAGGAAGGAGTAAATGCTCATGGCTGTCACAGTCCTCATTTTTGTAACTGATCACATGGGCATAGCTGGTGTCTATAACTAGCTTCTTCCAGTACCGTTGCCTTTTCCCGTCAGCAAGTGCCTCATTTGACAGGGGCTCTTGGCCTTCATGAGTTGGGTGAAGCGACTCAAACCTTCGTTCCTGAAGGATCCAGGCCTTTGGAAGTCCTGCCTGAATTGTGTGCTAGTAGTTGTCCATCAGCTTTAACCACAGGGCACAGTAATACAACTAAGAGGTGCCTTAAGGGTTCTTCTTTATTCCAGATACCCTCTTCCTTACTTCCATTGTGGACAAATAATCCAGTTTCTCCCAGATAGTCAGGTTCGATCACCCCAGTCAGCACAAAACTTCAGTCTTGATCCAGAGGCGTGAAGATCCCAAAGTGGCCAAGTGGCAGGCTTAACAGTTTAATGGACTCCTCCTTCCTTTGAATCTAAGACCTAGCAGAGCATAAGGTTTTAGGAAGCTTTAGGAAGCAAAATTTTGCTGGTGAGTCACTAGGAGTAATAGTGGTGGCGCTCCCATCTCCAGCCCTTGATTGCTGGAGCCTTGAGTCCTGGCTGTCGGAGAAACAGCAAGCATTCAGATTCAGAACATGTGTAGCTGTCTAGGGACCTTTGCCCCACCCCTACATGGTACTGTTACCTAGCTGATGCTGTAACTGAGTCTTCCAAAGGCCATTCCAGCATCTGTCTAGCCAACTGCTTCAGGATGGTGGGGAGCATGCTCAGAGCACTGAACTCTGATTACAAACCCATGCATTTGGAGAAGACCAAAAGACTCACTGGAAAACACCCTGATGCTGGGAGATTAAAGGAGAAAAGGGCAGCAGAGAATGAGATAGTTGCATAGCAATCACCAACTCAAAGGACATGAACTTGAACAAACTCCTGGAGACAGCGGAGGACAGAGAAGCCTGATGTGCTGCAGTGAACGGAGGGGCAATTGGTCAGACACGACTGAGTGACTGAAGACAGCAACACGCCTATGCGTTTACTTCACTTGCTGAGAAGTGAGCTCCTTGATCAGAAGCAGTGTGTGTGGAGTCCCATGACCATGGATGAGGCACTCTGTAAGTCCACAGATGGCAGTTTCGGCAAAAACATTGTGTGCAGGGAACACAAGTCTGTATCCAGAGTAAACATCCATTCCAACAAGAAAAAGACATTGCCCCTTTCATGGTGGGAGCTGTCCAGAGAAATTAACTGACTGCGAGGTAGATAGCTGGCTGATCATTCCAGGGAATGGTGCCCTGTTCATCAGGGACTCACTGTTGGTCTCTGATTGGAGACACTGACAAATTGGACACTCAGAAGTGGCTGTAGCCAGGTTGACCTGGTGAGTAGACGCCCATGTTGCCGAGCCTGTATGTAACCCCCTGCCCTGCCACCGTGACCACTTTGCTCATGAACCCACTTGGTGAGGACAGGGTTGACAGGGGAAGGAAGCTGACAGGTATCCACAGAATGTGAAAGTCGCTCAGTCATGTCTGGCTCTTTGCAACCCCATGGACTATATACAGTCCATGGACTTCTCCAGGCCAGAATACTTGAATGAGTAGCCTTTCCTTTCTCCAGGGGATCTTCCCAGCCCAGGGACTAAACCCAGGTCTCCCGCATTGCAGACAGATTCTTTATCAGCTGAGCCACCAGGGAAGCCCAAGAATACTGGAATGGGTAGCCTATCCCTTCTCCAGAGAATCTTCCCAACCCAGGAATCAAACCAGGGTCTCCTGCATTGCAGGAGGATTCTTTATCGACTGAGCGATCGGGGAAGCCCTGTCTGCAGAATAGGTNAGGGAAGCCCAAGAATACTGGAATGGGTAGCCTATCCCTTCTCCAGAGAATCTTCCCAACCCAGGAATCAAACCAGGGTCTCCTGCATTGCAGGAGGATTCTTTATCGACTGAGCGATCGGGGAAGCCCTGTCTGCAGAATAGGTCCTCATAGTCCCTTGATTACATCTCCCTCTGCTGAAGTCAATCATTGGTGAACGTTCCCCGGGGAGATAAATATCCCTGTGGCTTTGGCTCATTCATAGAGGTTTACTCAGGTCCCTCTCTGCAGACTTCCTTGTTACCAGTGCTCCAGTCATGTTCCTCCCAAGTGCCTGGCCATCCAGCCACACCACTGGCTACAGAATGGATGGCTTGGTTCACTGCTTCAGGCTCTGTCCACTGGGGATTTCCCTTGGCCCCCACCACTCCGGGATCCAGTGACTCCTATTTCACTTAGATTGCCCATTTTAGTGGCAGCAGCTCCCACCAAAATTTCTGACCTACAGAAAAGAGTAAAGTCCTTGGGTGTAGTGAAAGGCGTATCATATCCACCCAGGGTGAGTGAGCAGATCTTTTTAAAAAAATTCTAGTATTTATTTATTTGGCTGTGTTAGGTCTTAGCTGTGATGCATGGACTCAGTATCTCTGTGACATGTGGGATCTTGGTTCCCCAACCAGGGTTTGAACCCGTGTCCCCTGCATTGGAAGGCAGATTCTTTTTTTAAAATTTATTCGTTTTTAGTTGAAGGATAATTGCTTTCCAGTACTGTGTTGCTTTCTGCCATACAGCAACATGGATCAGCCATATATGTCCTGTCCCTGTTGAACCCCACTCCTACCCCATCCCATCCGTCTAGGCTGTCACAGAGCCCCGGTCTGAGTTCCCTGAGTCATACAGCTGATTCCCCCCGGGCTGTCGATTTTCCATGTGGTCGTGTATGTGTTTCCATTGTCCATTCGCTGCCTGTCTCCTTCCCTGCCCCTCACCCACATGCCCACGTCTGCTCTCTATGCCCGCGTCTCAACTGCTGCCTTGCAGATAAGTCTCATCAGTACCATCTTGCTAGATTCCATGTATATGCATTAGTAGACAATATTTATATTTTTCTTCCTGGCTTTACTTCGCTCTGGATCATAAGCTCTAGGCTCACCCGCCTCATTAGCACTGACTCAAGTGTGTTTCTTTGAATGGCTGAGTGATATTCCATTGTATATATGTACCCTGGCTTCTTTACCCATTCACCTGTCAGTGGACGTCTAGGTTGCTTCCCTGTGCTATGGAAGGTGGATTCTTAACCACTGGACCACCAGGGAAGTCCCAAGTGAGCAGATTTTAAATGGGAAATGTCCCTGGCATTCCAGTCTCCCTACTCCTTCGGATCCTTTCCTCTATAGTGTCTCAAGGCAGATCTGGCATTTCAGCTTCCCTTACTGTAGCTGCTTTTTTGGTTGGGGTTTCAGCCAGCTAAACCGTTAGAACCCTTTATAATCCCCCTGCAGTACAACATTCAATTCAGAACCTCTGCCTAGCGGGCCCCTATAGATAAATTCGGCTTAATTCAACTTGTTCCACCCATTATCCCATACTCTAATATCCATTCCTATACATATTCCCAGATTCTGTATTTGGAAAATGTATGTGGCCCTGTTTGGAAGAGTGCACCTCGTCACGGGCCACACTTTTCCTTCCGCTTTAGGAGCCCGAGGGGCCTTGAGCCCAGTGATATAGCCCTAGAAGCAAGGGAAGGTGGGCGGGGCACTGAGGTGAGGCTGCAGCGTCTTGCAAGGCAGTTACCCGAGGGAGGCCGTTACAGATTTCTCTTAGGGTTACTCTTAGTCTGGCAGAGAAGACTCGTCCGAACCAAGGGGTTCTCTGCTCCCAGCCTCGTTCAGATCTCTGCATATATCCCCACTCCAGTGCTCAGTGAAAATAAAAAGCAGTCTATAATAGGAACAGAAGGAAAGAGGCGCATTTGAGCCAAGCTGACTATGGGCTTCCCAAGTGGCGCTAGTGGTAAAGAACCTGCCTGCTAGTGCAGGAGACGAAAGAGACTTAGGTTCAATCCCTGAGTCAGGAAGATCCCCTGGAGAAGGTGGCAACCCATTCCAGCATTGCCTAGAGAATCCCACGGACAGAGGAGCCTGGTGGGCTACAGTCCATGAGGTCACAAAGTGTCAGACACGACTAAAGCGATTTAGCGCACACGAGGACTATAGCCTGGAAGACAGCCTCTCAGGGAACTGAGGAATGCTCCAGAGAAGCTCCGATTCAGCAGTTTTATGTCTTGTCAGAACAAAGAACATCAAACACGTCAAGGAGACATTCCTTCAGGGTTTCAAAGGAAAATGCATCAGGGGACTTCCCTGGTGGTCTGGTGGCTAAGACTCTGTCCTGTCAATGCAGGGGCTCAGGTTCAATCCCTGGTCAGGGAAGTAGATCCCACATGCCGCAACTAAGACCCAGCACAGCCACGTAAGCAAATGCACACACCCAGAGTCAGTGTGGCCTTGGCACCTGGAAAGGGAGTCTCATCCTGGAAGGAGGAGCAGCTTGGGTTTCTCAAGAATGAGGCATTTGATCTTTATTTTTAACATAGACATTCTTCTGCTCAGTGCCCCCCTTTCTTTAATAATTGAAGCAGAGGTCCAGGATGTGTTTGACAGGCCACAAACAGGCTGTTTTCGTCAGCGTAAAATTAAAGTTAACTCATGAGTGAGCCAGAATGACTTCCTTATACCTCAATATGTGAGAATATCTTTGATCACAGCTTTCAGAGTCACATTCCTTCCCAGTTGTGTTCGTCTGCTCATGCTGCTATAACAAAATAACACAGACTGGGTGGCTTAAATTGCAGAAATGTATTTTCCCACAGTTCTGGAGTCTAGAAGTCCAAGATCAAGACACCACGGCAAATTTGATTTCTGGTGCGTGCTGACGTCTTCCCGGCTCACGGGTGGCCACGTGTCACTGTGGCCTCACGTGGCCTTTCCTCTTCACACATGCAGAGAGAGCTCCACCATTTCCTCTTATGAAGACATCAGCCCAATCAGGTCAGGGACCTCCCCTATGACTTCATTTAAGTATAATTACCTCCCTAGTTCCGAATGCAGTCACACCGGGGGTGAGGCTTTACCATATGAATTTTGAGGGGAGACCATCTAGTCTCCTTCCCTGGTGGCTCAGATGGTAAAGAATCTGCTTGCAATGCAGGAGTCGTAGGTTCAATCCTTGGGTTGGGAAGATCCCCTGGAGGAGGGCATGGCAACCCACTCCAGTATTCTTGCCTGGAGAATTCCATGGACAGAGGAGTCTGGCTGGCTACAGTCCATAGGGTTGCAAAGTGTCGGCCACGACTGAAGCAGCTTCCACTTTATGTTACCTNCTGGAGGAGGGCATGGCAACCCACTCCAGTATTCTTGCCTGGAGAATTCCATGGACAGAGGAGTCTGGCTGGCTACAGTCCATAGGGTTGCAAAGTGTCGGCCACGACTGAAGCAGCTTCCACTTTATGTTACCTAATCTAACCTTCAACACCAATCACTGCTCAAGCTTTAATGGTATATACCCTGTGAGGTTCAGAATTTAATCTGCATTGTAATTCAGCCTCTCACAGCACAAGGGTCTGGGTTTTATTTTCTGCAATGTTGGCTTTACAGATATAGGAGAAACTGATCTCTTTCCGGCTGACATAAAAGCATTTGTGTCACTTATGTGGAATTTGAACTGGAAATTTGAATTCCTGAGCTTATCTTTGTCTTTGCCTACTTTGTTCAGCGAGATTAGGAACAAGCAGCCAGTCTTCATGATATTTCTTCTTTTGACAGAAAATGTTCCAAGGCATCATACACATGATTGCCCAGAACCTTGCCTCTTACAAGTATGTGATTAGAAGTGTCCATTGGTGACGTTTTGAATATCTCCATGCCACCTCATACCATGGACTATTTTGTGCATTCTTTACTTCTGGAAATTGAGTCATTAATGCCTTTAATCAGATAAGAGAACCAATTCCAGAAATCTTAGAAGGATTAGATTAGAAAATTTATCCTTAAGATTCTGTTCTCTAGAATGACTCTTGCTACCAAACTCTTTATTAGTTTGCTAGGTCTGCCATGATGAAGTACCACAAATTAAGTGGCTTAAACACCAGAAACTTATTTTCTCACAGTCCTGGAGGCTTAAGTCCAAGATCATAGTGTCAGTAGGCTTGGTTTCTATTGAGGCCCCTCTTCTTGGCTTAAAGATAGTTCTCTTCCCTCTGTGTATATCTGTGTCCTAGTATCGTTTTCTTGCTGCTGCTAAGTCGCTTCAGTTGTGTCCGACTCCGTGCAACCCCATAGACGGCAGCCCACTAGGCTCCCGGACGCCAAATATGTTGGGTTAGTTGTTCAGTCACTCCGTTCTGTCCAATTCTTTGCAACCTTGTGGACAGAGGCACGCCAGGTTCCCCTGTCCTTCACTATCTCCCTAAGCTTGATCATACTCATGTCTATTGAGTCAGTGATGCCATCCAGCCATTTCATCCTCTGTCGTCCCCTTCTCCTGCTTTCAGTCTTTCCCAGCACCAGTGTCTTTTCCAGTGAGTCAACTCTTCGCGTCAGGTTGCCAAAGTATTGGAGCTTCAGTTTCAGCATCAGTCCTTCCAATGAATTTTCAGGATTGATTTCCTTTGGGATGGACTGGTTGGATCTCCTTGTAGTCCAAGGGATTCTCAAGAGTTTTCTCCAACACCACAGTTTGAAAGCATCAATCCTTCAGTGCTCGGCCTTGTTTATGGTCCAACTCTCATATCCATACATGACTAGTGGAAAAACTGTAACTTTGACTAGAGAGACCTTTGTCGGCAAACTAATATCTCTGCCTTTTAATACATTGTCTCGGTTTGTCATAGCTTTCCTTCTAAGGAGTAAGCTTCTTTTAATTTCACTGCAGTCACCATCTGCAGTGATTTTGGAGCCCAAGAAAATAGTCTGACACTATTTCCACTGTTTCCCCATCTATTTGCCATGAAGTGATGGGACCTGATGCCATGATCTTCGTTTTTTTAATGTTGAGTTTTAAGCCAGCTTTTTCACTCTCCTCTTTCACCTTCATTAAAAGGTTCCTTAGTTCCTCTTTGCTTTCTGCCATAAGACTGGTATCATCTGCATATCTGAGATTACTGATATTTCTCCCAGCTTATGCTTCATCCAGCCTTGCATTTCACATGATGTATTCTGTATAAAAGTTAAGTAAGCAAGGTGACAATATACAGCCTTGATGTACTCCTTTCCCAATTTGGAACCAGTCCATTGTTCCATGTCTGGTTCCAACTGTTGCTTTTTGACCTGCATACAGATTTCTCAGGAGGCAGGTAAGGTGGTCTGGTATTCCCATCTCTTTAAGAATTTTCCACAGTTTATTGTGATCCACACAGTCAAAGGGTTTAGTATAGTCAAGAAGTAGATGTTTTTCTGGAATTATCTTGCTTTTTATATGATCCAACAGATGTTGGTGATTTAATATCTGGTTCCTCTGCCTTTTTGAAATCTAGCTTGTACATCTGGAAGTTCTCAGTTCATGTACTGTTGAAGCCTAGCTTAGAGAATTTTGAGCATTACTTTGCTAGCATGTGAAATGAGTACAATTATTTGGGAGTTTGAATTTTCTTTGGTGTTGCCCTTCTTTGGGATTGGAATGAAAACTGACCTTTTCCAGTCCTGTGGCCACTTGCCGAGTTTTCCAAATTTGCTGGGATATTGAGTGTGGCACTTTTACAGCATCATCTTTTAGGATTTGAAATAGCTCGGCTGGAATTCCACCACCTCCACTAGCTTTGTTCATAGTGATGCTTCCTAAGGCCCACGTGACTTCTCTGTCTAAGCTGTCTGGCTGTAGGTGAGTGATCACACCATTGTGGTTTTCTGGGTCGTGAAGATCTTGTTTGTATAGTTCTTCTCTGTGTTCTTGCCACCTCATTATTCTTAATATCTTCTCCTGCAAGAACATCGAAATAGCAACTAACTACTGAACAGCCATCAACAGGAGAATGTTGGATCCCACCAAAAAAAGATACATGTCCACAGGCTGAGGCGAAGCCCCAACAAGATGGTAGGAGAGGTGCAGTTGCATTTGCAATCAAATCTCAGACCCGCCAGAGATGCTTGGAGGGTGCAAACAAAACCTTGTGTGCACCCAGGACCGAGGGAAAGGAGCAGTGACCCTGCCTTTGAGTGTCTCCTGCGGAGGCACAGGTTGGCAGTGACCTGCCGCGGGGACAGGGCCTCCGGCTGCAGCAGACCTGGGAGGCATGGCGCATGGCCTAAGTCCTCTTGGAGGAGATTTCCATTAGCCCCACCATAGAGCCGCCAGCAGGTGACCCACAAACTGCAGAAAAATTATACCAAAGAAGTTCTCACACTGTTGCGAAAGTTCTGGGGCCCACAACAGATTACGTAACCTGGGGATCTGGCAAAGGGACTGAGAACCCCAAAGGAAACAGACTCTTGGAGGGCACAACAAAAACTTGTGCGCATCAGGACCCAGGAGAAAGGAGCAGTGACCCCACAAGAGACTGAGCCAGACTTGCCTGGGAGTGTCCGGGAGTCTCCAGCGAAGGCGTGGGTCAGCAGTGGCCTGCCGTCGGGTCAGGGACACTGCAACCGTCCTGGGATCCATGACATGCTGGCATAAGTCCTTTAGGAGCTGGATCATTACCCCTACCATAGTTTGGCCTCAGACCAAAGTATAAGGAGAGAACACAGCCCCACTCATCAGCAGAAAATTGGATTAAAGATTTACTGAGCATGGCCTTGTCCACCAGAGCAAGACCCAGTTTTACCCACAGCCAATTCCTCCCACCAGGAAGCTTCTGCAAGCCTCTTATCCTCATCCATCCAAGGGCAGACAGAATGAAAACCATAATCACAGAAAACTAACCAAACTGATCACATGGGTCACAGCCTTGTCTAACTCAATGGAACTATGAGCCATGCCATGTAGGGCCACCCAAGACAGATGGGTCTTGGTGGAGAGTTCTGACCAAAGATGGTCCACTGGAGAAGGGAATGGCAAACCACTTCAGCATTCTTGCCTTGAGAACCCCATGAACAGTATGAAAAGGCAAAAACAATATGTTCGGTTAGGACTCACCCTAAAACCTCATTTTAATTTAGTTATCTTTTGAAAGAGCCAGACAGCNGAAGGGAATGGCAAACCACTTCAGCATTCTTGCCTTGAGAACCCCATGAACAGTATGAAAAGGCAAAAACAATATGTTCGGTTAGGACTCACCCTAAAACCTCATTTTAATTTAGTTATCTTTTGAAAGAGCCAGACAGCTGCAACCTGAGATACTCGGGCTGAAGACTTTATTTTCCAGGTCTGGGGACCATGGCTCAGCTAATGACAGTATCCTTGTTGAAAGTCAGTTACCCATAGAGACGTGGTTTTACTCCTGAACTCTTGGATCTCTTTCATTGATCTATATTTCCATATATTAGTACCACACTCTCTTGATCATTCTTGCTTTCTAGTAAATTTTGAAATCGCAAAATGTGTGTCTTCCTACTTTATTTTTTCTTTAAGATTACTTTAGCCATTTGGAGCTTCCCTGATGGGTCAAAGGGTAAAGAATTGGCCTGCAATGCAGGAGACACAGGTTTGATCCCTGGTTCATAAAAGATCCCCTGATGGAGGAAACGGGAACCCACTCCAGTATTCTTGCCTGGAAAATCCAATGGACAGAGGAGCCTGGCAGGTTCCAGTTCAAAGGGTCACAGAGTCAGACACAACTCAGTGTGCACATTGGGTTGTGGTTAGCCAGTTAGGGTCCCCTGCAGCTCCATATACATTTCACAAGCAGCTTTTCAGTTTCTATAAGGGAGTCAGATTGGGGATTCAGATGGGGATTGCATTGACTCTGTAGATCAGTTTGAAGAGTATTGCAGAATTTACAATATTGCCTTTTAATTCTAAGTGTGAGAGGGTTCCCATTTATTTAGATCTTTCTTTCTACAGTGTTTTTATAGTTTTCAGGTTATACACTCTGCTTTTCTTTTGTTAAATTTGCTCCTAATTTCACATACTGTGGTAAACGGAATTGTTTCCTTTCATACTNAATTTACAATATTGCCTTTTAATTCTAAGTGTGAGAGGGTTTTTCTTTCTACAGTGTTTTTATAGTTTTCAGGTTATACACTCTGCTTTTCTTTTGTTAAATTTGCTCCTAATTTCACATACTGTGGTAAACGGAATTGTTTCCTTTCATACTGTTCATTGCAAATGTATAGAAATAACAGTTGATTTTGTTTATTGGTTTTGTATCCTGAAACTTTGCTGAACCCATTTATTAGTTCAGTTTTATAGTAGAATCCTTAGTATTTTCTATATGTTGTATCATCTACAGATAGTTTTGCTTTCTCCTTACCAATCTGGATGCCTTTCATTTTCTTGCCTAATTACCGTGGCTAGAACCTCAAGTACATGTTGAAGTAACAAAAACAGATATCCAGGTCTTCTTTTTGGTATTAGATGGAAAATATTCTTTCATCATTAAGTGAAATATTAAGCTATATTTTTTCTGTTGATGTGCTTTATCAGGTTAAGGAACTTTCCTCTCCCCAGAGTATTGAGGGTTTTTTTTAGAATGAAAGTGGGTTGATTTTTCCCAAATGCTCTTTTTCTGCATCTGTGAAGATGATCATGTAGGTTTTGTATTTTGTCCTTTCGATGTGGTATATTACACTGATTTTTCAAATGTTAAACAACCATGCATTCCTGGGGTAAAGCCCCTTTAGTCGTGGTGTCTAGTTCTTTTTATTTATTGCTAGATTCATTTCTTAGTATTCTGTTGAGAATTTTTATGACCATATGCGCAAGATACTGTTTTATAGTTTCCTGGTGATATATTTGTCTGGATTTGGTATCAGGAAAAACTGGCCTTCTAGGATGAGTTGGGAAGTGATCCCTCTTCTGTATTTGGGAAGAATTTGTGAAAAATTGGAGAATTCAGTTTTGAAACCATTTGGGCCATATGACTTTTCTTTATGGGTAGTCTTTTGATCACTAATCCAGTCTCTTCACGTATTAATGTATAGATCTGTTCAAACAGTCTAGTGCCTTTTTATTATTGGTATAATGACACAGGACATTATATGAGTTTCAGGTATACGTCAGTTAAGTCGCTCAGTCGTCCTATTGGAATTTTAGTAGGGATTACAATGAATTGATTACTTTGGGTAGTATGGACATTTTAACAATATTATTTATTCCAGTCCATGAACACGGGCTATCTTTCTATTCATTTGGGTCTTTAATTTCATATGCCAATGGTGCCAGTTTACTTTGTGATTTGGATGGCTTTTACTTTTCTTGCTTAATTGTTCTGGCTAGGACTTCCAATACTATATTGAATTAAAATGATTAGAGTGGGCATCCTTGTCTTGTTCCAGATCTTAGAAGAAAAGCTTTCCACTTTTACCATTGTGTATGACGTTAACTGTGGGCTTGTCATATATGGACTTTATAATGATGAGGTACATTCTCTCTATATTCATTTTGTTGAGAGTTATCATAAATGGTGGGAGGAGAAGGGGACGACAAAGGATGAGATGGTTGCATGGCATCACCGACTCAATGGACATGAGTTTGAGTAAACTCCCAGAGTTGGTGATGGACAGGAAGGCCTGGCGTGCTGCAGTCCATGGGGTCACAGTGTTGGACACGACTGAGGGACTATACTGAACTGATCATAAATGGGCTTCCCAGGTGGCGCTAGTGGTAAAGAACCCACCTGCCAATGTAGAATACATAAGAGACGTGGGTTCAATCGCTGGATTGGAAAGATCCCCTGGAGAAGGGCACGCAACCCACTCCAGTATTCCTGCATGGAGAATCTCATGGACCGAGGGCCCTGATGGGCTACAGTCCATAGGATCGCAAAGAGTCAGACACGACTGAAGTGACTTAGCACACAGCAGCACAAGTTATAAATGGATGTTGAATTTTGTTAAATCCTTTTTCATCTATTGAGATACTCTCATGATTTTTATCCTTCATTAATGTGGCTTAACACATTTATTTACAGATGTTGAACCATCTTTGCACCTTAGGTATAAATCCTATTTGACCATGGATGTGATCCTTTTAATGCAGTTGGATTTGGTTTGCTAATATTTTGTTCAGGGTTTTTGCATCCATGTTTATCAAGGATATGATCTATAATTTTCTTTTTTTGTGTGTTTGGTATCCATCTCTGGTTTTGATATCAGGATAATGCTAGCCTCATAAAATGAATTAGAAATGTTTCCTCTTCTTCTGAACTTTGAACAAGTTTAAGAAGGAATGGTATTAGTTTTTTTAAATGTTTGGTAGAATTCACTAGTGAACCCATCTGGGTTCACAAAAGTCCTGGACTTTTGCTGGAAGTTTTTGATTACCAATTCAACCTACTTGCTAATAATTGGTCTGTTCAAATTTTTGTCTGATCTTCCTGAGTTTATGTCTTGCTATGATTTTGTCCATTATTCAGTCAGTTCAGTCCCTCAGTCAGGTCCGACTCTTTGAGACCCCATGGACTGCAGCTCGCCAGGCCTTCCTGTCTATCACCAACTACTGGAGCTTGCACAAACTCATGTCCATTGACTCGGTGATGCCATCCAACCATCTCATCCTCTGTCGTTCCCGTCTCCTCCTGACTTCAGTCTTTCCCAGCATCAGAGTCTTTTGAAATGAGGCAGTTCTTTGCATCATGTGACCAAAGTGTTGGAGTTTCAGCTTCAATATCAGTCCTTCCAATGAACATTCAGGACTGATTTCCATTAGGATGGACTGGTTGGATCTCTTTGCAGTCCAAGGGACTCTCAAGAGTCTTCTCCAACACCACAGCTCAAAAGCATCAATTCTTCGGTGCTCAGCTTTCTTTATAGTCCAACTCTCACATCCATACATGACCACTGGAAAAATTATAGCTTTGACTAGACAGACTTTTGTTGGCAAAGTAATGTCTCTGCTTTTTAGGGTGCTGTCTAGGTTGGTCATAGCTTTTTTTCCAAGGAGCAAGCGTCTTTTAATTTCATGGCTGCAGTCACTATCTGCAGTGATTTTGGAGCCCAAGAAAATAAAATCTTTCACTGTTTCCCCATCTATTTGCCATGAAGTGATGGGCCCGGATGCCATGATCTTAGTTTTCTGAATGTTGAGTTTTAAGCCAACTTTTTCACTCTCCTCTTTCACTTTCATCAAGAGGCTCTTTAGTTCTTCTTCACTTTCTGCCCTAAGTGTGGTATCATCTGCATAGCTGAGGTTATTGATATTTCTCCCAGCGATCTTTATTCCAGCTTGTTCTTTATCTACCCCAGCATTTCTCATGATGTACTTTGCACAGAAGTTAAATAAGCAGGATGACAATGTAAAGCCTCGATGTACTCCTTTCCTGATTTGGAACCAGGCTGTTGTTCCATGTCCAGTTTTAACTGTTGCTTCTTAACCTGCATACAGATTTCTTAGGAGGCAGGTCAGGTGGTCTGGTATTCCCATCTCTTTCAGAATTTTCCAGTTTGTTGTGATCCACACAGTCAAAGGCTTTGGCCTAGTCAATAAAGCAGGTGTTTTGCTAGGACTCTCTTGCTTTTTTGATGATCCAATGGATGTTGGTAATTATTCCTTTATAATCCTTTTCATTCCTATAACAGTGTCCCAACCAAATATCTTGCTTTTCTGATTTTTGTAATGTGAATCCTCTATTTTTCTTGAACGATCAAGCATGTGTGTTTTTTTTCCTCCACTGTAATCAAGTCTGCCACTTCCAGTGGTGGAACTGCTTGGTTTCACAGCTGTTCTGCATCGGTATAACTACCTAGGTGGTTCAGCTGAGGGAGTAAAGTGGGCATGGAAGTGACCCCAGGCCCAAATGTCAGACTCTCACTTTTTAATGTAAAGATTCCTGAATGAACTCTTCTCAATTTGTTATATGCCTTTGGCTAATTTCCAGAGTGCTGAAATAGATGGTTTTGACAATTTTTTAATTGTCAGTTTTTAAATACTTTAAAAATTTTTAATATTGTTTTTAAATTAGTTTTCATGGGGGAGATTTGCCAAGTTCATCATGTTGCCAGTGCTGAATGTATATTTTTACCCAATATTTTAGGTATTGACAACCCTCGCCACTGTATAGACTGAATTGACCCATGAAAATGGATAGTTTTAAGTTTTAAAGACAAAAATCATCATAGCCATTTCCCTCCATTTTGGAATACCAGATCACCTGACCTGCCTCTTGAGAAACCTATATGCAGGTCAGGAAGCAACAGTTAGAACTGGACATGGAACAACAGACTGGTTCCAAAGAAAAGGAGTACATCAAGGCTGTGTATTGTCGTCCTGCTTATTTAATTTCTATTTAGAGTACATCATGAGAAATGCTGGGCTGGAAGAAACACAAGTTGGAATCAAGATTGCCAGGAGAAATATCAATAACCTCAGATATGCAGATGACACCACCCTTATCGCAGAAAGTAAAGAGGAACTAAAAAGCCTCTTGATGAAAGTGAGAGGAGAGTGAAAAAGTTGGCTTAAAGCTCAATATTCAGAAAACAAAGATCATGGCATCTGGTCCCATCACTTCATGGGAAATAGATGGGGAAACAGTGGAAACAATGTCAGACTTTATATTTTGGGGCTCCAAAATCACTGCAGATGGTGACTGCAGCCATGAAATTAAAAGACGCTTACTCCTTGGAAGGAAAGTTATGACCAACCTAGATAGCATATTCAAAAGCAGAGACATTACTGTTTCCACTGTTTCCCCATCTATTTCCCATGAAGTGATGGGACCGTCTAGTCAAGGCTATGGTTTTTTCCAGTGGTCAGGTATGGATGTGAGAGTTGGACTGTGAAGCACACCAGGCTTCCCTGTCCATCACCAATTCCTGGAGCTTGCTCAAACTCATGTCCATTGAGTCGGTGATGTCATCCAACTATCTCATCCTCTGTCGTCCCCTTCTGCCTTCAAACGTCCCCCGCATCATGGTCTTTTCTAGTGAGTCAGTTCTTCATATCGGGTGGCCAAAGTATTGGAGCTTCAGCTTCAGCATCAGTCCTTCCAATGAGTATTCAGGACTGATTTCCTTTAGGATGGACTGGTTGGATCTCCTTGCAGTCCAAGGGACTCTCAAGAGTCTTCTCCAACACCACAGTTCAAAAGCATCAATACTTCAGCGCTCAGCTTCCTTTATAGTCCAACTCTACCATCCATACATGACTACTGGAAAAACCATAGCTTTGACTAGACAGACCTTTGTTGGCAAAGTAATGTCTCTGCTTTTCAGTATGCTGTCTTTTTAGTATGCTTTTCTTCCAAGGAGCAAGCGTCTTTTAGTTTCATGGCTGTAGTCACCATCTGCAGTGATTTTGGAGCCCAATAAAATAAAAGTCTGTCACTGTTTCCCCTTCTATTTGTCATGAAGTGATGGGACCGGATATCATGATGTTCATTTTTTGAATGTTGTTTTAAGCCAACTTTTCCACTTTCATCAGGAGGCTCTTTAGTTCTCCACTTTCTGCCCTAAGTGTGGTGCCATCTGCATATCTGAGCTTATTGATATTTCTCCCAGCAATCTTGATTCCAGCTTGTGCTGCATCCAGCCTGGCATTTCGTATGATGTACTCTGCATGTAAGTTAAATAAGCAGGGTGACAGTATACAGCCCTGACGCACTCCTTTCCCAATTTGGAACCAGTCTGTTGTTTCACGTCTGATTCTAACTCTTCCTTCTTGACCTGCAGACAGATTTCTCAGGAGGCAATTCGGGTGGTCTGGTATTCCCATCTCTTTAAGGATTTTCCAGTTTGTTGTGATCCACACAGTCAAAGGCTTTGGCATAGTCAGCGAAGCAGATGTTTTTCTGGAATTCCCTTGCTTTTTCTATGACCCAGTGGATGTTATGTCCAGCAGCAATTTGATCTCTGGTTCCTCTATCTTTTCTAAATCCAGCTTGTACATCTGGAAGTTCTCAGTTCATGTACTGTTGAAGCCTTGGAGAATTTTGAGCATTACTTTGCTAGCGTGTGAGATGAGTGCAATTGTGTGGTAGTTTGAACATTCTAGTCAACTTGATTAATCAACATGTGTGGAGCACATATTGTTAGTTTCTTGAGTCTCATTCAACCTTGTTTGTTCTGTCTCTAGCTTCCCCCACCGCATTCTAGTCTTCCAATGTAGGTCCATAAAGAACTTCAATTGGGAGGGCTTAGGATGAAAGGTTTTCACCAATAATTCAAATCACATTCAGACCCTTTTTGAAAGCTGCCTGAGTATTCTAAAAGCCACTTTTTTTTTCTGGGCTCTTGGTTTTGATGGGGCACCTACTTCCCACAATATGAGCCAAAAAAGAACCATTTAGAAGGTTCTTAATAAAATTTCATTATTTCCTCTTCTTCCAGAATAGTACGTTATAGAATGCTGTACTACAATTTGAATGATCATTCTTCAGGCTCTTTATCAGAAATCATATTCTTTCAGAAATACATCCGTTTTATCATCCTTGTAAAGTGCTCATTGAGTCGACACAGAAAATCTATTTACCCAACCAATCTACCTACATATCTGATCATATAAATCTGGTCTTCCTTCTGGGAACTCACATCCCAAGAAATAGACCAAGATACAAACGTTTAAGTGCATTAGATAAACAAACATGCAGACCAATAGATGTGAAATCTACAGCCTTTGGCTAAGTCTAGCTATAAAAGGCAGGGGTCTGTATGTATACATGTAAAGAACTATGACCAACACATCAGTAAGAGAATTCGGGGTTCTGGAGTTCAGGATGAACAGACCTGAAGTACAATTTTAATAGTTGTTAAAATGACTCGATAGGCTAATTGTATGAACCTAAAATACTCCGTCACTAATCTAAGGCTTACAGTCATAAAGGACAGGACAAAGGTCTTGAGTCCTCCCCCTTTATATCCACAGAGAATTTTATGGTCAAGAATGAGTCAAACTTGACTGTGTAGGGATGTCTGCTAAGACTTTCCCAGTCTGTATATTGTATGTACATCACTCAGTCTTTCCTTCATTTATCCAGTAAACTATTTGGAGATTCATCTGTAGGCTCTGTATCATGTTAGACACTAAGTTGAAAAAGATACAACTCTCCCTTCATGGTCAGAGTCCCTAAGTGTCAGGGGAACAGTTCAAAACGATGAATGAGTTCATCAGCAGGCAAGGCAAGAGTATTCAGAGGCGCATGACATGCACACACTGTCATATTTAAAATACATAATCAGCAATCACTAAGGACCCAGTGTACAGCACATGGAACTCTGCTAAATGTTACCTGGCAGCCTGGTTGGAAGGGGGTTTGAGGAAGAATGGATACATGTATGGCTGAGCTCCTTCACTGTTCACCTCAAACTATCACAACATTGTTAATCAGCTATACCCCAATACAAAATAAAAAGTTCAAAAGGGGAAAAAAAAAAAGGCACATGACAGGCAGTCTTTTAGGGCACGGAACAGATAGGGACATAGAAGTAACATGGCTTGATGAAAATTGGGAAGATGAGTCCCTAATGAATCGCAGCAGTGGTCAAGTAGGGGGCTATCAAACAGTAGGAAGGTCAGTAATGTTCCAGCACATGAGCAGCCAAGAGAGTAAGGCATCAAGAAGACAATGGATAGTGGCCACTGCTGCCGAGGTGTCAAGTAATATAAACTGGATAGGGTCCACTGAATTCGTGATAGGATGTGACCTGCGCCACGGTGGGAACATAAAGAAATCAAGCCCACTTAGCATCATGTTGAAGGAATCACTATGCTCTTGGAGATCTTAACCTATGAGAGCAAAAAGGTCAAGGAAAGTTATGCCTCCAACAAGAGTTATTTTAAGGACCAAGACATCTGACTCCAGCAGTTAGGACATTTCTCTATTTGAAGAGAGTCTCTAGTTTCCTTTCAAAAGAGCCAGGATAAATCATAAGGCCAAAGGGAAAAATCAAACTAGAGCCAGGATAAATCGTTAAGGCCAAAGGGAAAAATCAAACTAATCTAGCATTGAGTACCCCAGTATACTGATGACCGCCACATTTCCTCATGTGTCAATGTTCCATATAATGGTAGACAGTACTCCATCCCATAAACGTTTTTATAATCCTCTTGCTCGAAATATTAATGGCAGTTAATACAACCTTGTATATAAGAATTTTGAAGGTCTTAAATTTTCCCCCGGAGGAATTTTTGATATGGTAAATACTGGAGGTTGGTAACTCTAAGTTCTCCACTTAAAAGAAATCTTCCAGTGTAAACTCCTTGCTAATCTGGCAAGCTTTGCAAAGGCTAATGCTTAAACTAAGAATTAAAAGAGACACATTCCTCCCTGCTCCATGCCTCCCCTTCATTCCCAAAACTGACTTGCACATTGGCCTTCCAAAGAAAATGACATGCAGAATCTGAGTACAATCAGGCAGAGAAAACCCATCAGGCTTCATTCTATCAAAAAGATGAATTTCTCGACAAGATGGATGTCCAGGTGTTTTCTCTAACAATTATAGGTGTTTTTTTTTCCCCCCAGAAATTGCTAGGTAATCACAGAGGTGAAATGTGTTTTTCCTTTTATAAAATGAGGAAAAGAACCAATAGGTATCATTAAAATGTGAATACTTACTTACATTATACTGACACTGGTTATCAAGATAGTAGTTATACTCAAAAGCATGGATTTTTGAGTTAGATGGAACTGTGTCAATTCAAGTGTTTTTCTAGTAATTTATTGCTAAGTCTTTCTCCATGAAACTTTTTTCTCCTATTATAGCAACTTGTATGAAGTTTCCGCTTTAGTAACCAACCTGTGCATCATTGAAAGGGCATCTCTTAAATGTTGAAGGTCGATAGCTAATACCTATTTTTTTGTTTTTTTAATATATTGGACCACAATTCATGAAAATAAGGGTGGTTCTTCCCATTATCCAAGAACTCCCAGAATACAAGTAAGTGTTACATGAGTCAATTAGAAAGATCAGTTTAAACTGTATGTTTAAGGAACAGACATTTCACATGGACTTTCTAGGTAATAAAGGAAGACATAATATAATTAAGTTAGATCCTATTAAGTTTTTGTTCTCTTTATTTACAACATAAATTGATTAAAATTATTAATTGCCAGAACTTGTGACCCAGAAGTATCTCTATACTGTAGTGAAATACACTTAACTCTTATAGTTAATAATGCACCCAGTTTCATTAAAAAAAAAAAAAAAAAGTCAACAGTAAGACTCTCGCATGACTGTACCAAGTTGCTGATTTCTGGTTTTCTATTCAGCTGTTCCATGTAGCCTTGTTTTTGGTACCGCAGTGTACTGAGCGCTAGCGAAGGAGCTAAGGTACAAGCACGCAGTGCTCGCTAGATTATCCAGTTAAAGTATGCGATACTTAAAATAGTATCCTTTTCCTAGATATGAATTTTTATTCACATTTGCAAATACATTCTTCCGTAAGTTCTAAAATCTTCACTTTAAAAAAGTGAAGGTATGTGGAACTGAGATAAATTTATGTTTCCTTAAAATTTTAGCACACCTAAGACAATAAAAAGAACCTATTTAAAAAATACTGTTAATAAAGTGGTATCTGATGGTCCTCTGGCCAGGTATTTATTTAGGAACCATCAATGACAACTCCAACTGGTATTCCAAAGGGAGCAGTTAAAAAAAAGAAAAAGAAAAATACAACTAATACAATTTCTCTTACTCTTCACTTTTATTATTCAAAAGTCAGTATGTTATTCTTAAATCATTCATCCTCAATTTTGATTTAATGTACCATCATTTTTTCCCAAGATATGAAATTTCAGAATCTCTTTGGAATACTAATTTCACGTTTCTAGGTTTAACAAAACTGTTGAAATTTTAAATTCCATTCTGTTTCCCTGAATTCTCAAGACAATTGCTGATGTAAATTTTAATATAAAACATTTAGTCACAAAATAGTATTGCTTTTTGTATGCACATAGTTGTAAGATTACTTTGCTTTTGTCAATAAAAACTATACCATCTTTCATAAAACTCTAAACAAATTAAGAAATGTAGAACAAAAATTACACATGGTAAAACAGGTACCAGCACAACGTTAGGTTATATTACATCAAAAAAATTTTAATGGTCCCAAATATATATACGCAACAACTAAGCATACACTCAGAGAAGAAAAAAAATCAAAACAAAATGAAACAAAAAAATTATGACACAAATGACCATATCTAGAATTCCACTCAATCTTTAATCAAGTAGGGACAAATCCCCACTTAAAAAAAAAATCTGCAGTTTGAAGGGCAAAGGGAACAGATAAAAAAGAGGAAACTTTATATTCGCCCCTCCCCCAAAGAAGTTTTCCAAACCTGTTGTAACTTGACTAAAATGTTCAGAATGTATGATTTTAAAGGCAGGTCTCTTTATACAAAGAAACTGCTGGCATTCTTAACTGGTGAAGAATTATGGCAGAAAGGCCTATTCTTCTGAGTCTCAAACATGGTCCGAGAAAGCATATTCTGATTGTAGCAACTGACCAGTCAAACCAGAGTTCCACTTACAAACCCCTGCCCTGTTGGCTTTTTGCTTCCATTTCCTTCCCTGAGAAAAGGGCAATGTGTGGTCCAAGCTGAAGAGCTCAAAGGCGTAGTCTTTCCCCTAAATGTGTAGTATCCCCTCCTCCTGCTCCACTGAATTGGCACTTGATGAGCAGAAGTCAAGTGTGTGAGCTGATCAGTGTGTCAGTCATTCACAAGAAACCACTGCTTTGTTGTAGATGTTGTAGTGGGGAGGGGCAGCGAACCAGTTTTCTCAACAGGTACTAGATCACAGGCAGTTGCCACTATTATGACTCAAACTTCGCTTTCTTTGACAATGGCAGAGTGTCTTCCTTGTCGTCATCCTCATCATCATCCTCATCATCGTCAGGATAATCTACCAGACCCACGAGGCCTCCCTGTTCAGAAATAAGGATTATTTCAAGAAAAGACTACATTTTTTAATGCTCCTGTTTTAAGTCTGAGCAAAGGACATCCCCCCCACCCCAATATATAGATTGGTTATTTCTGGGAGGTGAGACTGTATGGACATATTTCCCAAGTTTTCCATGATAAATTTTTAGCAGTTGATGTAACTTCCCTGGTGGCTCAGATGGTAAAGAAATCTGCCTGCAATACAGGAGACCTAGGCGCGACCCCTAGGTTGGAAAGATCCCCTGGAGAGGGGAATGGCAACCCACTCCAGTATTCTTGCCTGGAGAATCCCATGGACAGAGGAACCTGGCAGGCTATATAGTCCATGGGTTACAAAGAGTCAGACACGACTGATAAACTTAATACTTTCACATGATCCTTGCAAACCACTCGGGAGATAAATACTAAGTACTGAATTTAAAATTCAAAATTTAAGTTTTAAGACAATGCATTAAAAATTTTTAACACAGTCTCAACAGTATCAAAATTAAAACCACAGAAAATAAACAGACCACTAGATATAAGGGTAGACAGGCTCTCAGAGGCTAGGAAAGTGATTCTGCCCTGTTCCTTCCTCATTTCATCCAGGCCCTGCTCCTTCACCAGAAACCACTGTGGCTCACATCAGACCTGATGTAGATCAATGAATTCCAAATGCCACTGTGTTAACTTAGTTCAAGGAAACATAAGGTGGCCAAAAAAATTGGTTTTTATTCAGAGATTATGTTTGTCCCATATTTAGGTGGTAAAATTTTGATCCTTCCTAAATGAAATGTTTGTGATAGTAGACAGTTAATTCTTTTTTATAAACCTTGCTTTAAAAAAAGGGCGTGCCCAGGTATTTAAATTATCTTCTCCCCACGAAGTCTTTACCTGGGTATTAATTGGGAAAATTGATAAAATAATAAACTTTAAAATTCCTGTAAATGTTTTGATATATGCAAGTATGAGCCTAAGGTTCTAAAATGCAAACAGCCAAAATAAGAATATATTCAAACTTCTATATGGGTCATAAAAACTTTCAGAAATCTCTCAGCTGCTGCTGGGAGAATTATTCTCTATCACAAATGTTAAAATCAGTTCCAAAAGACAGTAACTGAAAGGAGTCCTAGTCATGACAACTAGTGTTGATACAGCTGGAACATACCTTGGTAGTAATAGCTGCCGTCTGAGATGTACTTTTAGGGATGGATCCAGGAGAGCCTGGAGACCCTGGGGATCCAGGTGATCCTGGAGAACCAGGCAGATTTGTTGCAGGTGACTGGCTGGAGAGGGTAGTCTTTGTTCCACTAGAGAGGGAAAGCTTGAAACTTGGGCTCTGCCGACCAGAAAGATTCGTTTTCAGAAGCACCTCCTTTTCCTCACTTTCTTTTACTAAAAATGAGAATATTGTCAATAGTTGTCACCCGTACTCATCTTTTAAAATACCTCCAAGTGAGGTGACACTAAAACACAGTTAATTAACTAGCTTACTCCCTCGCAAGAGCAACACTGAAGTTCAGTTTATGAACAAAGCTTAGCAAAATACTAAGCATCCTTATCCAGGAAAGCAAGGAAACTTCATTGTTCTACCCTTCCTGAAATATCTTATGCAAGTCAGATGAAGGAAATTTAGTCTATACCTTCACAACAGAGCTATTTAATCCACAGTCTATAAAAGCAAGAGTCTTTTAAAATCTGTTGTGACACTAAGTAGATATTAATCACTGTCAAGAAAAAAAGGATAAACCTAGAGTGAGAAAGCCTTCACTTTTCTCTGCCCCTCTTTTCAACATACATTTCTTCCTCTCCATGAATTTACTTATTGGATCCATTATGTCATCATCATTCTTAGTTTTGTCAGATGGAGACACTACAGCTTCTCCATCTTCCATGTCATCTTCATCTGTGTTGAACCACATCTCCTCTTCATCTTCTAGTGTTCTAGCATCTCTTCGATATCTATGATTCCTCAAAATGGAACGCATACTGTGAGCAAAGAGAAGAAAGTAAAATGAACAGACTTATAAAGACTTTTTTAGTCTTCAGATATTGTCCCAAATTACAGTCTTAATGGATTAATGGAATATTATAGATTCACAGACATAGAGGCCGTGGGAAAAAACAAAACAAAACAGATTTTACCCAGCATAGAACAAAACACTACACTCTACCGTATCTAGTGTCAATTAGTGGAATCAAAATCCCTATTATCAAAATTGTACTGTTACAGACCAGTTATTAAACTAGGAATTAACAAGTCTTAATTTACGGATTTTAAAATATATCACAAGTATGTGAATTCAGGTAGTTTGGAAAAAGGTACACAACTTCATTAAAATAATTGTAACATTAAAGAAAAACTAATCATCTGATTTTACTTTGGACACAAAAAATAGCCTTATTGTCGTATCAGTGTTTTGCTTTGCTTTTTCTCTTTTGCATTGTCTAACTGGATATATATGCCTGAGATAGGTTTATAGGTCATATTGCCAGGAAAACATTTACACTGATCATTAGAGAAAAATACAACTTCTGTTTATTTCCCCCTCCCGTGCCAAGCTAAATAATAAACAAAAAAGAGCTGCCACCATAAACCTGAATAGGTGCAAATATGTGGTAATTTACCTGTCAAGTTTGGGATTATCTTGCCTTTCTCTTTGTTGTTCAAATCTCAGTTTCAATCCTTTAAATGTTTGTACATAATCTACATCTTCCAGTGCTTTCCAGTAATTTTCAACTACATGAGCAGTTAATGATTTTATATCTTCCTAAAAAAAGAATTATAATACAAAATGATAGGGAAAATGTTATTTTAGCAAAATATGAGGCTTAACTGCAGTGAACTCATAAACTCTCCCAGAATAGTAATTTCATAAAATTGTTATCAATCTTAGGGACAAATGAAAATGGGCATAACATACTGGCTACTTCCATATCCCCCAACTTTTGGTGCACCTCAGAATTATCCATGGCTCTTTCCAAAGTAAATGCCCAGGTTCCACCCTAGATGATTCTCATTCAGTTAAGCCTGGGCTGAGCAAATATATTTTAAAATCACACTACGAAACAGTGCTAGAGATGCATGGCGGTGATGACTGCAAAACAATGGGAATGCACTTAACGCCACTGAACTGCACCCTTTAAAAATGGTTAAAAGGGCCAATTCTGTTATGTGTATTTTACCATAACGTTTTAAAAAAGCATGCCACAGATAATTGAGACACACACCAGTGTCTGAGAACTGCAAACATACTATATCATAAAAGAATCAAGTTTTTGCTCTTAAGAAACATATGGAGGAACATCAAGAAAAAGCCAGAAAACCTCAAAGTTAAAAACAAAATAAAAACACATCCAAATACTATGTCAACTATAATTTCACTTTCTTAAAATGACCAACATGACATTATTATATCAGTTTTCAAACTATTCTATAAAGGATTCATAGCTGCTCAGAGAGATTATTTTATTTTTTTCTTAGGTGGAATTGAATCTCTCATAAGCTTTTGGTAACACTGGTTTCCTTTCAGAAATTCTCTCCAAATATAATCTCAAAATAGCCAAAATTCCAATAATGCTTATTAGATATTCTCAAACAAAATCAAAATTCTAACTAAAAAGCATAGAACCTACCACTCTAATAAATTCAAACATTTCTATTATAGCAGAGTTCATCAGATTGTAGCGGGATCCATTGTTGAGAAATGCTTTGACTACTGGTTCAAATAAGAAACTTTTCATTATGTAGCGGTTGTAAAACTCATCTTTTAATCCAATGATCTTTCTCTTAAAACGAAGAGCACCTGAAACACAGAGGCATTGTTGTTCAAATCACACACCATATTTTTGTATTTTAGAACTACAAATAAACCCAAAACTAGTTAATAAACATAGTTCTTCGTGCAGTAATAAGTTACTGCTTCCAGAAGTATGAACCTAAAAGATCACAAAAGGGTTATCAGAAAAATGTATTCTAAAAGCAGTGTATGTCATCATAGAACTCAAGTCTTAGCCAGAAAAATTCTGGAATTAAGTTACTAATTACACCAAGATGTATTAACCTATCATACTACTGCAGATGAGAAAATTCCAAAGGGCAATCCACTCTATAATCTGATCTTATTTTTGGACACTCTTATTATTTTGTTATCAGGGTTAATGGGTTTACATTGGTTTGTATTTCGATGTGTTTGCAGAAATGCCATAAACCCACAGAAATCTGTAGGACCCCAAATTTGCCTTCCCACAGATTAGGAATCAATTTAGAGGATGCTTTTAAAATGTGGTCCTCTATGCTTGCTGCAGCGAGTATGCTTTTTTTCCCTAGTTTTCCTTTTTACAATTAATTAGGCTTTAACTTACAGATTAAAAGGTATATTTACATCTTGAAGTATGGGGAGTTACTTAAGTCACCATTCATCAAGATCCAAATATACTCAGACAGCTAGACTTCAACAAAGCCCTCTTCACCTAAACGTAATTATCAGTAAGTTAATGCCCCAGTTACTGTAAACAGTTCAAAAAAGCATACTCACTTCATGCAGTCACATCGTCTTCGGTTGGCAAGATTAAATATTGTGTTTGTATTTTGGTTTCTTTGGAGATCATGGAAGTGGCTCGTTAAATTGCCAATTTGTTATTAATCAAGTCCTTCATGAGCAGGTAGCCAGGCAACCATGCTGACACGGTTTCTGGGTAGGAAGGCAGAGGAGTAAAGCAGCTCAATTTTTCTTTAGTTGGCAGAAAAGAGGTCCACAAGTGAATGCCCAATTAGGTACAGTTGAGTATAAACTGCCTTAACAATCCAGCTTATTTAAGAGTGTCTCTTACTAAAGAGACACACTGGGCAGGGAGTTCAAAATAGTTTAAAAGTATTTTTAAACTACTGAATATTTTAAAATACAAAAGCATGGTGAAATAAAACATTTTAAACAATAAGTGTCATCTTTCTTTGTGATAATAAGTCAAAGCCTAACAATGGGTTTTGAGAGCCTTTATTATTATTATTTTTTTAAATGTTGCCTGACAGAGGAACTTAGGCAGTTCCATTTCTCAGAATAAAAATCAGAACTCATGCTAATAGGCCAAATTTTAAGCTTTTAGTAAATAAGCCAAGTGCTATTATCTTAAAAATTGTTACTCCAACTTTGCAGGCTTTCTGGAGACTTGTGTCCTACCGTAACACACACTAGCCACACCCCGGGGTCCGCATGCATTTCCTGGGTAAGTGAAGAGAATCCCTTTCTAGAATTCACTAAGACGGAGTATGCAGATGGCGGCACCCCATCTCCTCAACAGCAGCTTTGTTCAGAAACTGCTAAGGTGGATAGAATGTGATTCTAATGGGCTTTTTTGTTTTGCTCCTCATTGCCCTTATGTTAGTGTGTTATTTCCACCCATACCTCTCCCCAAAAAGAAACTTGTATGAAAAATATCCAAACACTATTCTTGTTCTTGAATAAAAACTTATTTTGAAAAATTTACCAGTGAGTTCTATGAAGTCAAGCTGCTTAAAGGAGAGTAGAGAAAGCTTTTGAGATAAGTCAAATTAGCACAACTGTAGGATTTTCAATGTAAAAGTGGCACTCTGCTTCCACTCACATCTCTAACCTTCATTAGCATGCCAGGGATCTCTTAACACTTAGTGTTAATCATCTCTGAAATAATAAATCTTACCTTATACAACATGTGATCTTATATTTAAGTTTGAAACTTTTTGCCTCACATGTAACTAATGATAGCTGACTAAATCATCTACCATGAAATTTTTCTTTACTTCATTCTTCATATAGATTTTCATATTTTAAATAAAAACAATCAGACAACATAAAGGTATGAGCTAAAAAGCTACAGTGTAAAATCCAAGAATCTGGAAAAGGCCAAGACTGATAAAACTGGTGTGTATATGTGTGTATACTCAACACAAACGTATCTAATGTAATAAGGACTAGGTAAGAACTGCTGTTCTCACCCACAGACTTATGTTGTCTTTAAATATAAGAAAAAATTAAGAACCAGCAGATATAAAAAATGCAAAGTCCTCAAAATTTAAGCAATCTTCTGTCTTTACAAATGGGCATCTAAATTTACTCATAAAACTTCACTTAAAAAACAAACAAACCGTACTTAATATTTCAACGTACTCTTTTCTAAGACTGAAAACACCTTAAATCTGAAATTTATGCTAACTCTTTTAGAAATTCTTGATAAAAATTCCTACTGTATAGACAGTTCTAAAGCATGCATCCCTAATGACTGGCATCTTCTTTCAGAAGCTGCTCATTCTCAATCCTGGAAAGAGCCACACTGAGAATTATTTGAAAAAGAGTAAGGTTTAATCAATGATAGCCTAACTTAGTTTGGAAAATATTAATAAAACAAAACTTAGATTTTTGTGAGCATGCTTAGTTTCCTATAATACAGACTCATTCTCTCTTCATAGTTCTCATCAAACTGTGAGACATTTTCTTTGCAGTACTCTAAGCAGAATAACAAGATGAGGGACGAAAGAAAAGGCCTTTCCTTCTCTGCCACTCCTTCACTAGGCTCACGTGTCCCACCTATACCAAACCACTAACACACCACACTTAACATTTGTTCATCGGAATTATGTATTCAACCAGGAATGTCACCCTCTCTCATGATCAAGACACAACTTATTTTACTCATTTTTGCAAGATTTCCCTCATCTGCCTTATTCAGGTAGAATAAATCATTTTCACTATACATCCAAAGACACCCTGATTTAATGCTGCTGCTGTTTTGGTTTTAACTCCTCCTAATGAACTCTGAGCCACTTGACAGCTGAGTCTAGGTCTTAATCATCTTTATCCTAATACCAGGTATGTACCATACTCCCTCAAATCTAAGATGCCACTGATTACAAAAAACCTTTTCTACTATTAAGAAAACAAAACAAAAAAACTACCAATCATAACATGTCATTAATTTTAAGACTCAACTTGATATGAGTACCAATACATATCTTAGAACCAATAAAATGTGGTAATAGGTGTTAAATTTACTGAAACAAAACTAATTAATTTATTCAGTTTTTCCATTCTGTCCCATCTGCTCAAACTCCCTTTCCCACACTCAAATAAGACCTTCCAGACGTGAAAGAAAAATTCAAAGAGGTGTTTGTTATTAGCTCCCTCTCAACTTGCTTTGGGACTCTCACTCTTCCTGTGGTAGGTCTGGAAGGAAACTGGGCCTGAGTCTGAAAGCCCTTCTTCACACCCACCACATGTGTTCTCGGTGCACCCTGCAGAACCCACACCAGATAATTCAGCTCTAACAACTGACACCCCGATAGGTTTCTTTCTAAGAAAAATTCATCAAACTTTCTATTTTTAATGCTGTTTTAAATATAAAATGTTGACATGGTTAACATTAGGAATATTCTTATAACATGTTTTTAAATTTAAGGATATTTTAAAAATTAAGCAAAACCTTTTTTATTTGGCCATACCACATGGCTTCTGGGATCTTAACTCCCCAACCAGGTATTGAACCCATGCCCTTGGCAATGAAAGTGTGGAGTCCTAACCACTGGATCACCAGGGAATTCCCAAGCAAAATAATTTAAAATTAAAGTAAAAAAAGATAGCAAAAACAGATGTTTATGTTCAGGCCTCTAATAGTGGATGATTACAATGCCTTTATATACCAACAAAACCAAACTTACCCATAAAAACCAAAAGGCCAAGAGAGTTACCAACAAACATCTCTTCCTGAACCTCTAGTGGACCCTAAAATTGGTGTGTCAACGTGCCAAAGAAGGCTGAGTGCTATATGATCAAGAATATTCTAGATTAATCTATTTATAATTCAGAAACATGTTTCACTTCAGTAAACTAGGGTCTTATGAATACAGTGAAAGTCAATATTTGAAAAACGTATAACTGAAACAGCCTTGTTAGAAGACTGTTGCTGCTCTAAGAGTTGACAAACCTTTCTCATAAAAGTCTACAGAATACATAGTCTAGGCGTTGTGGGCACAAACGGTCTCTGTAGCTTTTTTTATTATTTCAACAATGCTTTAAAAACAAAACTATTTTTTAGCTTCAAGTTGTACAAAAACAGACCACGGACCGGATTTGGCCACAGCTGTGGTTTGTTACCCCTGCTCTAAAATATCTGAGGTAACACAATGTAATATGTTAAAGCTGGATGTCAAATATGTCTCAGTAAAGCAAGGGGGAAAACATTTGTGGAATTAATGAATGGACCATCTGTAGACATTTGTGCTAGGCAGCCTGTAACTTAGAAAAAAACGCATTTTGGAAACTGAATACTATTAGCTATGTTTTCCAAATTATGAATATATTCTTCATGACAGTGTGAGGTTCTAGTCTCACAAGAGTATCTAATTTGTGACTGTCATGCCATATATACTAAGTAAAAAATAAGGTAATAAAATTATTTAAGGTGTCATTTTAATAATGTAATACTTTAATATATCTTTATTTTATACTGAAAAAGAAGAATTAGGAAAATCACTGCTCAAAATGTGGCAAAAGTACATTATCAGTATAGTTTAGTTAGAACCTAGGTTTCCTGAAATCAGTGATCTTTTCTTCTCAGGCAACAAGACTGAAAGGTAACACAATAATACAGAGACAATAAGTAATCCAGCAGAAGCAACACTTACACAATGCCAAGAAAGCATGCTTCGAGGCCATAAGAACGAGCACTCTCCGGAGGATGTCCTTGTTAATAATGTAGTTCTTTATGTGGTAGGTATGGTGCTCCACACAAAATGTTAACAATTCCAATACCAATGCCAACAACTGGGCAGTCTGAAAATCATCTGAACAAAACACAATTATACTTAATGGCTTATATTCATTTCCCCCCCAAATTTCAATCAAATAAAATCCTTTCTATCAACCCAAACACGTTCAAATTAAGGAAAAGGAAACTAACATTTACTGAATGCCTACCGTGTGCTAAGAACTGTGCTTCCCATTTTTCACATCTAATTTAAACAACTGAAGAATTAGTGTCATAAGACTCAGGTGTGAAATGTTAAGGCAACTGAGATACAAATTTATTAGATCTGCTTTATTCCGAAGCATGAGAATGCTCTACCATGTCCCTCATCGGATGCAGATAACACAGGAGGTCCTACCAGACATCACCCAGCTTTAATGGACTGCTCTCTCTGCTCCTTTGATTTGTGTGCTTGATTTGTGCCTTCTTTTACTCCATATCACTGAGTCCACACTGCATTATAATCTAACCACTGGTTTATCTTCCTCACCAGGCAGCAAGCCTCCAAAAGTATTTCACACATTTTTAAAAAATTTCCTTCATTTAACCCCTAAAGATTAGCACAGTGCCTTTCCCACAGAGGGCTAACAATAAATGTTTGATGAACTAAACATGTGGGTTTGGAAGGAAGCCTCAAGATTTACCTACTATATATTGTGTTCCTGAGACTTACTTCCAGAATCATAAAAAAGGGTAAATTAACATGTTTTTAAGTGGTATTATGAATTATCAATATATTTAACTTATGTGACAAAATTACTTATTGTCAAAGCTTCAATAAGGAATTTCTCAATGTAGACCCTAAAACTGTTATTTTCTAAATCTCACACACAGACACACACAAGCTAAAGGAATAAAATGCAGAAATAAATAATCCTAACTTGGATTAATCCTCAATGCCAAAAAAAAAAAGTTTAATACTGAGGACAAGCTTTGCTCTAGCTACACATGTGAAGTACAAATAACTTAAAATCAATCCTCTAATAATTACTTCTATTTGTTTCATATATGTAAATACAAATTAAATACAAATATTGCTTTAACAAAAAAATTGTTTTAAAACTGAGGGCAACAAATTATCTCTGGTATCTTCTTTCAGAGTTCTACTACCTCTGATTATAACACTTAAAAAAAAGAAATTTATCTTGACATTACCTCTTTTAAAAATGTATTAGTAGACCTCCTGGTGGCTCAGATGGTAAACAATCTGCCTGCAATGCAGCAGACCTGGGTTTGTTCCCTGGGTTGGGAAGATCCCCTGGAGAGGGGAATGGCTACCCCACTCCAGTATTCTTGCCTGGAGAATTCCACGAACAGAGGAACCTGGCAGGCTACATACAGTCCATGGGGTCGCAAAGAGTTGGAAATGAATGAGCGACTAATACACATTAACACCAACTTTTTGGGTTTCAGAGTTCAAGAACAAAGAACTGAACTACCGACCTCTATTATCTTACCTTTGCTAGGTTTGTCTTCAGTTGTATTTGCCAGTAAGGGAGCAGTAAGGACATGCATACAGTGCTTGTAGAAGAAACCCAGAAATTCAGTCTTTTCTGTTTTCTAAGGAATCAAAAACACTTTCATGAACTTTAACTGCATTGGTTCCTACCAGCAATAAAAATTATACTAGCATGAAAAAGAGAAAAATGCCTGTGGCTTACATTGGCAGTAGCCAACATGTTTTCCGGATCAACTAATGTTCGAAGCAGGCCCATAAGCTGGACTGCCCCTCCAAGTTCAGGGTCTGTATCACAAATCATATGTTCTATGATGAGGTTGATGAGTAAAATATCCTGTTGAGAAAAATGCACATAATCAGGATCATTTATTACAGGAGAGAATGGAAAGACCACATACTATGACACATGCTACTGTACCACGCCTATATCTTGTTAACTGCAAACCAAACACTCGACTGGCTGAATAGGACAGTGAGTAGTTTCCCTAAGTATGGCATAGGCACAGTACACAAACGGTACCAAAACAAAAAGAAAGCTCCTTTTTCTATTATCTTTAAATCCTCTTGATTAAAAGACTGTTTAGCTAGAATTTGTAATATTGTTTTTTCACTGTTATAGATTCTTTCTGTTTATGGTAAATGGTAACTGTATCTATTCTCCATTTATGGAAATGATGTAAAGTTTCCATTTAAAACAAATTTAAGGAAAAAATAGCTGATACCTAAATGTCTAAAATTGGAGGAAATAAGATTGTGTTATTTAGAGAGTATATAGGAAAACAAATATAGATATTCCAAATGACGTAGAAAATTGACTGTTTTCCTGATCCTCTACTATGATTGGTTTTCGTGGCTCAAAGAGTAAATAAAAACTGAGGGATTCAGTGAGAAAATCTCTGCTCATGCCTATATATGCAGTAGTAGGACAGACAAGGAGAAAATGCAGACAGTATATGAAAATGATGATCAAGACTGGGAATCAAGAAGATTACAGCACATGAATAAAGTACATCGATGTGTGTTCAACTAGTTGCTTATAGGGCTAACAATAGTCCTTAAAAAAAAAAAACAAACCAACAAAACCTATATGTTTAGTTAGGTTTTCAAGATAGGACTATTTTATAAAAGCAAAATATAATATTCAACAGTTCAATCTGGCACTTCCTGCACCTACCCTTACATTATAAATTTCTTTTAAAATTATTAAATATACAAGTTTCTAGGCATTCCATTTCATTTTGACATCACAACACATTAAGATCTTTTTAAAAAGTATTTTCTATTTTGTAAAAATACGATAGGGTAGAATTCTGCATACATATTTCTTCTAAGAGGTCTTTTTTACCTCATCCCTTAAGAAGGAATTCAGGGCAGGATATTATTTTTAAGTAACAAAGTACTTTCAAGATTTTATAGGAGAAGGAGGAAATAAAAACTCAGGATCATTGGTTTAATTATCTGAAAACAGAGCACACACACTTAGTGCTTCTAAGATATGCCATGTACCACAGACTCTGGAAGCACCTTTCACATCACCAGGATACACTCTCACTGACTCTGAAAGTGATGGGTGTTACAGGGGATGGAGGTGGGATGTGTGTGCATTCCTCATCATTCTTGTTGATTTTGAGACTCACTCCCTAACAAAGCCAATGTTTTCCTAGGGAAATTATTCATAATTCCACAAAGAGAAGAACAATTTATTGACTAAATGATTTAGACAACACAACACAGCAGGTTAATTTCAGAAGAAACTTCATCTCAAAAACTTTTAAAGAAATTTAAGTTGAGCATTATCAAATAACTGCTATAAGACAATTTATAGACTGAGACAGGAGTCAATTTAGGAGAATAAATCATGATACTATGGCTATACCTTTCTCAAAATTAATTAAATCTTTAAGAATGAATAATAAATAGAGTTATAGCTCCCCACGTATACTTACTGTTAGCGCAAATAATATTTACCTTGTTGGTTATTTTTTGCTCTGTTAACTTCTTACTTACATCATCATTCTGTTGTGCCTCCTGCATGACAAACTCTCGTACCATGGATGGATTATATTCAACCAAGTATGAGAATATATCAGTAGCAGCACTTCGCACCTGTGTATCATCCATGCCCTGCAGATTAAAAAAAATACTTATTTCTCCTATAATAATAAAAACATGGAACTTGCACCTATATATATCCAAAATCTAACTAATAATAATAAAAAAAAAGGGAGGTCAAGGAAATTCTGCCATATGTAAAATTCTTGTTCTGTGGATAGTTATACTTTCTATTCCTGTTTATTTTTCTACTTTAACATTTCAATGAATAGGCTGCAAAGTTAACAAATTATTAAAAATATGGAAAATTCCTGTGAGTGTTCTTTCAGTACTGTGTTACAGGCTATCTAATACTAGGACTTTATAGCTTTTTAACTTTACGTAATATACAACTTATATTAAATATTGGCTATAATAGTTGCATGTTACATAACAAATACAGTATTTTGTGGATTAAAAATATAGTGGTAATTAAATATAAAGAGAAATAAACTTACAAGGATGACTTCTAAAGCTGGTAATATACCCATGTTTGACAAAGTCTTGAAAAAAGCATCTCTGTTTTGAGGCTGTAGCGTTTGGGAGAATGCACAAAATTCTTTTAAAAAGTTAACCTGAAATTAACAAAAAGGGTTAAGTAATTATAAAAGGTATGTTGTTTTAGCTTCATGTCCTTCATAATATCAAATTTCTTACCAACTCTTGTCTTTTTTCCTCATCTGTTGCTTCATCTGTTAGTTGTGCAAATAAATCTGTCAGAAATTTTTCATCTTCCTGTGAAATCAAAGGATAAACTTAACCATGCTAATAGTCAAGAATATACTTTTAAGATACTATTATAGAAGATATAAATTGTAATAACTAGAAAGGAGAGATGGTATTGGCAATGCTGTTTTTTAAAAGAAAAGTAAAAAAACTAATAAAGGATAAATTGGGCAATTATAAGGATATCCTTTGTATTTCGGCAAGGCTCTATTCCCTAAGGGCCACGTTAATTTTAGGCTTTGCATTCTCTACCACAGCTACTCAATTGTTATCGTAGGAAGCGGCCATAGGCAATGTCAGTGAATGAGTATGGCTGTGTTTAGATAGAACTTTATTTACAAAAACAAACATGCACGCATTGTTTTCATAGGGTTTCATAACCTTAACCTTAGAAGTTAAGGTTCTATAACCTCTCAAATGAAGATAAAACTTCCTTCACATTTTAAAAACAGAAATGATTCAATTACTTAAACAGCTAAATTCAGAACTTTTAAAGAAACATTAAAGATTTCCACATACACAATAATTTAACACATAATCAAATTATTCTGAAAATGAGTCAAATGATACTCTTATAGGATACTAATCCGAGCATGTGAAAGTTAAAAAGTACAGAACTTGGAAATAACATATGTTGTCTTATTCTTACTTCTTTATAATTGAGACACGATTAAGAAATTTGCCCAAAGTTCAATCACAGTTAGCAGGGAGGTGGGTAGAGCCTTCCTGACTGCCTGTTCAATTTTTTCTGCCACTATTTTTAGTTAAAATTTTAATTCCATACTACCACATCAAGTAGAAGTAAATTCAATAATACATGCCCTACAGTTATGCTCCAACTACCACACAGTTGCACTCATCTCACATGCTAGTAAAGTAATGCTCAAAATTCTCCAAGCCAGGCTTCAACAATACGTGAACCATGAACTTCCTGATGTTCAAGCTGGTTTTAGAAAAGGCAGAGGAACCAGAGATCAAATTGCCAACATCCGCTGGATCNGTTTCTGCTATAAATTGAATCAGCTATATATATACACATCCACTCTTTTTTTTTAAATTTCCTCCCCATTTAAGTCATCATGGAACATTGAGTAGAGTTCCCTGTGCTATATAGTAGTTTCTTATAGTTATCTATTTTATACACAGTATTAATAGTGTATATATGTCAACCTCAATCTTCCAGTTCCTCCTCAGCCCCATTCCCCCTTGGAATCTATACATTTAATTTTTTAAAGATAATTATCATCAACAGATGAAACTGTAAAAAGAAGAGATGATAACGGACCATAATTCAGGAAACTGGCTGTCAACATTTGAACCCACTAAAGTTTTTGTATCCCTAAATGTGATACAATCATTTTTTGTCCTAATAATATGCAATGTAAAGCACTTGGCATACCCTTTGAGACATTCATTCCAGAATATTCTTACCTAATTTTAGCCTTGATAACAATAGTTAAATATGTGGGAAATATAGGGGATAAAAGAACAAATAAAATAATGCACAGAGGCAAATTGACAAATTCAGAATGTATCATGCTAGAGGTTAACTGCTTCTGTTTTGTAAACAATTAGTGGCACAAGAGAAGAGAAGGAAAGAGGAACATGTATGATTAAAATATTTAAGATTTATAGTATCCTAAATGGGAAGGAAGTCCAAAACAGGTGGGATATATGTACACATATAGCTGATTCACTTTGCTGCACAGTAGAAACTAACACAACACTGTAAAGCAAATATATGCCAATAAAACTTAATTAAAAAAAAAACAAAACTAGACCTACATCGAATGGATCTTTGGATAGATCTTATTTAGAAGAAAATAACTTAAAAAAAAGATGTTCTTTGAGACAAGTAGAATAAATTGGTTATTAACTGCTCTCAGATGATACCAAGGACTTATCCTTAATTTGTCAGGTATGAAAATGGTTATAATAGAAAAGTGCATATTATTTATAAATATATACTGAAATAGAGTAAAATGACATGATTTCTGGAATTTGTTTAATAATGCCTCAAAAAGGAGGGGAAAAAGTTTTAGATGAAGGAAGATCCAAATATTGAGTCTGGGTAGTGGATAGGAAGAATTCAGTGTACTGTTCTCTTTGGTGTAGTTGATATTTCAATGTTTTTCTAATGATAAATTTTAAAATATTGATATCTATGTATTTCAGAAATATATAACTTGGAATTAGATAAACATAACAAATTTTGCATTTCTATCTAATATGTTAAATGTTTTTCAAAATTATTCTGGAGCTTGCACGAAGAATTTTTAAGAATCTGGTTGTAGTATACCATGAAACCTATTGAACAGTGCTGATGGTCTGAACTTGAATATAAATCTGACATCTATGAACTATTTACATACTACACTTATAAAAAGGGCTTCCCTCATAGCTCAGTCAGTAAAGAATCTGCCTCCAATGCAGGAAACCTGGATTCAATCCCTGAGTTGGAAATATTCCCTGAAGTTTGGAGAAGAAAATGTCAAATCCCCTCCAATATTCTTGCCTGGAGAATCCCATGGACAGAAGAGCCTGGCAGGCTATAGTTTGTGGGGTCACAAGAGTTGAACATCACTAAGCAACTAAACCATCACCACCCATTAAAAAATGGTTAATATGGCTGCAAAGATTCTAGAGCTATGTGTTTGTTTACTTATTATGTATTAATTGGTTGATTGATTTTCAGAGTTTTCCATTTTTAGAAGCAGAACCCTGGGATATTTTGAACTCTGTTTCACTTTCCTGTTGAAGTTAACACTGTAAATTTCTTACTTCTTAAGGTGTCATACGCAAATGATAATCACTTTCAAGTGGAAATTGGGGTTATGAGTTGTCAATTTATCTGTAAGATATTCCTTTTTCCATCAAAAGAAAGAATATCTCCAAATATGATGTACGTTTGGGCAAAGTACATGATAAAATATTGTCAAGGGTTTTCCTTTAAATACCTGTTTTTGAGTGAGTGTCATGTATGAAATTACAAGTAAAAACTTTTTATTGGCTAGTAGATGGCAAAATATACATTAGTTGCAACATCAAAATATAAGTCCTAAGCCATGTTGCAATGAAATGGCATTTCTGGGCAGCAAATGCAAATAAATTGGGGCATTTGGAGAAGGCAATGGCACCTCACTCCAGTACTCTTGCCTGGAAAATCCCATGGACGGAGGAGCCTGGTGGGCTGCAGTCCATGGGGTCACTAAGAGTTGGACATGACTGAGCGACTTCACTTTCACTTTTCACTTTCATGCATGGGAGAAGGAAATGGCAACAGGGGACAGGGGAGCCTGGTGGGCTGCCATCTATGGGGTCGCACAGAGTCGGACACGTCTGAAGCGACTTAGCAGTAGCAAGCACCCGAATTCTAAGACAAAAAATAGTGAGAGGAAAATGGATTTTGTCTTTGCAGTTATAACACACAGACTTTACCACACATCTGTCACTTGAGTAGGGCACAGCTGCTTCTGTATTGTTATTTTAGCAGTATGAAGGAGAAAAATGCTGTGAAAGATGTGCGTGCCATTATTTCATGTTGAAAATGGATTTCATTGTACACTTCTGAAAGGATTTACCACTTGAAAATTATGTCATGGTAAACCTGCAATATGGAGAGTTGGTGTGCTCTTTTCCTGTCATATTAGGTAAAAAAAGAATCATGGAATTAAGCAGTTCAGGAGGGAGGAGTGGGTCCCTTAATACATTGACCTCACACCAGTAGTTTGACAGAGTCAGTACCCAAGACTTGAATTTCATAATGTATAATCTGCTGAAAAGAAAGTATAAATAAAGTCTCAGAGACAGCAGGAGTGGGAGGAAAAATGTGTGGTGCTGCTTCTATAAAGCACTCTGTACCCTGTGTTCATGTCAGATCTACACAATGCTCATACCAGGAGAGTGAAAGTTCACAAACTAAGATGTTAGAGTGCTTCAAGGCCATCTATGGAATGTTAGAGGAACTTCAGTTCAGTTCAGTCGCTCAGTAGTGTCCAACTCTTTGTGACCCCATGAATCGCAGCACACCAGGCCTCCCTGTCCATCACCAACTCCCAGAGTTCACTCAGACTCACGACCATCGAGTCAGTGATGCCATCCAGCCATCTCATCCTCTGTCGTCCCCTTCTCCTCCTGCCCCCAATCCCTCCCAGCATGAGTCTTTTCCAGTGAGTCAACTCTTCGCATGAGGTGGCCATAGTACTGGANCATCTCCCAGAGTTCACTCAGACTCACGTTCATCGAGTCTGTGATGCCATCCAGCCATCTCATCCTCTGTCATCCCCTTCTCCTCCTGCCCCCAATCCCTCCCAGCATGAGTCTTTTCCAGTGAGTCAACTCTTCGCATGAGGTGGCCAAAGTACTGGAGTTTCAGCTTTAGCATCATTCCTTCCAAAGAAATCCCAGGGCTGATCTCCTTTAGAATGGACTGGTTGGATCTCCTTGCAGTCCAAGGGACTCTCAAGAGTCTTCTCCAACACCACGGTTCAAAAGCATCAATTCTTCGGCACTCAGCTTTCTTCATAATCCAACTCTCACATCCATACATTACCACTGGAAAATCCATAGCCTTTGTATCTTGACAAAATAGCTTCTGTTCTTTAATAGAAACTAAACCAAAATTATTGGTCTCACTGGTCTGGCTAATGATAAGATTATTTTGAGTCCAATCAGTTCAGTTCAGTTGCTCAGTCATGTCCGACTCTTTGTGACTCCATCGACTGCAGCACGCCAGGCTTCCCAGTCCAACACCAACTACCAGAGTTTACTCAAACTGATGTCCATTGAATCTGTGATGCCACGTAACCACCTTATCCTCTGTTGTCCGCTTCTCCTCTCGCCTTCAGTCTTTACCAGCATCAGCGTCTTTTCAAATGAGTCAGCTCTTAACATCAGGTGGCGAAAGTATTAGAGTTTCAGCTTCAACATCAGTCCTTCCAATGAACATTCAGGACTGATTTCTTTAGGAAGGACTGGTTGGATCCCTAATACAAACACATTTAAGAGGCCAAAAACATGCCATCCTAACCTAATCATAATGTCCTTATCACATAGACACTTTACTCAGCTGATGCATATAACTGAACCACACTAGTTACAGTCCTATATTCTGAGAAGTTGTACTTCCTCTAATTTGTTTCCTTTTGGACCTTTACCTATAGTTCTGATGGACTTATTTGTGACCCCTATATTCATAAATAAATAGTAGCTATTGCTATAATAATGTCTATTTAAAATTTGTTGTGATCATTTTTATTCTGGGTACTGAGACAAGGAAAATTAACAGAAAGCTGACAGATTTCTCAAGATGCCTTTGAAATATAGATATTTGCCTCTGTCCTCTAACCTCTTCAAATGAATTGTGCTTCATATGTTTATTATCAATAAATATTGTCTGATGTGAGTACTAAGATTCTAGCTTTTACATAAAAGATACAGATTGCATTTACTACAACCGTTGGTATGTGGATTGACTGGAACTCTCTTACATGACTGGCTGGAATATAAAAAACTGTTTACCCACTTTGGTAAATAGTTTGGTAGTTTCTTAAAATTTTAAATATACATCTATAAAATGCTTCATTCACTTCATGCTAAGTATCTAGTCAAGAAAAACAAATACAGCTGTTCATCAAATTTTACTATGCGAAATGTTCACAGCAGTTTTATATGTAATAGGCCCAAACTAGAAACAACACAAATGTTCACAGGTGAACAGATAAATAAAAGTTATATTTCCATACAGTAAAATACTATGTGGTGATTAAAAGTTATGAATTACTGATTCAAGCTACAATATGGATGAATCTCAAACTATTATGCTTAATAAAAAGTATATATTGTATGATTCCATTTATACAAAATTGTTTAAAAATTGCAAACAAATCTCTAGTGACAGAAAGCAGATCAGTGATTGTCTGGAGAATAAGGTAAGAATAGATTGGGTATGAGGAAGTGAGAGGCTACTGAGGAGCAGGGGAAAATTCTGAGGAGGACTAGGTATGTCTACTGTCTTGGTTTTTGTGACATTCTCATGGGTAAATACATATTTCAAAACTTAAGTTCTATGCTTCAAGTATGTATAGTTTATTATATGCCAATTATATCTTAGGAAAGTTATTTAAAAACTATAATATATAAGAAAGTGGCATGTTTTTGAAGAAAAATATTTATATTTAAGACCAAGATCATAACGGTATTAAAGAAATTTGCTTAACATTTTGTTAATACATTCAGATGGGAAGACAAGTCATTTTTTAAAAAATGACACAAAATGCCAAACAACAGTCGAGGAATACGTGTTGCCCTGACCACCGCCTCTTGTCTCTTCCAATGACAATTTTTTTTTAATAATATTTATTTATTTATGGCTGTACCAGGCCTTCATTGCTTCAAGGGCTTCTTCTGCAGTTGTGGTGAGTGGGGACCACTCTCCAGTCTTGCTGCATGGGCGTCAGGAGTTACTGCACATGGGTTTAGTTTCCCCACAGCATGTGGGATCTTCCAGATCAGGGATCGAACTCGTTTCCCCTGTGTTGGCAGGCAGATTCTTTACCACTGAGCAACCAGGAAAGCTCCAAAATGACAAACTTTTGATTGCAGAATTCATATAAGTGTTTCAAGGAGCTATCTTAAAAAGAACTTCATATGTATAATCTTTACCTCTATTTACATTTGAGATCATCTTTGGTCTATGTTGGGGCTTCCCTGGTGGCTCAGACAGTAAAGAATTTACCTGTATTGTAAGAGACCCAGGTTCGATCCCTGGGTCAGGGAGATTCCTTGGAAAAGGGAATGGCTACCCACTCCAGTATTCTTGCTTGGAGAATTCCATGGACACGGGAGCCTGGTGGGCTACAGTCCACAGGGTTGCAAAAAGTTGGAGACAACAGAGCAACTAACACTTTCATTTTCACTAGCTTCATATTGGTTTCATCTCTATCAAAAAGCAAAGAGAACTTTCGCAATGAAAACTAAGCTCTTTTATAATGAAATCTAAATCTACTACTCTCTGTAGGTACCATTTACAATAAAATGTTACTTAAGAGAGTTGGACTGTGAAGAAAGCTGAGTGCTGAAGAATTGATGCTTTTGAACTGTGGTGTTAGAGAAGACTCCTGAGAGTCCTTTGGACTGCAAGCAGATCCAACCAGTCCATTCTGAACGAGATCAGCCCTGGGATTTCTTTGGAAGGACTGATGCTGAAGCTGAAATTCCAGTACTTTGGCCACCTCATGCAAGAGTTGACTCACAGGAAAAGACTCTGATGCTGGGAAGGATTGGGGGAAGGAGGAGAAGGGGACAACAGAGGATGAGATGGCTGNACAGCATATTAAAACTCAGAGACATTACTTTGCCAACAAAGGTCCGTCTAGTCAAGGCTATGGTTTTTCCAGTGGTCATGTATGGATGTGAGAGTTGGACTATGAAGAAGGCTGAGTGCCGAAGAACTGATGCTTTTGAACTGTAGTATTGGAGAAGACTCTTGAGAGTCCTTTAGACTGCAAGATCAGCCCTGGGATCTCTTTGGAAGGAATGATGCTAAAGCTGAAACTCCAGTACTTTGGCCACCTCATGCGAAGAGTTGACTCATTGGAAAAGACTCTGATGCTGGGAGGGATTGGGGGCAGGAGAAGGGGACGACCAAGGATGAGATGGCTGGATGGCATCACTGACTCGATGGACTTGAGTCTGAGTGAACTCTGGGAGTTGGTGATGGACAGGGAGGCCTGGCATGCTGTGATTCATGGGGTTGCAAAGAGTTGGACACGACTGAGCGACTGAACTGAACAGTTATGCTATGAGTTATCTCCCATTAGTTTATAAACCCCATATTTACTACTGTAAGTGCTCAAGAAACATTTTGTGATACTAGTTATTCCCATGTTTACTTCTACAGTACATATGCCATACCTCAAATGGCATCCAATATCAAGATCCACCTCGGATATAATATATCCCAAATAAAAATCTAATGATTAAAAAACAATCTCTGCACTGCTGCAAAGTATAGGGAATTAAGCATGCTCCACAGTATTACATAGAATATATAGTCAGTGGTAAGGCTTATGACCATGGTACAAGGTGAGAAGGAACCTGCTCAATTACTCCTTGTCAAAAAATTTGCAAAACTCTTCTTTCTTCACAGCAGCACTTTGGATATAAATGCTCAGCAACAAGAGAACAGAAGGACTACAGGGCTGGCATTCAGCATTTTACAGGGCATACTGTAAGGAAACAAAACTTAACTTGAAATTATTCATACTTAATGAGTAAAACTGGCATTTTACCGTCTGAAGACCAAGAAAAACAAGTGACAGATCCCTGTGAAACAAAACAAATGAGAACTATGTGGAGTTAAATAAAAGGACCAATAGCACTCAGGACTATCCAAGGAAACCAGGAATCAAAACTACACCAGAACAAAGGATCTGTTAGGTAGCTGGCAAAAACTAGTTCCTTAGCAAACAACAAATGAACATTAGTACCAGAACCCTCCTTCTTCCATTATCAATCACAACACACTATGTAGAGGAATACTGTTGTAGTTACCAAATTGTATTGCCTGTATCATTTGTCTTAAATGAATGAATAGGTCAAATTAGTCAACATGAACTGCACTTATCACTAGCTTCAGAAAAGCAGTTTTGGTAAAATTGACCTTTCTATTTGAATTCAGGGGTGTGTGTACATACGTATTATACATATATATATAGTGACAAAACCAGGATCACTGAAAATATATTTTTCTAAAAAGGAATAGACAAAAATTATATTTACAGCTTTATTCATAACATGCTACCAAGCAGCTCTTGCTGACATTTATTTTCTTCATTTTTTAATATAATAAATCCAGGTTCCAAATAATTATTTTATTTATAGATCTGGGGTAAGGTCTTATAGCTTTCAAATCACATCACATGTATGTTACGGTTACAATATTCTGGGTAGGAACAACGCACACAGGAGGTGTGTAACTCACAAATCTTGGCACTATGAAGACATATTTCAGTTGGACTAAACTAATTCATGCACCATGGGATAATTTACTGAGAGATTCTCTGACTTTAGGGCTGCTACAGATGCAGATTACCAGCCAGCTCAGAGATCTGGATTGTGTGTTTTGTGCAGAATCCAGGAGGCATCCTAGGTAATTCTGATGCAAGCACCCTAACACACCCCACCCGAGAGACTGGGCATACTATAAAAAGAAAACCTGGACTTTACGTTTAATAGGCGATTAACAGATATTTAAAATAATACCCAAGAGTCTTGTATGATGTTCAGTGCTTTACAAGCATGCATCTTATTTAATCTTCAGATGACCTTATAGGGTAGATACTAATATCACCAACCTTAAGATTAGGAAGCTGAAGCTTTTAAGGGATTAAGACAGTTGCCCAAGTCACACAGCTATTAAGTAACAGACAGAGCTGAAACTCAGATACAAGTCTAACCTCCCCACACTCACCCATTACTAAAGCATGCTTTTTGGAAGGGAGACACACAGCTGTAACTTGCCAACCTCTGCTATATTCTCTTGACCCTAAAGCTAGACCTTTAGTAAATAATTACCCCAGAGTTCTCCAAATTTTATAGAATTTGTATTCTATATTTAATGACATATTTTTTGGCTTCTATTTTTTCTCTCCTGTTCCAATCTATTCGGTTTTCTGCCTAAGCAACAGTTTAATATCCCTAAAATTCTACACAATTGTTTCATTAAGATCCTTTCTCTATAATTTCTTTGAGCTAAATTTTTTTTAAAATCACCTTTATTATCCCTAATCCAAACACAACCTTCTGTGTTGTACAGTATTATATATTATAATCTCTTGCAATATCACCAAAGTAAATACCTTTAGACAAAAAATAAAATTCAACTTATGTGCCTAAAGGAACAGAAAATTTTTGCTGAAGGCAATGGGCATTTTTTTAAGTAGAAAAAAAAAAAAAAAGAATGATCTAACTCACCTGTAACATACCAACAATTTCTACCTTATTGAAAAAAATAAAGGAGTGAAGTGTTGACAACATATTTTCTTCGAAGACTGAAGGGGTAGGTAGAACCATATCTTGTATATACTGAACTCTGTATGTCTGATGAATTTTTTGTTTCAACTCAGGATCTGATATGGGAATCACTTCTTTAAACTTGGCTGTTTTTGTTAGAAATTCCCTATGTTTTCGTGGTTGTGATAAAGCAGGATCATATTCTAAGCATCCAATGACGTCCATGATACATTCCTCAGAGAACATAACTTCAAAAAGAGCAGTTCGATTCAAGAGGAAGATGCCTTTGATAATTTCATACAAGTGGTGCAGTCCTTCAATATTTTCCAAATCCTCACACACATGAAAAAGCTCTAAGAGCTTTTTAATATAACCCTCATTTTCCAGTGCTAGTGCAAGTTTTTCACGACGCAGGGGAGAAGGTAAGGATGACGCCACGAGTTCTGCAATTTCCTCGAGACGACTCAATTCGCAAGATGGCAATTCTAAACCTGGTGATGACATGTCATCGAAACGCTCCTCTTCAGACTCATCCACAAGGTCCTGAGTGATGTCCACTGACGGGTCCTTTCCTTGAACCTATTAAACGATATTTGTAATAGCTGAAAAAGTATAATCAAAACAAATCTAAATGATATTCTTAGATATAAGAAACATGTAACAAAACTATAATGATGATTTTCAAGATTAGAACTTTCTTCAAACTTGACACAAATGCCTGCTTTTCTAAGCACATTTCTACAAATAATACACACTTTTAATTTTAAAGAGGTTCTAAGTTCAGAAATGTAATGAGCTTCCTCATAAATACAAGGTTTACCAGCAATGGAAACATTCTAACACCTGCTAAAGTATCGGTGACTGTGACTTAAGAGGGCCCTGCAGACCCACAATAAAGGGGCCTGATGGTAAAACACCCATTCATCAACAGACCAGGGCAAACCCCAGAAACATTCCTAGCATTATGCTATGATACATCTATTAAACTCTTCAAAGTTTAAGTAAAATTCAAACAAATGCTGTGATCATAGAAAATATGTATTATTGTAAGCAATAAGAAAAATATTTACTATCAGTTAATTTAGAAACCAAGGGAAAAGAGCATGTATAATCTGGCTTTGGACCAAAGTGGGTCACTGATTTGGTATAAATGCTGGTTGGTAGCCCAAAAATATGATTAAGAAAAACTGAGCTGGAAACAAGTGCACCCATATAAAAATAAAACCACACAAAAAGTAACTGCAACCTATATGTAGTAGAGCTATGCTCTAAGAATACCTGCTTAAAGTTAAGTAACCAAACCATGAAGTTTTTCTTTCTACACATCCAGACCTTTACCTTTCATGATCCCCTAGAAGCTCTAAAGTTGGTCATAAATCCCAACCTTATGTCAGTGTAGGGGACTCTAATTATAAAAAAATAACTTTTAAGTATTCACAATTAAATATAATTTAAGGTAAAAGAAACTTTTTACAAAAGGTCAAAGATATATTTCGGGATGAAATGAGTTTTCCTCTCTTGGCCCTATAATCTGACACTGGCATTAAACCAGCTCAAAAGGCCGAACTGAAAGGCAAAGGGATGGAAAAAATGGGCCTCATGTGAAATGACCAACAAACTTAAACTGCTTAGAATGGGTAAGAGATGTTGATGCATATCAGAAGGGAAGAAGACCTGAACTAAGTCTTGAAATACGCTGCAAGGTGACACCATCTTGACCTTAATCCAGTGGGCAGAACCACTAAACAGAGGCCAGGCACATTCACAGCTTGTACCTGGCATGGTCTCAAGTTGGCTCTGGATTTTTGAAATTACATAAGATCTCACCACAGCTTTAGACTCCTAATATTCAAGCTATGGCTTTACCTATAGAAACATGGTAGGCATCTGACTACAAAATCAAAAGAAAAGGGATGAGAGCCTGTAATTGTACTGAAAATGATACCTTCTTGAGTGAACTCGCAAATATGAAGACTGAACAGGTAATCCAAAAAGCCTGTGTTTAGGAATCTGCTCTGCTTAGGGAAACAAGGTGAAATTCTTAAATATTTGATGTTTCAGTCTTGCTTTCAGAACAGAAGCAATTTGAGAATGAAAATTTTAAAAGGAAACAAGGCTAAGCTAGAAGAGCTTTCCTTGAAAAAGGATAAATCTCAGAAGTCAATCTGGATATGAAGAAAATGAGAATGTGAAGACCATAAAAGATGTGCAGTCAGGGTCATAAGTCATTGAGAAATGACACGTTGAACATGAACTGTGTAACTATATCAGAAAAGAACAACAAAGTAGGCACTATACCCAGGAATGTTACTATGGAGAAAAGTATACAAGTACTACTAGTGTCCCCAGAGATCATGAAGAATTCATGGTGTTACAGACTAAGGAAAAGTATAATAAAGGTCTGAGAATTTTAAAGACGACCCAGGCCTGAGAGTAACAGACTGAATCCAGGTCTGAGTTAAACACTAGCCTAATAAAAGACTGTGTGCATGGTGGGACTGTACATCTCAGGAAAGTGAAGAGGAAACAAGATTTGTGTGAATAAAAGATACTTTCAGCACCATCCTGAGCTCAAAATGACAAAATCTAGAGGAATATGTTGTAGAAACAACTGTATGGGGCAGAAAGCAAAGAAAACGTGAAGAAGGCATAAATACATATATGTTAGCTTTTCACCTGTTAAGAGAAGAAAGGGACAACTAAACAGGTTAATTTATGAAACACAGCTGAGTAGAACAGTACAGTGGAAATCAACTCTGTAAGTTAAGGAAGACCTGTGTCTCAAGAACACAGCCTTCTACAGTCTACAAGGCAGTGGCTCTCAAATGTCATGGTTCTCCAGGGTCACTTGAAGCAGGCACTGACAGACAACTGCCAAGCCTGTTAATAACACTGTACTGGGAAGAGAACCATGCCTATTTGTTGTCTATGACTACTTTCTCAGTACAACAGCAGAACTGAGGAGCTAAACAGTAGCTAAACAGCACAGTCCACAGAGCCTAAAATATTTACTACCTTGCCCTTTAAACAGAGAAAATCTGATCCAGAAGGCTTATTAAAACTGCTACCTACCTAAAACAGAATTACTGGTACCTACTCAAAGAGCTTTTACTTCACCAGATCTGGGATGGAGGTCTCATAATTTGCATTTCCATCAGATCCCAGGTCATGCTCATTCTGCTGGTTTAAGGTTCATACCTTGAGAACCAATGAATTAAAGAATCTGCTGAAAGTAATTTCTTCTCTAGATAAAATAAACGTGAGGATAGACAAAGTGTCCTTATAATATAATGGTCTATATGAGTCTTTAGTAAGAGAAAACAGCTTGAGCCACTAAAGTGCATTATCAATGACCATTCACAAAGATGGTGGCGATGTTACCACTAGACTGAGGTACTCGAACCACTAAGGAATTCTGGAATCAACCGAGAACAAAAATGATGAAACTGAAGAGATAGTCGAGTCACAAGAAGTTACCGAACAAAGAGTAAGATGATCAGACTTAAAAAAGATACTCTAGCTGTGTAGATCTGGGATGAATGCAATAAACCAAGCGAAATGAGGGTAGCTTAGTAAGCCAACAGCAGTGAAAATGAAGATAAATGAATGCATTGAAGACTTAAGAGTTTAAGGACTGAATGGACAGAGAGGATGAAGGAAGGATAAACATGTTTCTGACTTTAGCAAGTGAATGGCATTTACTGAGATGAGAGAGAGGAGAATGAACAAATCTCAGTGAGTTTATGCTCAGTTTTAGACTACTGAATTTGAGATGCTAGTAGCACTCACGGAGGACAGCTCTGAAAGGCAGGTGAATATAAAACTCTGGAGTTCAGCAAAGGTCTGGACTGGAAACACTGGTGTCAATAAATTGTGCTTTCCTAGGTGTCAATAAATTGCGCTTTTCTATAAATCAAGTTTTTCACAGACAGCACTAATCTATATGCAATGTGTCTCTATGCATTTTAAAGTATAAGGCATTAGCTTAAAGCACAGCAAAAAACAAAATGCTTAAAATGAAAGCATGTTGATTTTCTACTTTTAAATTACCTGACATATCTTCTCCCAAATTTCATCACATCCAGCTTTTTCTTGAAAGCTGAGGGCCAAGTCATAATTTTCTGCTTCAGACCACACAATCAAAGTGTCCTTAAGAGAAAAGAAGAAGTCTGAATGATTAACATATATTATCACAAACTACTTTAAAGTAAAAGGCAAATGAACAAAACAGGGAAATGAGAACAGTACTCATTTTTACTTTTTGCAACATTGGTATCAGTCATTTCCAATGTTCTTTTACACTTCACTTTATCCAATCTATAAAATGAAAACAATGTTCTCCTTAAGGAAAAGTTGAACCCATATATGAAAGGCACTACAGCTGAGCACACAATCCAAATGTACCGAAAGATATAAACTAAAATTAACATCAGTCTGCTTGCACATTCAGTCACATTTTATGCTCTAGTCAAAATGCCCAAAGAGAAAGTCTGAGTATTTTAACAAGGGTATGTTAGGAGGATGGGATTAATAAAATAAACAGCTCCTCCTCCTAACAGTCAGTATCCGGCGTTCTTTACCTGGGGCACTCGAGGCCCGTAACATCCTTGAAATTATCAGTTAAATTTGTAACATGTGAGCATTTATCTGGACAGAGGTTTTTTTTTTTAACTTTTACCAACATTCAAGAAGCAAGATGCTCCTGCTGCTGCGGCTAAGTCACTTCAGTCATGTCCGACTCTGTGCGACCCCACAGACGGCAGCCTGCCAGGCTCCCCCATCCCTGGGATTCTCCAGGCAAGAACACTGGAGTGGGTTGCCATTTCCTTCTCCAATGCATGAAAGTGAACAGTGAAAGTGAAGTTGCTCAGTCGTGTCTGACCCTAGCACCCCTTTATTTTTCATATCTTTTTTATGACAGTAAGTTTAATCAACAATTTTTACTACAGATGTCATTTCAGCAAAACTACAATCACAATGCCAAAACCACTTTACATTTGCTGTAGTACAGTATGTATTCTACAATATGCATGGTATAATATTTATGCGGTTTAAGATATCTTTTCAAGCTTGTGTCAGTCGCTTAGTTGTGTCTGACTCTGCAATCCTACAGACTGTAGCCCGCCAGGCTCCTGTGTCCATGGAATTTCCCAGGCATGAATGCTGGAGTGGGTTGCCATTCCCTTCTCCAAGGAATCTTCCCGACCCAGGGATCGAACCTGGGTCACCTGCATTGCAGGTGGATTCTTCACCATATGAGCCCAACAGGGAAGCCCTTTCAAACTTACTGACTATATAAAGAAAAATAATTCAAACTGATTAATAAGTAACTGAAAAAAGCCAAACCAAGGTGAGCTGAGCATCTGGTTGGAATGATTAAGATTCCCGTACTGAAGAGGAAACCCAACTGTACTTTAAGGTATTTTAGAGGATCTATTATTTCTTATACTTTTTACTACCTTGGCAAAGGCACTTTATTGTACACAAACGGATCCTATGTTCAAAAATCTGTCTGCTAAACTTCATATAAATTCTATTCAATCATTTAACTATCAATCATGAGGCCAATAATCTCTTACTAAATTTGGGCTCCAAAATCACTGCAGATGGTGACTGCAGCCATGAAATTAAAAGACGCTTACTCCTTGGAAGAAAAGTTATGACCAACCTAGATAGCATATTCAAAAGCACAGACATTACTTTGCCAACAAAAGTCCATCTAGTCAAGGCTATGGTTTTTCCTGTGGTCATGTATGGATGTGAGAGTTGGACTGCGAAGAAGGCTGAGTGCCAAAGAATTGATGCTTTGAACTGTGGTGTTGGAGAAGACTCTTGAGAGTCCCTTGGACTGCAAGGAGATCCAACCAGTCCATTCTGAAGGAGATCAACCCTGGGATTTCTTTGGAAGGAATGATGCTAAAGCTGAAACTCCAGTACTTTGGCCACCTCATGAGAAGAGTTGACTCATTGGAAAAAAGACTCTGATGCTGGGAGGGATTGGGGGCAGGAGGAGAAGGGGACGACCGAGGATGAGATGGCTGGATGGCATCACGGACTCGATGGACGTGAGACTGAGTGAACTCCGAGAGATGGTAATGAACAGGGAGGCCTGGCGTGCTGCGATTCATGGGGTCGCAAAGAGTCGGACACGACTGAGCGACTGAACTGAACTGAAATTAAAGTGATGCCAGCCAGAAGTAGATAAATGATCCTCTAACTGGGTTGTGCAGCATCACTACAGGATAAATCCGCAAGTCTTACTCAGAATTTTTAGAAAAAGAACTCAAAGAGCCCTTTTTATTCCACTTTCAAGAACTTCTAGAGATCCCAGTCACTGTTCCACAGTGACTGAGTAGCTATTCAAAATAATTTACATTAACAGTGTAAGATCAACATAGTAGAAATTACTCAGTTGGGTGGCACCCCTGAGCCTCAGTTTGTCTTTAAATAAATGAGATAATACATACTGTTTTGAAAATTGCTAATAACATAAGATTCACTGGAAGAAGTCTAAAACCACTACCACATTAGTAATGAGTTTAATATAACTAGAAGCAACTGTTCTGCTACAATGTATATTATGAATCACCTGGAGGCGTAATCAGGGCACAGCTAGAAATATGCCCTTAATGATCCATTTGACAAATTTTTAAGTTTGAAAATTTTTAGGAACTGCTCCTCTGTTTCCTTTAAGAGCCTAATTTTCACCAAAACATCTTGCTTATCATCCAACAACCTATAGGTTAAAACATAGATTTGTTCATTCATCCTCAAAACAGATTCAGTCTTTTCTTTTTCTAAGGATGTGCTTTTACTCTTCAGCTGACTGAAACCTCAAAATGTGAATTTAAGTATTGAACATCAAAATCAAATACTCTAGCCTCCAGCCATTCCAATAGAACCTGAAAGTTTTCTTAAGAACAACAAATACAATAGTGTTAATAGACCATTAAACCATCAAGAAAATATTTGATATTGTACCAATGCTTGTTGGACAAATAAAACACCATTAAATAAATTTAGGAGTAAACATCAAATTTCCCGTGTATTATCTGTGTGACCTCAAGCAAGTCACAACCTTTAGGCATCATCTAATGTGTAAAGTGAAACTAACTTCCCTCTAATGGTTTTAATGGTCAATGAAAAGCACTTTATATAATTCATTTATAAATATATATATATAAATGTGTTGGTGGTATTTTAAAAGTTATTTTATATCTGTACCTTCAGAGCAATGAGAAGACTGATAATAATTTCAGTGGCTTTGTAGAGAACTCAGTATTTCCTATCTGTATATTCTGAATAAATACCAATTTTGATTATAGTGCTTGTAGGCATTGAGATTTACTTTCAGATATCTCTTGCATCAGAAGGGTAAAAGACAGTTTACTCAAACTGAAAGTTCTTAAAAAACTGTTACATCATTATAAGGTCCTGCTCAGGCTATGTAAGAAATCAGATTCATATTTATACCAAGTTGCTGTATAGAGATATGAATGTTCCTCCTGCACTACTAGCATTCACAACAGCAAAGAAAAGAGCTGATTATTCCACCAGTGGTCACTTTTTAAATTCTCTTTAGGAGAGAAAACTGTGTTATTTTAGATGTAACTTGTGAGAAATAAGTCAGCTGGTCAAATATCTGGAACTGTTTTTTGGAATTAGATAGGCAAAACATGTAAACTGCTCCAATTTTTCATGGTAAGGAATCAGATGGTAAATTTTCATTTAATCACCAAACTGAGAGGATAATATTCAAGATAAAGCACAACATACTCAAAAGTTTACCTGTTGTTTCTGGTATGCAGTATTTGGATTTATTTTGGATTCTAAAAGTAGAGAACCTAGGAAAGAGGGGAAAAAAACACACATTCCATTATGTAACTGCAAAGCAGCAACACTGTACATACACACACATTTCCGTTTTGAAGGTCTGATGTGCATGCAACTTCAGTACAGGAAATATTACTTTAAAACAATATGAATTTAAATAAAATAGCCTATAACCCAAGAAATGCTCACTTCAACATGTTTACTTTTAACAAGACAGACACAATCAACTAAAGATGAGTACTGGATGGTAACAGAGATCTAACAAACTCCTGAGCAGCAAAGGTAGTGAAATAGCACAATGTGAAGCCAGATGATCTGGGATTAAACCTCTAATATACACCAATATTGAGAGAAATGCAAATTAGCATTATAAATAAAATCTGGCTAAAATGAGAATTTACTGATATAAAAGTCTGAAAAAATGAAAACATCAGGGATGATTCATTGACCAAGTACATCCCCAAATTGTGATTCACCTTTAGAAAATCTTACATTTTTGTTTAATACAGGAATTACCAAACTTCTCCATCTTCACACTATCAATTTACTTCTCAGAACAAGCGAATTTGCACATATCTGTTTTTCTCCTGGCAGTATCACAGTATAATACTCAGGGTATTAGACCAAGTATTCAATTATATAAATATATACATACACACACACTTTATCATGTTCCTTTCCATCATAATCATAGGGTGAATATAGTTCCCTGCGCTATACCGCAGGACCTTGCTGTTCACTCATTTTATATGTAATAGTTAGCACTGCTAACCCCCCACTCCTAGCCCATCCCCCCTCTCCCTCCCTCCTCTTGGCCACCACAGTCTGTTCTATTAATCTGCTTCATAGAAAGTCTGTTCTATTAATCTGCTTCATAGAAAAGTTCATTTGTATCATATCTCAGATTCCACATGAGTGATACCATATGGTGGCTGTCTTTCTGTTGGAGTTACCTTCATTTACTATGATAATCTCTTCAATCCATGTTGCTGCAAACAGCATTATTTCACTTTTTTTTTTAATGGCTGAGTAGTATTTCCATTGTATATATGACCACATCTTCTTTATCCATTTACCTTTCTACGAACAAGTTGTTTCCATGTCTTGGCTATTGTAGATAGTGCTGCAATGAACACTGGGGTGCATATCCTTTCCAATTATAGTTTTCTCCAGTTACATGCCCAGGAGTGGGATTGCAGGATCATATGGCAACTCCATTTTTACCTATTTTTGGGAAGAACCTCCATACTGTCTTCAGTAGCCGCTGCACCAGTTTACATTGCCCCCAACCATGTAGGGGGGTTCCCTTTTCTCCACACCCTCCCCAGCTTTTATTGTTTGTAGATTTTTTGGTGATGGCCACCTTGATTGGTGTAAGGTGGTATATCTTACCAGTGTGTGTTTGCATCTCTCTAATTAGCAATGTGAGAATCTTTTCTTGTGCCTGCTGGCCATCTGTACGTCTTCACAAAGAAAATTTAAGACTAGATTTATACCTCTCCACCTGGAGAGGTATAAACTGTGTTTAAGCTGGAATCAACCAAGTCCAGTTTAAAGACAAGTTCTGGCCCAAAATACTTAAGACGCATTTTCTCTGCAGCTGTCTCTCATCCAAGGCTTTCATCTCCTATTACATTTAACAATTGTTTTATCTATTCTAGTGGCCAGACACTTGAGAAACAGGTGCGCTAACATTTCCAAATTGAACTACCTTTGCTTTAAATTCATTTACTAATTTTGACACTGTCCTGTGTTAGAAATTTACTGACCCTTCACTGCCATGTACTCATAATAGTGCTAAATGGCACTGAATATATACAATAAAATATCAGCATTTGCCAAGTTGCGGTGACTTAATTTGCAAACATCCAATTTAAAAATGTGCAATGGTTCTGAATAGATACTTCTCCAAAGAAGATGGCAGTAACAAAAAAGATGCTCAACATCATTATTCCTTAGATAAATGCAAATCAAAACCAAGAAAAGAACCATTTCACATCACTTAGGAAGCCTACAATCAAAGGCAGATAATGACAAGAGCTGGCAACCGTGTGGACAAATTGGAACCTCAAATATTTTTCTTGTGGGTATATAAAAAGGCATCTACTTAAGTTTGGCAGTTCCTCAAAATGTTAAGAGTTACCAGCAATTCCACTCCTGGGTATATACAAGAGAAATGAAAACATGCCCACACAAGTATGGGTACATACACTCATAGGAGCATTATTCATAATAGCAAAAAAATGGAAACAATCCAAAGGTCCAAATACTGATGAATGGATAAAGTGAAATACTATTCAGCTATACAAAGGTATCAGGTTCTGATCCATGCTATAACAGATGAACCTTGAAAACATAAGTGAAAGAAGCCAGTCCCAAAGGACCACATATTTTAGGGCTGTGTTTATATGAATTGTCCAGAATTAGCAAATTTAGTGGATCTGCAGATTAGTGGCTGCTTAGGACTGGGAGGAAGAGGGAACAAATGGGTGCTAATGGGTACATGATTTCTTTTAGAGGACAAAATGTTCTCTCACTGTGGTGATAGTTGCATAACCCTGTGACTATACCAGAACATACTGAATTATACACCTAAAATGAGTCAATTAGCTGGCATGTGAATTGTTACCAAAAAACCCCCTAAAGTGTAAATATTCATATGATGGAATACCATATAGCATTGTTAATGAACCAAATATATATAAATGCAATTATGTATATGAACCTTACAAACATGAATGAAAGAAGCCTCAGACAAATGTATATCCCATAAGTCCATTTACATAAAGTTTAAAAAGTGCCAAATATTAATCTATGGTGTTAGAAGTTAGGTTTATTGCAGGGAGGTGGGAGAGATGGTGACTGGACAGAGACACGAATCAGGCTTCCAGAGTGCTGGTTATGAAGTTTTTTTTTGTTTCCTTTTTCAAGAGAAGGGATAAAACAACACATGGCATGGGGGCTGCACTTCAAGTTGTGATTTCAAGAAACACATACCTGATTTGGCAGCTGCTAAAACAAAGCACCCAGCATTGGTAAAATCGTTATTTTTTAAGAACCAGTTTCCATCCCCAGCCTCTTTTCATTTGTTTCAAAACTCTCAGTAATGTTACAAACGTTAGGAGGACTAGAAAGGAAAAACCAATTACAAATTATCTGCAGTTTGAAGTGTTCCTTCCCAAAGTGCTGGCTAAAACAAGGATAAGCACATATCAGAAGCTTTAGGCGTTAGTAAGTTTTTCTTTCTTCTGGGACATTCAAGATTCAGGGGAAGTATCTCTCCTAAAACCCATTTCAGCCATATCCCATGGTTTCAGTCTAAGAAACAACTTTAGGTAGTCCAGCTCTGGTCCCCAAGTACCATGTTCCCTAAGATGTCAGTAGGTTGTAGAGGCTGGACCATGGAAAACAACCTTTTAATTGGGAGGCTAAGTAAGATAAAATGCTGACGTATGGCAGAAACCAACACAATATTGTAAAGCAATTATCCTTCAATTTAAAATAAATGAAAATAAATTTAAAAAGAACCCAGAAAGACATATTTCTGGTTTTATCCCTAGCCCATCTATTAGGTTCTCCACCCCCACCTCTCACTGGATCAAGTTATAAGCACTTATCCAATCAACCGAAAAAGAACCAGTTGAGTGTCAACATGTGCTTACACAATCTTTCCCTCAACAAGTTTGCTACCAGTTGCTACAACACATGGCATGGAGGCTGCACTTCAAGTTGTGATTTCAAGAAACACATACCTGATTTGGCAGCTGCTAAAACAAAGCACCCAGCATTGGTAAAACCATTATTTTTTAAGAATCAGTTTCCATCCCCAGCCTCTTTTCATTTGTTTCAAAACTTTCAGTAATGTTACAGCGTTAGGAGGACTAGAAAGGAGAAAACAATTACAAATTATCTGCAGTTTGAAGTGTTCCCTCCCAAAGTGCTGGCTAAAACAAGGATAAGCACATACCAGAAGCTTCAGGTGTTAGTAGTTAGTAAGTTAGTGAGAACAGTAGTTCATCCTAATAATAAATGTGTGTGGAAGGGGATGCAGAGTTCAACTGTAGGTGAGAGGTATTTATCATGGTAGCAGAGAGAATAAGGGGAGAAAGAAGAGAATAATCCTTAACAGGAGACCTTAAGCAAGATCAAGGCGGTTAAAGGAGACACATGCTTTTGATAATGGATAGATCCGGCGTATGTATCTTAATAACTGAATCACATACGCAAAACAGCTCCTCACCTCAATTTGGGAAACATATTCATCCTCTCCAATGAAACAGATGCCTTCATTTATCCTCCAAGGGGAATTTCATTCTCACCACCCCACTACGATACCATCTCCCCACACATCTGAGAAACCTTACATATTTGAGAAAGACACTCTTACACAGACAAGAGAAAGACAAGCCTAGAGAGCAAACCCCAATATCAAGACTTGAAAAAGGCCTTCCCACTTGAATGACTCAGAAGGAAATAGGGAAATGCAAAAACAAGAGAGATGGATGAAGCTAAGGGGAATGCATCAATTAAACTTGTCACTGTAGAATCTATCCAGCAAAATCAACTACCCTCAGGTGAACTAAAGAATACTCATGCACAGCAAATGCTTGCCAGTCCATCCCAAAGTCCTGATGCACCTGCAAGTCGATATTTATGCATATATATACTTCAAAAAATAAAAGAGGGTCCTTAACTCTCATTTACTATTACCAAAACTGAGTATCAGCACAACCCTTTTGGAGGGTCATTTACCTTTATCTATGAAGCTTTTAAATACATATTACTCTTTAGTCCAACAATCCTTCTAGGAAATTATCCTACACCCTCATACAAGTGCCAAGCATATGAATAAAGATGTCATTTGCAGTGTTTGTAAAGGTTAAAGAAAACTAGAAACAATATCAGCTCCAGCTATACTCAGAATGTGGGGATCTCAAAAGGCCTAGAAAATCAAAACTATTTTCATAATAGTACTAAGAGATTAGTTGCCTTTTTCATTCTTATTCTCTCAGTGTGTCTACACTGATACTGCAACAGATTGAATGCAGAAGTAGAAAAGAATCCTTTAAAAACAAATTAAGCTGGACATTAAAGAGATATGTAAAAATGTAAAAGAAAAGACTTCTGAAGTCAGCTTTAACGCGGTAAATACTGATATTTTTTGTTTAAACATTAAAGCTTTTAGAAGTCCTCAGTTTTAATACATTAAAGGTATCCTAAGGGAAAAAATTAGAGAAATGCTACTGTGTCAATAATGCTATACTTTGTGAATACTATGCTGATTTTAGATGAGATAAAACTGTATGAAAAAGTGAAAGTGTTAGTCAATTTGTATATCCTGACACAAACAGATGCCCAAATATACTGATAAAAAGGAGATCTATACACTCAGGAAATAGGAAAGGGAATTGCCCACTCATAACATAACCAAGACAATCACAGGTAAAGCTGTCATGAACTGACAGCAAGAAAAAGTTACCATAAAACAGTACAACTATGAGTATAAATAATTAAGTCATTAAAAAAGGTCCCTCTCTACTTCACATCTTGGGTCTCCTATAAAATAAAATGTGGTAACTCCTCTAGTATCCTGTTGCAAACTCCTAACACAACCCTATCAAAACGAAACCCACCCCTTCGGGCAGGGGAGCAGTCAGGACATGCAAAAGAACCGAAATGAGAGAACGCAAAACCGGTGCCTGTAGTCTGGATCCGGCTCGGGACAGCTTGTTTAAGTCCCAGTTCTAGAAACATACTCATACAATGTGTGCGTGCTCAGTCGCCAGGCTACTCTGTCCATGGAATTTTCCCTACAGGAATACTGGAGTAGGTTGCAATTTCCTACTCCAGGGAACCGGCCCCACCCAGGGATTGAACCTGCATCTCCTATGTATCCTCCATTACACAGGATTCTTTAACCACTGGGGAATAATTCATGCAAATCTTTTAAAACAGAAAGATTTTATATTTAAAAAAATCTAGGTTTTTTGGCTGGGTTCAGGAAAAAAAGACCCCAAAACTATCCAATCCAAGAATCAATGCACCAAGACTTAAAGTTAGAAAAAGTAATACCTCTCAGGGTTGCTTTTGAATATTAACTGAATATATAGTGCCTGAACCAGAACCTAACACATAACCAGCACTCAATACTCTCTTTTTTAACAGCATGATCAGAATATCATTTCCCTGGCATCACTTTATTTCTGAATAGTAGAAAAATTAGTATTGATAACAATGATCTAGAAACACATTATAAACAAAAGACTAAGCATCACAGGCTCATTGTACTGTTTAAGAAAAATATTCTAGTATACAATATTTAGGAAGACTTTTAAATCTTCTGTTATACAGTTCAATTTAGCTGGAAAATTCACTTGTTCAAAAGGTATCAAAAGGTAGACCAAAAATCTCACCTAGATAGGAGATTAGTGTAATACTTTAAACCAATAGTAGATCTGTGTTCCAGGTCCCTCCCACTCAATTTTGTAGACTACAAAGGCACTTAAAAACTAAAATGAAAGCTCAGGAAAAAAAACTCGGTAGTGTTACATTAAGAGGTCTCACAACTCTGTCAGCCTTCAACACTCTCCACCCCAGTTATACACAACATAGCCGATGCCCTGAACTCAAAAGTTATCACATGCAACAGATGATAACTAAAGGCTTGATTATCCTAAGCCTATTAATTTTCCACAATGCAGGACTACACAAGAGAAAAAGAAAGTGCATTTAAATCACGTTTTCAAAGTGAAATAGTTCTCCCACTTCGTGGCAGCTAAATTTTCAAATTCTTACTGTTAAAAGATCACATACTACCTTACTGATTTATAAGAATAACATAGAAAATGTTGATTCTATCTCTGCTCATTTCTCACCACAGCAGCCAAAGCAAATCAGATTTTCCTACTCAAAGTGTTGACCTCTTCTATTGGAGGCAGGTCTCTCTATAACCAAGTTCTATCGAGGTAGAAGCAGTTTTCACCATTAGCTAGCAGTGCTACCCTGAACAAAACATTTCCTTATGTCTCATTTCTTCAGGTCTCAAGTAACAGTGAAAATTAAATCTTTTTAACTCTGAATAAGTAAGTCAGAATTAAAACTATTAATAGAAATTAAAACAATTATTTAAATATTAATAAAATTAATTGATTTTATTAATATTAATTAAAATTATTGTAAATATTAATTAAAACTATTGGATGTAAAAAAACATAAAACTTAAAGTAAAAAACATAAGAACACTATTCTTGATGACTGGCAAGTAATCCAGGACAAAGAGTACTGATGTGATTTTATGTTCAAAGACATCCTTCAGTTTGTGAAGAAATTCCCATTTCTTTATCAATTCTAAAACTGGTAGGAGGTGGTAAAAATTATAATGGAAAAAAAGAATGATTTGAACATAAAATGAGAGAGTAAGCAACAAGCTAACAGGTATAGCATAAACTGGAATAAAATACACTAAATAATCTTTACTGAGGATGGAAACTTACAAATACATGGCTATGATAAAACCTGAGAAAGTAGGTAATCTATCTTTGTTTTTAAAAAAGGATACATTCCAACAACCTATTTTGCTAGTAGGAATCATTTTATTAAATAAGGATGCAAATCAGAAAATGGCCTCAGTAGAGAGTGGGACATCTCTCCTCCAAGGGAAAGTGAGCTACAGATTGTCAAGCCAACTCAGCTTCACAAAGGAAGGGCACATTTGCCCAGAACGACACGGACTGACAGAGGACACAAGTACTTCCATTCAAAAACTGCCTTCTTAATTTTCAGGTAAGTCTGTAAGCTCCTCTAACAAGATAAATGACTCATACAGAAAACCAGAAATAACTTTCCATAAAAAGAAAATTCTGAATTATCCTGTATGGCAAATGAGGGAAGCACACAATAATGGATAATCTAAGCTAGCAGCCAATGCAAAAATTCCCACATGTGGCTTGGAGACAAACTACAACTTTAAATATCGTTAGGCTAAAAATGTGTCTTCATTTCCTTTGAAATAAAACTTGGGTCTAAGTATTAAGCAGCAAAGGCAAGTAGACAATAATATGGGTGTTTCAAACACACTGCAAACAGTTAACAATGTTAATTAAATAATTGATAATCCAAGTTTCAAGTCTCATTCAATCTGATACCTCTCCCCGACCTCAGTTTGAACACTGATCTTCCTTGCTTTTTAATTAACCTAGCTATGTGATCTTTGGTTCTTTAGCTTCTCTAGGCCTCAGTTTCCCAATCTGTATATATGGCTAAACATAGTACCTACATCAGAAAACACCAGAAGATACATGTGGCATACAGCAGACACTCAGTAAAATTTGACTATTATTCCTATTTGGAGTTTTCCTGTTAGAAAAAAGAATATTCAAAATTAAAAATTATTTATAAAGGATTCACAAATATCTTGGAATTTTGTAAGCCTACTCTTGGATTTAGCTTTCCTAATAACTTATAAATTGAACAAGGGTACAGTCAATTTTTTTAACTCTTTCCCTAACAGATAAAAATGGGGGGGGGGAAGATTCTTATATTATTGTGTTAAGAGTATGATTCCCTATGATAAGATGACAATAGGACTTAATGCTTTAAAGTACTTTAAACAAAGGACTTTGTATGAGTACAATTAAAAACAGGATGTGAAGTCACCTCTTATTTTAAATTATTATGAGATTTCGAAGAATTCATCTCGAATCTACACATGCTTTCATCTTAAGTTAACCAAACCTATAAAGCCCATACTTTCCAACTCATCACACAAGCAAAAACACAGAACTTAGAATAGTTAGTTATTATGTGATAGTCACATACCAAAGTAAACCAACACTTCCCATTCAAACCAAGAGGCTAGTAACATAGGCCTCAGAAAAATATACCCAATGAATTTAAAACCCTTTAAACGCCTCCAAGAAAAAATAGTTTTTCTCCCCTTTTAGTTTGGGGGAGCCTTATAAAGAAACCTGTGGCAATATACTCCAAGTTAGCATTTTTCTTTCAATTCAAATTGAAAAGCAATGTCTCTGCAGTCGTCAATTACAGAATGGTGAGCCTTATCTGTGCCAGGGAACTAAAGTTCTGGCTAGGAATTCCAATTAAAATTCCTTAAAATGAGTTTGTCGTAATTCATTTACAGAACAGCTACAACCATAAACTAATATAGTTAGCTACCATAAAACTATGGGATATTGTTACAAAACAGGTTTTCAAATTGAGAGGAAAAATTCTGAAAAAAGGTTTACTCCGTGTGAACTTTTTCTTTAAGGGAAATAAATTCACGGTATGCCACGGGGGGAAGTGGCAATCCCTGAAGGGTTGAGTCTTTAAAAATGTGAAAAGCTTATCTTCAAACAACTTGGTCTTTGAACCTTGGGGGCTGTTTCAAAATCTGTGAAGCTTACGCACCACTGGGGCAGAATCGAAAGGTTCTAGAGATACTTGCCAACGTCTCCCCACCTGTTAACTAAACCAAACTATGAATACACATTTAAGCAATCAAAAAGCTCCGATAATATGACTCCACACTTGCGGAACGTTTACACAGTGAAACTACACACAAAAATCTTCATTTCTAACGAAAAAGACAACTAGCACTGGGGAAACGCCCATCTATCTTCTTACGCCAAGAAATATTTTCTCTGCCTTGTGCAGAGTTGCCAGGTCCATGAACCAGCGCTGCCAACCTGCAACGGACCGGAAAGATGCAGCAGTAATGTGTTTGGGCGGGAGGAGTACAACAAAATATTCCTGTTCCAAAAAGCGAAACTGTTAAGAACTTTCTTAGCTCCGAGAAAAGTTTCATGCCTGCTCTACAAATGGACGAACTAAGGCAGGAAATTGGTTTCATCAGTACCTTTCTCAAGGTCACGCTGGTGCACAGGAACGGCCCGCTCCGGGCTCCCGCGCCCACGTCCCCGATCTCGCCGCACTCCCAGGCGGCTCCGCTCAAACGCGCCCGGTCAGCTCGCGCCCGCAAGTGCGCCCAGGCGCTCAGAGACCAGAACACTCTCCAGGCAGTTCCGGGAGGGCAGTGGTGCCGGGGCCCGCCCTGCCCCGAGAAGGTGGCAGCTGCAGCCCCAGCCGCGAGGCCCAGGAGTTCCAAAGAACCGGGGAGGTGGCCCAGGGACGCTGGGGAGACGAGGGATTCACTCACCGTCACTCTCGGCCCTGACAAGCAGAGACATGCCCTTCAGGCGCTCCACGTAGCCGGACGACACATGTCCGGTGCCCCGGTCGTCCCACTGCCGGTCCTCGTTGAGGGTGTAAACCTTCACCCGACGCCGGGTGTCGGTCATCTTGCCGCCTGGGGGCCGGGCCCCGCCGGAGTCGCCCGGGAAGGGGGTCCGGAGAAGGCGGGAGCACGCCCGCGAGCCGAGCGCCCCTCGGCCTCACTGCCGCTGCTGGCCGCCCCGGAGGCGCGCTGCCGCACGCATGGCCCGCCGCGGGGCCGAGTGCTGGTCCCCGCCTTTCCTAGCCTCTGGCTCCTCGGCGCTATTGTCCAGGCCCGGGGAGCCCTGCCGCCCCAATCGGGGCGCGCAGCGCTTCGCAGCTTCCCGCCCCGCCGCGCTAGGAACTCGGGGCGCCGGTCACTGCCCTGCTCCCGCCTCCGCCATGATCTCAGCCAAGCCGCTTCCCGCGCCGCCGCCGCCTCCTCAAGCCGCCGCCGCCATGTTTTCCTTCCTTATACCTGGCCCTGCCACCGCAGCCGGAGGTTGTGCTCCGCTCGTCTGCTTCAAATGTCCGAAGCTGACGGGCGCCAGGTCCCGCTGCGACTGCTACCACTGCGCGGAAGACTCCGCGAGCTCCCAAGCGCACGAGCGCTTCTGGCTACCCGGAGTCCCTATCCCTCCGCCGCCGCCGCCGCCTCTTCCGTCTTCCTCACCGAGCCAAAGCCGCCGCCATCTTGGTTCGCCCCTCAATAGTGGCGCGCGGGGCCACCCAGGCAGCGGCTGCAGGGGCGGCCCGTTGGCCCCACCATTTAAAGAGACAGGAACGAAGCTGTGAGTCTCGCGGCGGCGGAGGCCTCGGATGGAGGTGGGAGGCGGGCCCCGGGTTGCCGAGGTGGCGGGAGCGCCGGGAGCGGAGGAGGCGGAACGCTGGTCGCGCCGGTGACGAGCTGGGTCTCCCTCGCGCTCCCCGCACGCACCGTCGTGCGAGCGCAGGGCGGGTGTGCGTCCGTCGCGCCTTGTGTTCGTCATCAGCCGCTCGGGATTCGAAAGGGCGTGGAGGCCGCCTCTGGCTGCTGCGCGTTGCCAGGCTTTTTGCGCGCGGGGCCCTCTGGGTCTGGGGTTCTGGAGCCCGCAGCTGTCTTCACCGGTTGCTCGCGGTCCGGACGCCGATCCCGGCGGGCATCAGGCGGCTTAGGCCTGGGATCCTCCCGCGCCCGCCCGCCTCCGCGAGTATCCTGTCCGAGCCGCCTTTGGGGCTGGACTGGGCACCCGGCCCGCAGAGGTCGGTGGCGCCGGAGCCTTCTGGCCTCGGGCCCTTTTCCTTTGGGAAGAAATAGAAAAGTTCTTAGGCCGGGAGGTCAGCCGCCGGTCCTAGGCATTGCTGTGGGGCAAACACTGCGGTGCGAATCTGGGGCCCTGGGGCAGTTTTCTACTTCTGGTTTTGTGGGACCAAGCTTGAAATCACAGGTCTAGACCCTCCACTTAAAATAGCCGCTCCCTCTGTTCCTCTGTCCTTTGTCAGAATTGTTGTTTTCTAGCTCTTCGTGTTGCGAAAAGAACTTAACGGTTTTACAGAGACAAATGGTGTACTGTATAATCATACTGAGTAATTTTCAGCTTTCAATGTTGAATCTGTTAATCTTCACGGAAGAACGACCTTCTCATTCCTATCATACAAATAGCCACCATTTTACAGGGCTTTTTACTATTTGCCGGGCCGTCTAGGTCATTGCTGGCCACTGGGGGGAAAAATGTGAGTTTCATATGTAGCTTTACGGCAGCCACTTCTTTAAAAGTATGAAGCAACTGCTGAAGCATGTGTTTTTAATGTGTTGAGAAAAACATACCTGCCATGCCAGTTCTGCAAGATTCCAAGCATTAGCCACTGCAGTGTCCCCAAAACAGTGCACCCTGAGGGGAATTCAGGATGGGGAAAAACGGCAAGTATTCTGTGCTTTGGATTCACTAGCCCCAAGAGAAATAAGATATACATATCTATGGAAAATTTTCTATGACCACCAGATTCTAACATCTTCTCCAAAGTAGAAAAGCACTAAAATCATTAACTCAAGATGTTTGTTATTTGTGATTTACAATAATCTTTTTATGCTTCACTAGGAATGTTTTTCCTAGCAAAAAGTTTGTATATATTCCTGGCTCCTCCCTTATTACTTTGGAGCAGTACCTTAGCGCTAAGAGCCTGTTGCAAAGGGCTATAGCCATCAGTAAGGTCTGAATGGAGCTTAACTCACAACTTTTACAGTGTCTTTTTCAGTTGACAGTTGAATGCAAAATATTCAGTATAAAATTAATGAGATATTTTGAATGATTATTTTCATGCTAAGTTCAAAATATGTACTTTACTTTGAGTGTCAATTTCTATATGGATGCTGAATTTTCATTGGAAATATATGATGTGGGTTTCAGTTCAGTTGCTCATGCATTGCAGAAGGAAATGGCAACCCACTCCAGTATTCTTGCCTAGAGAATCTCAGGGATGGGGGAGCCTGGATGGACTGCCGTCTATGGGGTTGCACAGAGTTGGACATGGCTGAAGCGACTTAGCAGAAGCAGCAGCAGCTCAGTTGTGTCGAACTCTTTGAGGCCTCCTCCCTGTGGGTTTAGGTTTCACTAAATTTACAGCTGAAAAAGTAGATTCACAAACTAAAGTTATGTCAAATACACTTTTTTCCCCCAAAGTAAATCAAGTATCATTTTTTTAATTTAAAAATTAATTAAAATTCAGTTCAGTCGGGTGGGACTCTGACCCCCATGGACTGCAGCATGCCAGGCCTCCCTGTCCATCACCAACTCCTGCAGCTTGCTAAAACTCATGTACATTGAGTCAGTGATGCCATCCAACCATCTCATCCTCTGTTGTCCCCTTCTCCTCCCGCCCTCAATCTTTCCTAGCATCAGGGTCTTTTCCAATGAATCAGTTATTCGCATCAGGTGGCCAAAGGATTGGAGTTTCAGCTTCAGCATCAGTCCTTCTAATGAATATTCAGGACTGATTTCCTTTAGGATTAACTGGTTAGATCACCTTGCTGTCCAAGGAATACTCAAGAGTCTTCTCCAACACCACAGTTCAAATTAATTAAAATTAAGTAAGATTTAAAATTTAGTTCCTCAGTCCCATTAGCCAAATCTACAGGGCTTAGAACTGAAAGCAAGCCGGACCCTGTGGGGCTTCTGGGCACAAAAGACTTTCTGTGTTCCCTGTGCCTTGTTTTCAGGGAATAGATTCCAACCTGCATCACCTTCCCTGGGTCATAAAGGGCACATTGAAACAGTTGCTCATCAGAGAAGGGAGGGGGTACAGAGACGGGAAAAGAAAAAAGCCAAGAAGGCATTAGTGCAGCCCTGGGGCAGGGTCGCCTCAGGCATACCCAAAATTTCTTTAAGCTCCTTCTGTAACTAAGTTCAGTTCAAGCGCTCAGTCCTGTCCAACTCTTTGCGACCCCATGGACTGCAGCAGGCCAGGTCTCCCTGTCCATCACCAACTTCCAGAGTTCACCCAGACTCAAGTCCATTGAGTCGGTGATGCCATTCAACCATCTCCCTCTGTTGTCCCCTTCTGCCNGTGACAGTATACAGCCTTGATGTACTCCTTTTCCTATTTGGAACCAGTCTGTTGTTCCATGTCCAGTTCTAACTTTGCTTCTTGACCTGCATACAGATTTCTCAAGAGGCAGGTCAGGTGGTCTGGTATTCTCATCTCTTTCAAATTTTCCTCAGTTTTATTGTGATCCACACAAAGGCTTTGGCATAGCCAATAAAGCAGAAATAGATGTTTTTCTGGAACTTTCTTGCTCTTTTGATGATCCAGCGGATGTTGGCAATTTGATCTCTGGTTCCTCTGCTTTTTCTAAAACCAGTTTGAACATCTGTAAGTTCACGGTTCACGTATTGCTAAAGCCTGGCTTGCAGAATTTTGAGCATTACTTTGCTAGCATGTGAGATGAGTACAATTGTGTGGTAGTTTGAGCATTGCCTTTCTTAGGGATTGGAATGAAAACTGACCTTTTCGAGTCCTGTGGCCACTGCTGAGTTTTCCAAATTTGCTGGCATATTGAGTGCAGCACTCTGACAGCATCATCTTTCAGGATTTGAAACAGCTCAACTGGAATCCATCGCCTCCACCAGCTTTGTTCGTAGTGATGCTTTCTAAGGCCCACTTGCCTTCACATTCCAGGATGTCAGGCTCTAGGTGAGTGATCACACCATCATGATTATCTGGGTCGTGAAGATCTTTTTAGTNTGAAACAGCTCAACTGGAATCCATCGCCTCCACCAGCTTTGTTCGTAGTGATGCTTTCTAAGGCCCACTTGCCTTCACATTCCAGGATGTCAGGCTCTAGGTGAGTGATCACACCATCATGATTATCTGGGTCGTGAAGATCTTTTTAGTATAGTTCTAATGTGTATTCTTGCCACCTCTTCTTAATATCTTCTGCTTCTGTTAAGTCTGTACCATTTCTGTCTTTTATTGGGCCCATCTTTGCATGAAATGTTTGCTTGGTATCTCTAATTTTCTTGAAGAGATCTCTAGTCTTTCCCATTTTGTTCTTTTCTTCTATTTCTTTGCATTGATCACTAAGGAAGGCTTTCTTATCTCTCCTTGCTATTCTTTGGAACTCTGCATTCAAATGGGAATATCTTNACTCTTCGCATGAGGTGGCCAAAGTACCGGAGTTTCAGCTTTAGCATCATTCCTTCCAAAGAAATCCCACTTAGTCCAATTAAATGTTTAAAAAGTCTTAATTCATACACAAAATACAGATTTTCACTGAGCACAGCAGATCTGTAATTCACCAGGGAACCAGCTCATCTTTCACTTCTCCCATTTTCTTATTCTCCCAGACTCAAAATCTTGACATTACCTCAGACTTCCTTCTTCTCCCCAATTTTTTTTTCTCCTGCATTTAATCAATTTTCATGTGAATGTCATAGTTTTTTATTCATCCTTTCCTTGAGATTCTACTCTCACCACCTCAAGTTGGGCCTCACTACTTCAGTTGCTACAATACCATCCTAATAACAATTTTTCTAGTTTGTCTTTTCTTTTTTAAATATTTATTTGTTTTATTTATTTGTCTGTGCCAGGTCTTAGTTGCGGCATGTGAGATCTAATTCCCTGACCAGGGATTGAACCTGGGCCTCCTGTATTGGGAGTGCTGAGTCTTAGCCACTGCACCACCAGGGAAGTCCCTGCTCTTGCCTTTTCAAATTGTCCTCTTCTCACTAATTAAGTTGGTATCTCACATATTACTTTCATCATGCTTTAAGAACTTACCTACCTACTACTAACTTCTCAGATTCATGTATCCAAGGACCTAATTATGTCTTATTTATCCAACATTAGACTCCTCCTCCTCTGCATCCTCCTTCCAGAAAACATGTTTGAAGTCTTATTTAACTGACACCAAAGGGCTTCCCTGGTGGTTCAGATGGTAAAGAATTTGTCTGCAGTGCAGGAGATACAGGTTTGATTCTTGGGTCAGAAGATCCCCTGGAGGAGGAAATGACAACCCACTGCAATATTCTTGCCTGGAGAATCCCATGGACATAAAGGAAGGAATACGGACAACACAACGTCCTGCACACAGTCTGCATCAGAAGGAGTGGTGGGGGTGTGGGAGGTTTTTCTCCTCTCTAATCTGCTTTCAGTCTAATGAGTGACTGGCAACAGCTGTGCTTCTAGGGAGCATCCATTAGAGATATGTTGAGTCCTATACAAGTAATCCAGCATGAAATCATATTTCCAGGTGCCCGTGGGGAACGGTAGCCACGGAGGTATCGGCTCAGGTCTCTGCTCCAGAGAACCTGCAACTGAGGATGGGGTCGGCAGACAGCCTCCAGCTTCCCCACCTGGCTCCCCTGCAGTGTTCCCTGGGGGAGATGCCCTCCCTCGGCTGCTCTCAACCAAGGGAGGCCAGGAGGGACTTAGACCTGGCCATTTCTGCTTGACAACTAGGTTCTGCCCTGCCTGAGACTTTTTTAGGATGGCATGCAGCCTGAGTCTCCTCTCCCCCACCCCTTCCTCTTCCTCTCTCCTTCCACCGGGCGCTCTGGGGCTGCTGTTCCCTCCCCTTTCTTCATTCATTCTCTCAGGCATGTCAGGTGCCATCTTGGAAGCTATAGCAGGACCCTGAAACTAGCTCTTAGATTTATAAGAAAACCGATAAATTCCCATAGTTCCTTACCTGGGTCCTGGAACTTCAGGGAAGTTATGAGGCTTAGATTCCCTTAGTTGTAGGGGAATTGTGTGATCCAAGACCAACTCGCTGAACAGAACTTCTCCACTGACAATCATTTCTATATTACCAAACCTTTGTTTTTTCTGACGTTCTTCCTAAATTACTACCACAAAATGAGTTACATCTTTTTATGGTGGTCTATGGATCAAACATTTTCCCTTACAGGAATTTTTTTTAAATTTAAATGGTCTGTTTCATCCAGCTGCCTGCCCGCCTTCCCCTCCCCCCACCACATTGAAAATGCTATTACTTAGAATCTTTAACTTTGTATTTTTTATTTTGGTTTTCAATTTTTAACATCTAATTCTCTTTCCCTGATTAATTCTGCTAGAGATAAACAGATTTGAAGTATCTTTTTCTCATTCAACAGATACTTAGTGATGACCATGTATAAGAAACAATTTGCTGAAAGAAAAGACAAGGTGGAAAAGAAATATAAAAAAATCTTGATAAAGAATTATTTTAAGCTCCTGTTTCAAAAAAATACATTCCCAGGAATGAGACTGTGATAATTCTCTCTCTATTGACAAAATTGATTTTTTCCTAAGATCACTGTTAATTTGCAATAATTCATTTTAGACAGATCAATTTGTTATCAGAGGGTTAATTTTTTCTTCTAAGTCCCAAAGGAAAACTACATGTTCTTAAAAATATGATTAAAACAGAAAAAAAAAATTGACCAGAATGATTATCAATTTTATTATGACCAGGATCTCTGAGATTTATGAATGACATGATGGCAAATCAGAAAGTGATCTCTTTTTTTAATTTGATCCTGAGAAATGTTCACAAGATATAACCAATTTATTCAGAGATAGGATCTAACATGACAGATTCTCCTGTAAACTGATCTAGGTTGGGGACCAAAGGAAAGTTAGGATGAACCACAGTCTGACCCCAAACCATTTTTCCAAGAAGATTACTTTATTTTAGGTATGCTTATACATGCACATACACAGACACACACACAGACACACACACACAGATATACACACACAAAATGCAGAAGACTAAGAAAAGATATCAAAATTTTAGGTGGTATGATTTTAATTTTTCTTCCTCATACTTTTATTTTCTAAATTCCCTTATTACTACTCTTAAGAAATCAAAGACAGATGAAAAAGAAACACTTATATACATATCATAATGATCCTCAAAACCTCTTCTTCTGAGTCCTTTTCTTCATCTGCTTATTCATTTCAATAAATATTTATTGAGTGCCTACTCAGTAAATTGTGGGACGTGCCTATTGTGCTGCTTCATCTGAACATCTCTCATAGAAAGGGGCTCTCATATCATATTTATGTTCTCCTGTTCATCCCCAAATTTGATATAAAATATTTTTTATTCCTCATTCACTTATTGAACATCAACAATGTGTTAGTCACTACCCTGGACAGGCATTAAAAGGAAATGTGATAGAAAATTAGCACCACACCTAGTAAAGAGAGACAAGTATGTAAAGAGCAGAACCAGGCTAAGAGGTGTGATAATATAGAACTGTGCACAATGTTGCGCTACTCAAAGGAAACAAAAACTCATTACCAAGAAAGCTGGCAGAGAATTTCTCAGTAGAGGAGACATTTCAACTGGACCTTGAATGATGGGTCAAATGATCATGGATCAGAAAGAAGGAGACTGGCAGAGAAGGGGAAGGCTGGCAGAGAGGTGGAGGCTGTCTGGGAGGCTCTGTGGGGCAAGCTGGGGGCAGCAGGGAGGGCTCCCAACCCCAAAGCAGGCAGAGATTCTGATGACGCTGGCTGGCGTCTACCAAGAAAGGCATGGAGGGGGTCAATGGGCTTGGAGCACACATCCTTGTTTGGAGGTAGAAGGACTGTTTGCTGACCTTTCCAGTCTTGTCCAGTCACCCACGAATCCCAGCTCTTTCTCCTTCCCTTCCATCTGAATTGCACTGCGCTTTGCCCAGAGCCCTCAGCCATTGACACTCAGTCACTGATACTCACCATGCTCAGTCCTCATCTCTGCTCTCCATAGGCTGCATCAAGTTTTTGTTCTTCACCAGTTAGAGGGATTACCAAGCCAAATGATGGTTTTTCCTTTTCTGGAAATGGTGCCAGTGAACAGAAGGGTGAGGTCTGCATTGCTTGACTTTGTCCCTGGCCATAGCTGGTTGATCTATGAATAACTATCTGATCTTTCAGCCAGTCAGGTTCCTGCTGAGGACTTGTAACCTGAACTGGGAGCCCCACAATGGAAGTTCTAGTTGTGTGTACATGCAGGGAGTTTAGTTACATGATAGTAAAATGTGAGGTTGCTCAGGAACTCCTGACATTGTAGCCTGAGCTGCTTGTATAATCATGGACTGCCTGGCTGTGACATGAGATGGGGGTGGGCAGGAAGAGGGGGTGGATATTAGTTGAACACTGAAAGAGGAATACTGTAATTTAGAATGGTTGCTTCTGATGGTGCTGAGAGACTCAAATCCCAGTATTACTGACCTAGCAAAAAAGCCTTCCTTGGAACCGTCTTGTGACCCTTCTGAATGCAGCTCTTATGGCTGTGGCCCAAAGCTGAGATGGTGGAAACCCAGTTCAGAACAGATTTTGAGGATTTCTGAAGTACACTTCCAGTTGAATTCACACCCCAGGTAAATACTGTTAATGAACGTCAAAGTGGTAGATTATATTTCCAAGTGTGTACTTCAGTTGTGTCTGACTTTTTGTGACTCTGGACTGTAGCCTGCTAGTCTCTGCATGGGATTCTCCAGGCAAGAGTGCTGGAGTGGATTGCCATGCCCTCATCCAGGGAGGAGATCTTCCCGACCCAGAGATTGAATCCTTGTCTCCGGGATCTCCTGCATTGACAGGTGGGTTCTTTCCCACTAATGCCACCTGGGGAGCCCTTTATACTTCCACAAATGACTGAAATAATCCCTCCTAACCATATAGGCTCTTCTGCCACGTCACCTTGCCACTCAAAAGAGGTGGAGTCTGTTTCTCCTGCCTTTGAACCTGGGCTGGCATTGGGACCACCTTGACCAGTAGAATGAAGCAGCAGTGATACCCTGAGACTTTGAAGTCACAGGTGTTAAAGTCTGGCAGTGCCCACTTTAGTGTTCTGGGGGAAGCCAAGTGCCATGTAAGAAGTCCAATTACTACAACACTACAAGTCTGTAAGTAAGCCAAAGCTATCAATAGCTTCATGGAGATGCCACATGGAGAAACAGATGCCTCTTGGCCAGAACCCAGCTGCTGCAGTCAACCCAGCTCAGGAACCAGATGTGTGAGTTAGGAAGACATCTTGGGAATCCTAGCCCTGGCACACAGAGAAGCCTAAACTTGTTCCTTTGGAGGACGGTGCTTTCTGATAAGTCTCCTGCATTTGGTGGCCTTCAGTGAACCTCATCTNCTCAGGAACCAGATGTGTGAGTTAGGAAGACATCTTGGGAATCCTAGCCCTGGCACACAGAGAAGCCTAAACTTGTTCCTTTGGAGGACGGTGCTTTCTGATAAGTCTCCTGCATTTGGTGGCCTTCAGTGAACCTCATCTGTCAATATTTATGATTGTGCATAGTCCTCCTCCCTTAAATCTGGGCTAGGCCGGTGATTGGCTCTAGCCAATAGAATGTAGGTGGTATTATGCAAGTACTAGGTCCAAGCATGGCAGTTTCCTCTTTTGCCTTTTTAGGAGACCTGAGCTGCCATGTAAGAGGCCCAACTAACCTGGTAAAGAAGCCACATAGAGGGGCCAGGTAGAAAAGAAATAGGTCCAGAGACTACTACATGGAGTGACAAAGAAGCTCAGACATCAGCGGCTCAGCTGAGCTGAGTCTCCAGCCAATCCTCCAGCTGAGGATATAAAGAGGGGTCACTGATAAGACCAACAGAAACACCCAGCTGAGTCCAGCCCAGGCTACCATGTTGAGAAAATAAAATGGTGGTGGTCTTGTTGTTGTTCTGTCGCTCAGTTGTGTCTGACTCTTTGCGATCCCACAGATGCAAAGATCACCTAAATTCTTATTTAGATCTAAATTCTTCCTTCAGTGAAACCTATGCCAGCCCCTGCTGTGCTTCCCTTGTAGACTAAATCTAAAAATCCCTCCTTTTCCCTACTTGTTGTCAAATGGTGGATTCTCACTCAAACAAGAGAGTGTTAAGCACTATCAGAAAAGAGTTATACCGTGCTGCTGCTGCTGCTCAGTCGCTTCAGTCGTGTCCGACTCTGTGCGACCCCATAGACGGCAGCCCATCAGGCTCCACCATCCCTGGGATTCTCTAGGCAAGAACACTGGAGTGGGTTGCCATTTCCTTCTCCAATGCATGAAAGTGAAAAGTGAAATGAAGTCGCTCAGTCGTGTCCTACTCTTAGCGACCCCGTGGACTGCAGCCCACCAGGCTCCTCCGTCCATGGGATTTTCCAGGCAAGAGTACTGGAGTGGAGTGCCATTGCCTTCTCCGGAGTTATACCATAGAACTGCAAATTATAGAATATGCTCATTTTATTGTTAAAACTCAGAGGAAATGTTTATGGACCAGGAATTTTGAAATGGTTGAAAAAAAACTGAAGAACATAATTTGTGATTATTTTTAATTCATTGTCATAGTGATACTNAGTCATACCATAGAACTGCAAATTATAGAATATGCTCATTTTATTGTTAAAACTCAGAGGAAATGTTTATGGACCAGGAATTTTGAAATGGTTGAAAAAAAACTGAAGAACATAATTTGTGATTATTTTTAATTCATTGTCATAGTGATACTGTATTTGTTATGCTAGCTAAGGCTGCTGGCTGGGGTTCTAAGGGATTGGATTGACTCATGTAAATTGGGCCCAATACCTGCACTATGTTAGGTGATGCTGAAAGGCCAGAAAGCACCTGATACAGCGGAGAAAGAAGAATTCAAAGACTGATAACACCCAGAAGTCTCTCTCCCTTTTTTCATCATTAAGAGCAGATTGATAAGGGAAGCATCTGAGTCTTTTAAAATGTGCTCCCTGACACTCCCTGTATGATAGCTAACACTTCTAACAGCACTTTCTAGATGCCAGGCTCTGTTCTAAGCACTTTACATATATTAGCTCCTTCAATTCCCAAGGAATCGAATGAGGCAAGTAATGTCATTTTTATATTGGCAATAAAACTGAGACACAGAGAAGTTAAGTCACTTTCTCAAGATGACACAGCTAGAAAGTGGCAAAGACAGCATTCCAAAGTAGATGACCCTACTCTGGAGTCCATGCTCTTAACTGTCATCTTGGTAGGACTGGATGAAGGCAGGTAGTGCTGCACTTAGACACGGATCCTTTATATTTATGGAAATGAGAGGTGCTGAAGATAACCACATCCCCTGTGCTCATTATAATGACAGCCAAGTGGGCACCGTAGCCATGGTGCCTAGAGGGCCCTGGCACATGGCATGTTGCTTCCATGCCAAGTATGGGCCTTCCCCTGGCCATTTAGTGGCACACTGTAACTCTTCTGCCACTGTGACTCTGTGCCCCAGTCTAGTGGGGAGCAAGGCAACCGTCTCACGATGTAATAGGACCTGAAGATCATAAGGAAACAATTTCCTAAGGTATCTTGGTAAGATTCAGTGATGAAATAGAAAATCAAAGTTAGTGAGAATACGCTTTAGCAAAGTTTGGATGAATTCAGTATTCTGGATCCCATAGTGATGTCCCATTCCAAAGTAAAGAACAGGCTGGAGAACTGCACGTTTCCTACTGCCAAGACAAACGATGCCTGGAAATGGGAAGCTGAATATGCCACATACCATTTAGAATTTCTGCTCTAATAATTTTGGTTCAAAAAAATGGACAGCTTTGTGTGGGATCTAGCCCAGTACCAGCTGCAGTACAAATTGGTTACTCTTCTCTCATGACCCAGTAGACCCATGAACAAATTTAAGCCTTGTTTGTGTCAAGAACTGTGAAGGATCTGAGATATTATGCTACTTGCTAAGTAACGACGTAGTTCTGGTGATGCTGGTGAGGACAGAAGATACCAGGACAAAACAAACAACTCATTACTTTCAACAACTCATTACTTTCATCAGTATCTTTGTACCACACTTTGCACCTGAGCCCTCAGTTCAGTTCAGTTCAGTTCTGTCACTCAGTCGTGTCCGACTCTTTGCGACCCCATGAATCATAACACGCCAGTCCTCCCTGTCCATCACCAACTCCCGGAGTTTACCCAACTCATGTCCATCAAGTCAGTGATGCCATCCAACCATCTCATCCTCTGTCGTCCCCTTGTCCTCCTGCCCCCAATCCCTCCCAGCATCAGGGTCTTTTCCAGTGAGTCAACTCTTTGCATGAGGTGGCCAAAGTATTGGACTTTCAGCTTTAGCATCATTCTTTCCAATGAACACCCAGGACTGATCTCCTTTAGGATGGACTGGTTGGATCTCCTTGCAGTCCAAGGGGTTCTCAAGAGTCTTCTCCAACACCACAGTTCAAAAGCATCAATTTGTTGGTGCTCAGCTTTCTTAACAGTCCAACTCTCACATCCATACATGACCACTGGAAAAACCATAGCCTTGACTAGATGGACCTTTGTTGGCAAAGTAATATTTACTCTACTTTTGAATATGCTATCTAGGTTGGTCATAACTTTCCTTCCAAGGAGTAAGCGTCTTTTAATTTCATGGCTGCAGTCACCATCTGCAGTGATTTTGGAGCCCCCCAAAATAAAGTCTGACACTGTTTCCACTGTTTCCCCATCTATTTGCCTAGGGTGACACAAAGCAGGCTAGATGACATGTGCACACATGAGTTGCATTACCTGATAGGAACCCTGAACTTATGGACCCTGAGTCTTTTATCATGGGCAGTAAGCATGCTGCCTTTTGCTCCATAAAAAGATGAAATATCTTTATTTACAGTAGTCATGCGTACCCATTCGCTCGGCATGTCTTATCCACTACCATGTGTTCCTCCATTTCTGTCACTTTATGTACCAACACAGGGAATGAGGTAATAAAAAATGAGAATAGTAAGGCTCTGATGAATTTGGAATTTTTCCAATCAGAAAATCTGGAGAGAAGTTAATTTAATTTCCATGTACATTTAAGTGTTGTATTATAATCAAGCATTTAAAATTTTAATTACTCATAGAGAGACAACAATCTTTTCAGCACACTGGAACCTTAGACATTTTAATCCCTCGCAATTTGCCTCTGGCCCTATCCTTATTCACATCACAAAAAGAAGTGAGGTAACGGGTAGATGGGGATTCATAGCATTTTTTTTTTAAAGTCTTTTTTGAAATTTTGTTTCTGTCTTCTGTTTTGGTTTTTTGGCCATGAGGCATGTGGGATCTTAAGTTTCCCAACCAGGAACTGAAGCTGCACCCCCTTAACTTCTGGACCACCAGGGAAGCCCCCATTGCACGATTGCTACTCTGCCATCCAGAAACGCAGATGGTCTTATGACATACGAAGTCTATCAAATGTTCATGCACAGTGGTCCTGGGGGCACTGTGGTTTCTCCTGCTGGATGAAATGTATGTTCCATGTTGGAGATCCCCAATGTACAGGGATGCTTGCGATAGCTGGAACACAATAAAATGAGAAATAAGGGGTGGAGAGTGAATGTCATTATTTTTAGATTTCACTTAATAAGCCACTGCCAACAGTTTTGCTTTTTGATCACTGTTAATCAAGCGGCCTGTCTAACCAGTGTAAAAATACCAGTGAACACAACGGTGATCCCACTGATCCCACCAAGACTGCCGTGTAGCCATTTTTGTGTGCTAGGAAAACAGGCATAAGAGGGGATCATCAATCTTATTGAGAAAAAATAGAGATGCTCTAACACAGGAAAAAGTGAAAGGCTCTCAGTTGTGTCCGACTCTTTGCAACACCATGGACTATACAGTCCATGGAATTCTCCACGCCAGAATACTGAAGTGCGTAGCCTTTCCTTTCTCCAGGGGATCTTCCCAACCCAGGGACTGCACCCAGACCTCCCACATTGCAGGCAGATTCTTTACCAGCTGAGCCACAAGGGAAGCCCGTAACACAGTGAGGACCAATATTAATTGGGTGGCTTCTGGGCCACACATTTTTACTACCAAGGATACCCCAAGATAAAAATCCATAGAAACTGAAAAAAAAAAAAAAATCAATGGAAACTAACTTACAGAGTGATATGTATCTGATTGCCAAAGCCTCAGATCCTTCATGAATGAAGACATTTCATTGTTTTGGGCAAAGGATCCTAATCAAGTGAGGTACACTTCAGAGGCAAGGCAGCACGTGGAATGTGTGGTAGAGATAAACCTAAGATAAACTAAGTCAGCTTTAGGGGCTTAGTTACAGGGACATAAAAGTCACTTTTTTTTTTTGTCTTTTGCTAAAGTGTACTAATTATTACCATTTTCTTCCTTTTTGACAAGAAATTAAGAGAAATTGATAGCACCTAGAGATTCTGGACTCCAAGAACAGTGGCTCTATGACATTATCTCCGGAATCCCATCATTAGCTATGACTTTGGATGGACTGTTTTCAGGGAAGAGGTGAATAAATGTGTGGTCACATGAAGAATGAATTAGCTGAACAGGGGTATCTTTGAACACACAGGAATACCGATGCATACATGGCATCCTACAGCTCAAACAGCCAAAGTGTAGACCACAGGATAGAATCTTAGGTTAAATAACTTTGCTGAGATCACACAATTTGTAGGTGATGGAGCTAGATAAAAACCAGGCTATAAGATGTTAATGTCACCTTTCCACTTCTGCTCCTGGTCCATGTGAGAGACAGGCTGCTGAGATGAGCGCGAACCAGGCTGTGGAGAGCAACCTTCTGGCTTCGAACCAACAGAAAGAACTAGAGGATTTGCCAAAAGACTACCCCTTGAGCACCAGTGAAGATGAAGGGGACAATGATGGAGAAAGAAAGCATCAGAAGCTTCTGGAATCAATCAGTTCACTTAATAAAAAGGATAGGCAGAAATTGGCTGAGAGGTCTGAGGCTAGTCTGAAGGTGTCAGAGTTCAGTGTAAGTTCTAAAGGATCAGGAGAAAAGCTGGTCCTTTCAGATCTGCTTGAGTCTGTTAAAACTTCATCCTCCTTGGCTGCTGTGAAAAAGCAGCTGAATCGAGTGAAATCAAAGAAAACTGTGGAGTTACCACTTCGCAGAGAAGAGATTGAGCGGATCCACAGAGAAGTGGCCTNAGGATCAGGAGAAAAGCTGGTCCTTTCAGATCTGCTTGAGTCTGTTAAAACTTCATCCTCCTTGGCTGCTGTGAAAAAGCAGCTGAATCGAGTGAAATCAAAGAAAACTGTGGAGTTACCACTTCGCAGAGAAGAGATTGAGCGGATCCACAGAGAAGTGGCCTTCAATAAAAGCTCCCAAATCCTCTCCAAATGGGATCCTGTCGTTCTGAAGAACCGGCAAGCAGAGCAGCTGGTTTTTCCCCTGAGCAAGCCCCAATCAGCCTTTGCTCCCATCGAACATGTGGTCAGTGGCTGGAAGGCAGCAACTCCCCTGGAGCAGGAGATTTTTAATCTTCTCCATAAGAACAGGGAGCCCGTGACAGACCCTTTACTGACTCCCGTGGAAAAGGCCTCTCTCAAAGCTATGAGCCTGGAAGAGGTAAAGATGCATCGAGCAGAGCTTCAAAGGGTCCGAGTCCTGCAGTCCTACTATGAGGCCAGGGCTCGAAGAGAGAAGAGAATCAAAAGCAAAAAGTATCACAGAATTCTGAAGAAAGGAAAGGCCAAGCAAGCCTTGAAAGATTTTGAGAAGCTGCAGAAGGTCAATCCTGCTGCAGCACTGGAAGAACTAGAAAACCTTGACAAGGCCAGAATGATGGAGCGAATGAGCCTTAAGCACCAGAGCAGTGGGAAATGGGCAAAAGCAAAGGCAATTATGGCCAGATATGACCTGGAGGCTCGCCAGGCTGTGCAGGAACAGCTGGCCAGGAACAAGGAGCTGACACAGAAGGTCCGGGCGGCCTCTGAGAGTGAGGAAGAGAAGGAAGGCCAGGAGGAAGAGGAAGAAACTCTTGTCCCTGACATGGTGAATGGGGTGCAGATAAAGGCAACTGGACTGAACCCCTGGATGTCCCAGAATCACTTCATTGATGCCAAAGAGGCTGAGGTCCAGAAAGACTTGGAAGACCCTGCTGAGCTTGAAGCCCAGGAGACTTCTGAAAGTGAAGAAGAAAGAGCAGTGGTGGAGGAAGAAACTCTCTTGAAAGAATTTGAGGAAAGGCGATCACTTAGACAGAAGTCTGAGCTCAACTACATGGCGGAGCCAGTGCACAGACGTGTAACAAAGGATCCCAGCAGCCTGGAGGTGCTGTCCGAATTGAGGGCACTGTCTCAGAAACTCATCACGAAGAACCATCAGGCAGGGAAGCAAGAACTGAATTCAGCGAGGACAGCTCAGAGAGAGGAACCTGCCAGGGAGGAAGAGGAGCCCATGTTGCTGCATAGGCCAAAGAGAGCTCGGATTCCGCACGAGCTGGAGGAGCTGGGCAGAGAAGGGTGTGTTGAAAACAAGGAGCTTCCCAGAACTGCAGTGGAAGGCCTGCAGTTGGAGAAGAATCTAAGTAATCATATTGGCACCCCCAAGGAGAAGAAAAGGAAGGAGCAAATGATTGATCTCCAGAACCTCCTAACCACAAAATCGCCTTCCATGAAGTCGTTGGCAGTTCCCACGACTGTACAGGAGTTGGAAGATGAAGAAGAGAGAGATCAAAGGCATATGATAAAGGAAGCTTTTGCTGGGGATGATGTCATCAGAGACTTCTTGAAAGAGAAGAGGGAAGCTGTGGAGGCGAGTAAGCCAAAGGACCTGCACCTGCCTCTGCCTGGCTGGGGCGAGTGGGGTGGGATGGGCCTGAAGCCCAGTGCCAAGAAGAGACGCCGGCTCCTCATTAAAGCCCCTGAGGGTCCTCCAAGGAAAGACAAGAATTTGCCAAATGTGGTTATCAATGAGAAGCGGAACATCCATGCAGCAGCTCATCAGGTACAGGTGATTCCGCATCCATTCACACACCATCAACAATTTGAAAGGACCATCCAGACCCCTGTAGGATCTACATGGAACACCCAGAGGGCCTTCCAAAAGCTGACCATGCCCAAGGTTGTCACCAAGCCAGGCCATTCCATTAAGCCTATCAAAGCAGAGGATGTGGGCTACCAATCTTCCTCAAGGTCGGACCTCTCTGTCATACAGAGGAATCCAAAGCGACTCTCCATACGTCACAAAAAACACCTAGAGAATAACTGTGTGGATTGAATTGCTGAAGTAGTGACACCTTGGTGCCAGGAACCAATAACCCCGACTGTTCCTCCACTGGCCTGGTTTTACTTGGAGCTGCAAGATGATTCCAAAACAAGCTTAGCACAGCATGGGTGTAGTTAAGCCACATTTTAGAAATAAAGGCATTTTTATCTATTTAACTGGAAAAAAATGTTAATATCAGGGGCAAGTGGGTGTGGGTTATATGAGAATCCTCTGTACCACTGTAATAACTTTTCAGTAAATGTTAAAGTAGTTAAAAAAATTTATTAAAAGAAGAAACACAGGTTGTCATACTTTGTAGTTTACACTTTTAATCTCTGTGCCATGTTTAATCTCTGGAGCCCTGGCCCAAGTGATGCTCTGAGGAGCTGACAAACTCCTGTCTCCTAGGTCCCCAGAATGAGTCTCCTTCCTCCCCACGGATAAGCACTCCTTGTCCAGATTTTGCTTTGATTTTCTGGCTTCCCGTAGTATCCTTCCAATAAACTCCCCTTTCATTGTAATTAGACAGGATGGATTTCTATTACCTGCAACAGAACAGCAACAGCTACGAGTATTCACAAAGCCATGCGCTGTTCTAATTACTTTGTATGTATTAATTCACTTGGCCTTCACAACAGCCCTCTGAGGTAGGTATTAATAATATCCCCACTTTACAGGTGAAAACACTCAGGCACAAAGAAATTAAATGATTTTCTGAAGTCATACATCTAGGAAGTGGCAAACCTGTAATGTCTGGCTCCTGAGTCTGAGTGCTGGGTCTACCCTGCCCACTGTCCTCTCAGAAGAACTTTCCGGATACACAGGCACGGCCATGGTTTGCAGTTCCTAGAACTGGACTCACCTGGGCTGGATGCATACCCTTGCCCAATGTTGTCAAGAGCAGACTGTGGCTCTTCCTGGGCTTTTCCAGGAGGGCATAACTCTCTGATCTCCAAATGTACTGGCTATCCTCTGATGACCTGGGAACGGGTGCTCTGAGAGCACACAGAGGTGCATCTTTTGGAATTCTACATGTCACGTGTAGTTCTGTAAACCAGTTCCTCCCCCAGACTCAGCCCCATGAGGGGGTCACATTTCCTCCTCTTTAGGTGTTACAATCTGAGTTTGAAGTTGCCTCAAGAAAGCCCACATGGCTTCACCTGTAATTCCCATGAGGTTCTGAATGCACACATGGACATGAGCCTCCTTTATCACCTATCTTTCCCTGGCAGGATTGCATTCTACTCGTTCTGATCTGAAAAGGACAAGGCTCAGAATGGGCTCCAGTCAACAAAAGCTATAGAATAAATACAGAAAACCCGTTCCCCAAGAGATGGTTATGATTTTTCATTTTCTTAAAAATCTCAAGGAAATCTTCTAAGTGTTAATATAAGAAATTTTCTGTGTATCCAAAATAAGAGAATGGAATGGTAAACATGTTGACAGTGTAATTTGAGTTAAAATGCTAATTGTATAGTATTTTATCTAATTTTTACATTAACATTTAAATACATTTTTTCCTAGGAATTGTCTAATGAAACTAGGAAATACAGAGAAAATTATGATTATCATTTGTTCACTATTCAGAGTTTCATCTATGAACTAGCTAATTGGCAGTGATATTTGTGGGGTTCATATTATTTCTTCTAATCAGTTTTTTGAATGTATCCCATGGGTGGATATTACGTATTTGGAACATAAATGCTATAAAAATTAATCCCCCCAGCAGTACAGCTGCTGCAACAGCAATAAGTGTGTGTCCTGGAAATGGCAGAGGGACTTCGTCAACATAAATCTGCAACAGAGAAAGCAAAGGCTTTAAGTTTTCTGAGCTCAGCAATTCAAAACATTGAACTTAACATGATTCACACAATGGTGGAAACGCTACTACTCATATAGCAATATTCTGTCCAGACCGATACAGATATTCAGCCTCAACAGTCTCTTGGCAATCTGACAGGTAACAATGTGCACATGTTACATAGGGAATAATAATTCAATTTATATCCTGTATCTTTATCTTTCATCTTTTTTCTTCTTCTTAATCTTTTTTCCTATGCTTGGGCTTACTTGCTCCGCAGCATGTAGGATCTTCCCAGACCAGGGATCGAACCCATGTCTCTTGCATTGGCAGGCAGATTCTTTACTACTGAGCCACCTGGAAAGCCCTATCATTTGTCTTTAATGGCAGAGGCGGTCAGACAGAACACTTACACAGTAGGAAAACATTCTGTGTTCAGTCACAGAGGAACAGGCAAAGTGTCATTGGAACATGATGAAAGTGAAAGTGGCTCAGTCATGTCAGACTTTTTGCGACCCCATGGACTATACAGTCCATGGAACTCTCCAGGCCAGAATACTGGAGTGGGTAGCCTTTCCCTTTTCCAGGAGATCTTCCCAACCCAGGGATCAAACTGGGTCTCCTGCATTGCTGGCAGATTCTTTACCAGTTGAGCCACAAGGGAAGCCCAAGAATATTGGAATGGGTAGCCTATCCCTTCTCCAGCTGATCTTCCTGACCCAGGAATCGAACTGGGGTCTCCTGCATTGCAAGCTGACTCTTCACCAACGGGGCTATCAGGGAACATGGAACATGGTGAGAAGTGCCTGACTGCTTAGGGTAACCAGGGAATGTGCTTCCCAATCTGAATCTTGGAGAATAAGAGGAGGAGGAGAAGATACATTCAAAGTAGAGGAAATAAGCATATGCTCTTTCAGACTACCATCTCTTCAGAAAATTAGTATGAGTGCCAACACTGGGAAATTTCTGTATATTCAAAATGTTTCCTCTGCCTGGGAGGATAATTAATAAGAAGTTCCTAAAGGGGAGACAGGAGCACTGACAGAAGCAGGGATCTTTTCCTCTGAGACTAGAGGTACGGATGGATGCCATGTGTGCTACAGGTAGAAATGGGGGCATATGGAGAGGAAAATGGGTCAGGCTTATGTTTTCCCTGTGAAGTAAGAAGCAAGACTATCTTTTGAGGTATAATAAAGTAGAGATGAATAGAAACAGGATGTGGGAATGTGGGAAAATGCCAGGACAAGATAAAGGATTAAAAAGCTGCTTTAGTGTATAGCTCAAGGTATCACCATCCTTCAGTGACCTAAGGGTATATATGTTCTTAAGAAGCACTCCTATAGCTATTAATTTTTAAAATAATTTTTTCTGGTTCTTTCTGTTCTACTTTTGATATTGCTATTCAGAGTTTTATTACCTTACTTTGTATAAATAGCCTCCTTTACATGCTGTCAATTCATGTTGACATAACATTGCCAGATTGATCTTTGTAAAACATTGGTCTGTCTATAAAACAACTTAAAAACACACACACAAAAAAACAGAGAGACTGCTTTATTTTCGACCAGAAGAATCTTGACCGTCTAGGTGAAGGTGAAAGTCCCTCAGTCATGTCTGACTCTTTGGACTTTATAGTCCATGAAATTCTCCAGGCCAGAATATTGGAGTGGGTAGCCTATCCCTTCTTCAGTGGATCTTCCCAACTCAAGAACTGAACTGGGGTCTCCTGCATTACAGGTGGATTCTTTACCAACTGAGCTATGAGGAAGCCTTGACTGTTTAGAAGTCGTACCAAAAATGAGGTATTGAAATCAACAGAATTTAAAAGGTGGCTCTGGCAAGTGGTGTGGAAAGCACTGAGAAACTGCTTTTAATGTAAGAAGATAATTATCCTCATGCTAATGGACCAGCTGGTTTAATCATGTCCTATTTGTACTTGGAGGCTCAGACTTTGTACCGAGAGCTTCAGGATTTATTGGGGATTGAAGGAAATGGCAACCCACTCCAGTACTCTTGCTTGGAAAATCCCATGGATGGAGGAGCCTGGCGGGCTATAGTCCATGGGGTTGCAAAGAGTTGGACATGACTGAGCGACTTCACTTGACTTTTATAGAAAAATATTACCTATTGAATGTGATATTCTACTTGTGGTTTTTGGTATGGTGCTCCAAGACAACAAAAGTCTTTCTTTTAAAGGTGGCCCAACAGAGGAGGTTGGATAATTAGCTTTGTAAGATCTAAAGATCTAATCTGTTTGTGGTCTGTGATGAAGACAATTGTGTGCTGCATGTAATTGCAAAAATAAGTCTGCTTTTCTCTAAAGAAAATGCTAAAGTTAGGAAGACCAGAGGAAATACTCCATTGTACTCACAATCTTTATTTTTCTTCTGTCTCTCTGTTCTGCTTCCTCAGTGATGGATAACTCCCTCCAAAGTCCTAACAGTCCTACGGCTTGATAGTAGCTCCTGAGGCTGCAAGCTTTCTTGTTCAATGTCATTAAGAAAGAGCAAGTTCACATCTCAGCACTTTGAGCAAAAGCACTGGGATCGCACAATTGTAGATCATGTGCTCATCCCTAAACACTCCTTTTCAAACATGTTTACTAGCTTCTCATTGCTGATAGGAATTTTCCAAAGTTCTCATTCTGACATTTGAGGTCTCCCACAATGGGACCCTAACCTACCCTCTTTCATATATATAACTTTCCATTCCAGCCAAATGGATCTACTATTGAAATGATTGCTTAGTGCCTCTCTGTATCTGTGTCTTTGCTCCTGTCATTCTTTCCACCCAGAAAGCCTTCCTTACCCATTTCTACTTAAAACAGAATTTTAGTGACTTTACCAACTGGACAATATGAAAATTTCATTTCTTCAGTTAAGCTATCTAATCCGTCCAAGGTAAGGAGCAGCGGCTGTGCTTTGCTGGAGCAGCCGTGAAGAGATACCCCACGCCCAAGGTAAGAGAAACCCAAGTAAGATGGTAGGTGTTGCAAGAGGGCATCAGAGGGCAGACACACTGAAACCATTCTCACAGAAAACTGGCCAATCTAATCACACTAGGATCACAGCCTTGTCTAACTCAGTGAAACCAAGCCATGCCTGTGGGGCAATCCAAGACGGTCGGGTCATGGTGGAGAGGGCTGACAGGATGTGGTCCACTGGAGAAGGGAATGGCAAGCCACTTCAGTATTCTTGCCTTGAGAACCCCATGAACAGTATGAAAAGGCAATATGATAGGATACAAAAGGGGAAACTCCCCAGGTCATTAGGTGCCCAATATGCTACTAGAGATCAGTGGAGAAATAACTCCAAAAAGAATGAAGGGATGGAGCCAAAGCAAAAACAATACCCAGTTGTGCATGTGACTGGTGATAGAAGCAAGATCCGATGCTGTAAAGAGCAATACTGCATAGGAACATGGAATGTCAGATCCATGAATCAAGGCAAATTGGAAGTGGTCAAATGAGATGGCAAGGATGAACGTCGACATTCTAGGAATCAGTGAACTAAGATGGACTGGAATGGGTGAATTTAACTCAGATGACCATTATATCTACTACTGCAGGCAGGAATCCCTCAGAAGAAATGGAGTAGCCATCATGGTCAACAAAAGAGTCCGGAATGCAGTACTTGGATGCAATCTCAAAAACGACAGAAAGATCTCTGTTCGTTTCCAAGGCAAACCATTCAATATCACAGTANAGGAATTGGTTTAGAGGATGATGTTGAGAGAGTCAATTCCGAGGCAGGTTGATAAGAAGTCTGGGGCTCGAGTAGAAAAGGGTCTGGGGCTCTCAAAGAGGAGATAGGGGTCTGGAATTCTCATGGAGGAGGAAAGGACAAACATCTTTTTGTTTCCCCTACACTCCTTAGTCTAAGTCACATAAAACGTTGTTTTCCCTTTAAGCCCCCAACTGATGATTACACACAAACAACTCAGTTTAAACTCTATACTAAGGATTATATAACAACAACGTATCCTGCTTGAGGACAGGTTCTCCTTCCTGAAAACCTTCTGGCTAATCCTGTTATCTTAAAATGTAAATTATGGGAGTGGGTCTAGTAAGATCTTTACAACCTTGAGATATTCTGTTGATTTACTGTAATAACTAATTTAAAAAGTACATAGCTCCCTTGCTCACACTAGTGAGGGGGCACTCTCCGCCCCCCTTCTGATGTCTGTCTCAGAAGCTTTCTCTGTCCCTTTTTATACTTTAATAACACTCTGCTATNCTGTTGATTTACTGTAATAACTAATTTAAAAAGTACATAGCTCCCTTGCTCACACTAGTGAGGGGGCACTCTCCGCCCCCCTTCTGATGTCTGTCTCAGAAGCTTTCTCTGTCCCTTTTTATACTTTAATAACACTCTGCTATACAAAAACTCCTGAGTGATCAAGCCTGGTTCCTGGTCCTGGAGTTAAATCTTCTTCAGAGATCACGAATCCTACATCGTTTGGCTATCATCCTGGGGGCTCGTCCGGGATCTAGCCTCTCTGTTTTCTCAGTATGCAGGTTTTCCACTTTACTAACTCTACACTCGTAATGACTGAAGGCAGCCCCTAAAGGGGAACCTTGTTGGGGTTTATACTGATCTGCCAATGCCAAGAGATACCCAAGGTCTCTGCTAGGAGAGCGGCCAGAGATGGGCAAAGCGTGTGCACCGAACTTTCCTTCCTCGGTCACCTTTTCCTGGTCTCTTGGACCATTTCATAATTGCGTGGGGAATTAGAACTACTAACATAATCTGCTGGATCACAGACTTTCAGTAGATTGTGATTCATGCCATTACTATGTATTTTTACTTAGACCCTACGCTTGGCAAACCATTCAATATCATAGTAATCCAAGTCTATGCCCCAACCAGTAACACTGAAGAAGCTGAAGTTGAACGGTTCTATGAAGACCTACAAGACCTTTTAGAATTAACACCCCCAAAAGATGTCCTTTTCATTATAGGGGACTGGAATACAGAAGTAGGAAGTCAAGAAACACCTGGAGTAACAGGCAAATTTGGCCTTGGAATGCAGAATGAAGCAGGGCAAAGACTAATAGAGTTTTGCCAAGAAAATGCACTGGTCATAGCAAACACCCTCTTCCAACAACATAAGAGAAGACTCTACACATGTACATCACCAGATGGTCAACACCAAAATCAGATTGATTATATTCTTTGCAGCCAAAGATGGAGAAACTCTATATAGTCAGCAAAAACAAGACCAGCAGCTGACTGTGGCTCAGATCATGAACTCCGTATTGCCAAATTCAGACTTAAATTGAAGAAAGTAGGGAAAACCACTAGACCATTCAGGTATGGCCTGAATCAAATCC
>SJYV01023093.1:227835-290129 GCA_006410875.1 Neotragus pygmaeus
CTCAGATATGCAGATGACACCACCCTTATGGCAGAAAGTGAAGAGGAGCTAAAAAGCCTCTTGATGAAAGTGAAAGAGGAGAGTGAAAAAGTTGGCTTAAAACTCAACATTCAGAAAACGAAGATCATGGCATCCGGTCCCATCACTTCATGGGAAATAGATGGAAAAACCATGGAAAAAGTGTCAGACTTTATTTTTTGGTGCTCCAAAATCACTGTAGACAGTTACTCCTTGGAAGAAACGTTATGACCAACCTAGATAGTATATTCAAAAGCAGAGACATTACTTTGTCGACTAAGGTCCGTCTAGTCAAGGCTATGGTTTTTCCTGTGGTCATGTATGGATGTGAGAGAAGGCTGAGTGCCAAAGAATTGATGCTTTTGAACTGTGGTGTTGAAGAAGACTCTTGAGAGTCCCTTGGCCTGCAAGGAGATCCAACCAGTCCATTCTGAAGGAGATCAGCCCTGGGATTTCTTTGGAAGGAATGATGCTAAAGCTGAAACTCTAATATTTTGGTCACCTCATGCGAAGAGTTGACTCATTGGAAAAGACTGATGCTGGGAGGGATTGGGGGTAGGAAGAGAAGGGGACGACAGAGGATGAGATGGCTGGATGGCATCACGGACTCGAAGGATGTGAGACTGAGTGAACTCTGAGAGATGGTAATGAACAGGGAGGCCTGGCGTGCTGCGATTCATGGGGTCACAAAGAGTCGGACACGACTGAGTGACTGAACTGAACTTAACTGAATACATTTCTAGGGCTTCCCTTGTGGCTCAGCTGGTAAAGAATCAGCCTGCAATGTGGGAGACTTCGGTTCAACCCCTGGGTTGGGAAGATCCCCTGGAGAAGGGAAAGGCTACCCACTCCAGTATTCTGGCCTAGAGAATTCCATGGACTGTATAGTCCATGGGGTTGCAAGAATTGGACATCACTGAGCGGCTTTTACTTTCATACATTTCTGAGAGTGGAAACCCTATTGCCCCTGAAATTATGTATTCTCCAGCTAAATTTCTGTCTCTAAAGTTCTTGAAAACAGTTTTCCTTTAAATGTTTCCCTTCCAATCTTCTGTGATTATCTAAATATTCCATGACATGTTTTTTAAAAAGGTTGAACACCAGAATCACAGAAAAGTATGTTCTAGACACGATATCTTTTTATCATCAAAATACTTCAGTTTGTGCTTCTTTAACACAAATTGAAAGGACTCACTCATATTACAGTGCAGTTATCAAAACCAAGATATTACCTCTGAGACAATGCTACTTTCCAATCTACAGATCTTACTCAAATTTTGTCAGTTATTTCAGTAATGTCCTTCATGGTGAGAAAAGAAGCCAAGACTTTGTTTTGCATTCCATTGTTTCAGGATACTTTCAAAAGCATGATTTAAGAAACTTTATCTTTTTTGATTGTTTCTTAATGATTCTCTTCCTTTATTAACTGTGCAATCACTTCCTATTTTTCTTTCATTCATTTTTGTAATTCTTCCTTCATTCCTGAAACTTTGTGTCTCTGCTGACTCGTCTTCTTAGCCTGAAGAACTTCCTTATGCTTTTTTTTTTTTTAGAGAACTTCTGCCTACAGTAGATTAATTTATTCTTCCTTCACCTGAAAATACCTTTATTTCCCTCTCATTCCTGAAGGATATTTTCATAAAGAATTCTGGGTAGACAATCCTTACTCCCTACACTGTGACTGTCCTCAGTACATTAAGGATGTTGTACAACTTTCTTCTTGCTTCTGTGGATTCATGAATCTAATTCATTAGAGTTTTATCCCCCCGTATTATTGTGCTCTTCCATGAAACTGGGGCTGACCATGGGACAAGGAGGTGAGAAAAAGGAGAAAAATAATGAGGATTTTCTCTTAGGCTCCTCATATGACGGGTACTTCTTTTTCTAGATTGTCTTTCTAGTGGGATGGATTTTCTCTCAGGATCTTATCTACACTGCTGCTTTGGCCACCCATCTGGTACAGACTTATTACTGAGGCGGGGCCAGGACAGAAAAAGGAAAAGGAGAGAGTTGAGAGCTTTTGATTTTGATAATGTTGTATTGGTATTTGACAGTGAATGAGCCATTAACTAATTTAATTAAATCCACATTCCTCTACACCCCCATAGGCAGCAGATACCATTATGCGAGTAAGCAAAAACAAGTCATTGAATATCAGAGGGTGATTTGAGGAGACTGACTTTGGTTTCCAATTCTTTCGGATCTTGATGGCTTTGGGAGCATATAAGACTCTATTATCACAATGCAAATAACCAAAGGGAGGATAATGCTGGAAACTAAAATGTTATAGGCCAAAGTCTCCGTGGGAAGATAGTCGGGGGTGGTGGTGGTGGTGGTGGTCAGAAAACAGCTAAATATGGAAAGTGAAGAGGGAACAAAAACAAAGACAGGCAATTATTACAACTTTCCCAGCATCGACTGGTCCTGAGACCTCTCGAGGATCCTGACTTCACCCTTGCTGATGATGTCACCTCCAGTCTCCAGGACCCCCCATCTCTGAGCCTTGTCCATCATATACATTCTGTCATTTTTTTCTCTTCAGGGTGTCCTGGACAGATGCCTGTCATATTACTTCCCCAGCCATCACCCCACTGGATATCTGTGCCTTCACTGTACCTGAAATTCTTCAACTAAGTTACAGAAAGAGACCCCTGGAACAACAGACACTCTGAAGTGAAAGAGCTCAGATGCCTGTGGAAAAAATACACCAGGCATTAGCAACATCGACATTTATGTTCCTTTAAGTAAAATATACACTGGGGTTATTTTCCCTACTGATGCTGCATAGAAAAATTCCCATCTCTTTTCTAAGCTTCTTGAGCATATACTTCATAAAACAAAATAAAAATGGAAGGAGAAGGACAAGAGTTTGAAACAGAGGGACTCGATCGCTGATACTTTTTTCTTTTTCTTTCTTCTTTTTTTGAAGAAAAGATATTCATTCTATTTTATTTATTTTCCCTACAGCTCTACTGAGGTATTATTGGCAAATAAAAATTACATACATTTAAGGTATACATGTGCTGGGGTTTCTGGGTAGATTATTCTAAAATTGGAGTGTAATTTCTTTTCAAAGTTGTGTTAGTCTCTGCTGTACAGTGAATCAGTTACATATATATATATCCCCTCTCTCGTGTACTTCCCTCTCTGCCCCCCTACCCATCCCACCCAGCAAGGTCATCACAGACCACCTAGCTGAGCTCCCTGTGCTGTACAGCAGGTTCACAGACACATAAAGTCTAACAAGGCCTTGAGGAGTACTTTGGGCTAGTCCACATACATGGTTTTAATATGTCCCCTAACTTTTATTGGCTTTCACCACAATTACCTATATGATGTCAACCTGCTGTGCTTTTAGAGGCAGCTGGACCCAGAAGACATGTATCTGTGTATGTCAAGGTGAAGAACAGTGAATCTGTTCCCACTAACTTTGGGAAACACCTTATCTGTTCCACCTTGATAATCCATTAGTCTTGTATTTCAGCTCAAAAAATGGTAATTTAATGTTAAATTCAACATTAAGGTATCTATAGAAATAATAGCATCAAGGGAAATGGAGGAAAACCTCCACACTCTTCTCAGATGCTATTTCCACCATTCATAGATAACTAAACTTTAAAAACAAAGACATAAAGCTCTTATCTAAACTCAAAATAGGGAAAATACAAATGTCAACTTACTTTTATACTTAAGTTGAGGCCTAAAGGATTATACACTGGAGCAGAAAGAATCGATTCTAAGTAGGCCTTCATTTTTTTAACGTTTTCTGGCACAGTATGTCCTAAAATCACACCAAGTGTATTTTAAGCACATGTATGCTATTTTCTCATTCTGCATAAAGTTTCTTAAGTACATTAAGGTACAATGAAAGATTCCACTCTATAACATGGCTAAATTCTTTCATAGTTTTAGTTCTTGACTTGGTAGAGAATATATTTACGGGAAATTAGCCCTACCATATGACAGTGTATCTTCTCAGGGGCATCATCAAGAAGGACAAGATCTCTGACCACCTTAATCCAGACTGACCTTTCTTTCCTGCTCTATGCTCTTGACTAGTCCTGATCAGCCTATATTTTGGATATTTGGCAAAGAAATAGTTTCAGGACTACCTTAGCAGTTGGTAAATGATTTCCAGTAAGGTAGCAGAGAAGTTCCACAATAAGACCACTAAAATCTTTTCCAAAGGAAATGATCAGTTACTCCTGTTTTCTTATAATTCTTTCTAAAACTATATATGTAGTGTAGGGGTTAGAGATTGCAGTGGTGTAACGGTACATGGGATCTAAAGGGGGAAAAAAACCTCTGATTGCAGCATCTGCCAGTTTTCAGGATGTGAATATTCTTTTCTAAATTAAAAAAAAAAATTTAAGTTGAAGTGTAGTTGATTTAAAATATTATGTTAGAAAAAATATTATGGTAGTTCCTAGTATATAGCAAAGTGATTCCGCATATGTATATATATATATATATATATATATATATATATATATATATTCCTTTTCATATTATTTTCTATTATAGGGTATAACAGGATATTGAATATAGTTTCTTGTGCTATACAATAAGACTTGTTTAGTTATTTAGTTTATATATAGTAGTTTGTATCTGCTAATCCCAAACTCTTAATTTCTCGTTCTCCCATCCCTTTTCCCCTTTGGTAACCATAAATTTGTTTACTATGTCAATGCGTTTTCTTCTGTTTTGAAAATAAGTTCATTTGTAACATATTTCAGATTCCACATATAAGTGATATCATATGATATTATCTTTTTCTTCCTTACTTTGCCTAGTGTGATAATCACTAGGTCCATCTATGTTGCTGCAGATGGCATTATTTCATTCATTTTATGGCTGAGCAATAGTCCATTTATATATATGTCCCTCTCTCTATGTCTCTCTCTCTATATATATATGTATCTCACATCTTTATCCATTCATCTGTCCGCAGGCACTTAGGTTGCTTCATGTCTTGACTATTGCAAATAGTGCTGCTATGAACAGAGGGGTGCGTGTATCTTTTTCAATTATAGTTCTTTTGGGATAGATGCCCAGGAGTGGGATTGCTGGGTCATGTGACAGTTCTCTCTTTAGTTTTTTTAAGAAACCTCCACACTGTTCTCCATAGTAATTGTACCAATTTACATTCCTACCAACAGCATAGGAGGGTTCCCTTTTTTCCATACAGGGTGTGAATATCCTCTTCATGACTAACTTCAAGCAACTAGTGTGTAACAACCAGTATGCAAAATACTTGAATATTTAACAATTGGCACTCAAAGAGAACAGGTTTCAGCAAACCACAGAAAATGAGGATGTTAGTTAAAGCAAAATGTTTACTAATTCTCTTTGCTCAATTTTTCATTTCAAAAATTCATATGTGGGTCAGAGTACTACTCACAGAATATGAAATGTCTGGATATTTGGTCACATTTAGAAATTTCATTTAACTCCATTTATTGATCTATCAATCTATCTGCCCATCAATCTCCTTAAAAGTATACATTCATGAACAAACACATATGTGCAACAAAAAATTATGTGTTTGAGGTAAAATTGAATTTTGGTAGATTTCATTTTACTTATTTAGAAATACTTCTGCATTATTTCAGTTACTTTATCATAAGCTATTTAATAAACTTTTCTTATATAATTAGAAGATAGATCCTATGGATAATCTGGCAACACCTTTTATATCTTCCTCCATACAAGCAATGAAAGGAGACGCCAGACCAACGAGTGGCACAAACTCAATCAAACATTTTTGCTGCTAATCTAGAGAATGGCTCTGAATCCAGGTCTCTGAAGTGATGATGAAATAAGTGTGAGACACAGACACAGAAAACAAACTTATGGTTAACAAAGGGGAAAGGGGAAGAAGGGATAAACTAGGAGGTGGGGATTAACATATATATAGCACTATTTACAAAATAGATCACCATCAAGGACCTATTGTATAGGACAGGGAAATCTACTCAATATTTTGTAATAATTTATAAAGGGTAAAGAATTTGAAAAAGAATATATAAATATATGTACAACTGAATCATTGCACTGTATTAAAAAAAATAAGTGTGGATGACAGAAGTAGCATGAACAGTGATATGATAACTGATTCAACTTCTTTTCCAAAGACCTCTTGATTATCTTTTGGGTAAAAAGGTTTTGTAAACCATTTCTCTAGGTAATAACAACAGTGTGTGTGCTGTGCTCAGTCGTATCCGACTCTTTGCAGCCCCATGGACTGTACCCCACCAGACTCTTCTGTCCATGGAATTTTCCAGGCAAGAATACTGGAGTGGGTTGCCATTTCCTATTCCAGGGATCTTCCTGACCTGGGGCTTGAACCCACATCTCTTGCATCTCCTGCATTGGCAGGTGGATTCTTTACCACTACGCAACCTGGGGAGCCCAGTTACCACAGTACTTATAGCTGCAACAATTGTAGAAGAAAGCAAATCCTACTTAGGTTCCAGTTTTCCCTGTTATTCACTTCAGTCACAGTAACCAGGTATGGAGTTTCCACTGGGAAATTTCCGTCTTCACTGTAAACTTGCAAAGAAACTGGATATTGTATAACTGGAAACTTAAAACGAGGAACCTAAAATGCAAGTGCCAAGAATGAGTATAAATTTGGAAAATTCAATACTAATTTCATTTCCTGGAAAAGGATGAATAGAATTTGGCTATTCTAAATTAAGTGTGCTTCTGAGAGAATTTCTGCCTTCTCAGGTTATGAAAAAAAATCTGTCTTACAGCAGAATCAGTGTGAATTTCAAAAGTAACATGCAAACACTGTGGTAGCAAAACTTGTATCTTTCTATTGACCTTTTTTTCCCACAGGAATTTGCTATGATGATTTTTTGACTAACCCATATCCCTTAAGGTACTGTATGAACTGTAAGGTACTGTATGAGGAGAGTGAAAAAATTGGCTTAAAGCTCAACATTCAGAAAACAAAGATCATGGCATCTGGTCCCATCACTTCATGGCAAATAGATGGAGAAATAGTGGAAACAGTGGCAGACTTTATTTTGGGGGGCTCCAAAATCTCTGTAGATGATGACTGCAGCCATGAAATTAAAAGACGCTTACTCCTTGGAAGAAAAGTTATCACCAACCTAGACAGCATACTAAAAAGCAGAGACATTACTTTGCCAACAAAGATCCATCTAGTCAAGGCTGTGGTTTTTCCAGTAGTCATGTATGGATGTGAGAGTTGTACTATAAGGAAAGCTGTAAGAACTGGGTCTTCCTAAAGCCCTCTCCCTGCCAGTCATGATCTTTCCATCCTACTCATTAAACTCAGGCTCTAGAGTTGAAATCTAGCTCCATCACATATTAGTGATGTGATCTTTAGCAAATTACCAGGCTTCTGTGTGCCTCTAGTGACACGAGACAGGTCATGGAGAAGCCTTAGAGCAGTATATGGTAGAAATAAATGCTCAAGAAATAGTGGAATGCAGCAAGCATGGAGTTGTGGTGGTATATAATAGCAACCTTTGTAATTTATTGAATGCCAACTCTATGCCCAATTTATGGTGCATGATTTTATTTTTATATAAAAACAAAACAATGAAATCACTTAAAATAATGTCATATGTAGTGTGACAAGGACTTTGAAACAGATCTACTTAAAAGTTATACCAAGTGCATAGGTTGAGTCAGCTAATGCAGACACCAACATCAACCTGATACGTGTTTGAATGCTTGGAGACTAACAGAAGGAACTATTTGACATAGAACCCACTCTTAACCAGCATATTATACTGTCTTCTAGTTTGTCACTACTATCTTGAGCTTCAAGTTTGATATTCCAGAGCCTGATACATATTATATACTCAATACTTTTTTGAATAAATCAATATTTACCACAATCTAGTGTAGTTTTTGACAGGTTATAAATTGCTATCATATAGATACATGCATGTGTGTATCTTTATAAGAACCTGTGAAATGAATAGGGCAATGCAAGTTTTATTCTCTTTTACAGATGAGGTTAATTACTATGTCTCAGTTCAGTTCAGTTTAATCGCTCAGTTGTGTGTGACTCTTTGTGAAAGAATTACTATATCTGGGAACATTTAAATTACAATCTTTTTACCTTGATGTCATCTTTAATTCTATGTCACAATAAGACATTATTTCTACATCTGAGGTTTCATGTTTAACCAAAATGCACATTTCAAAATCTTATTAATATGAAAGCACTCTGTCTTTAGGAAATTAAAGATTATCTTACCTTTTCTCGACAATCTGAGAAAGCAACAGCATATGAAAACTTCTGATGATTTGTACAATTACATTCCTTTCGAGTAGTTGCATTTGCACACTGTTTGAATTTACCAGATCTCTGCAAAGAGAATTAAAATAGGTCGATGTGCTGGTTTTGGTGGCAGAATTTCTGTAGACTGAGTAAATATGAAATAAATATTTGTTCCCTGAATGAATAACACTTTGAGAAGGTCAAAGGGGGAAAATCCATTAATAATAAGGTAAAAGCACAGTATTTCTGAATTTTGTCTCCTTGCTTAGTAAGGAATCCACGTATCATTCAGCTGCTTACCTCAGGGTTACCCTAGAGTTGACAGGCAGGGGACCAGAAAGCTTGTATCATTAAACAAAAATCATTTGTATTTGGTGTGCTGCGTCTTCCCTGCTGTGCACAGGTTTCCTCTAGTTGTGGTGAGTGGGGGCTCCTCTTTGTTGAGGCGCCCGGACTTCTCACTGGGGTGCTTTCTCTTGTTATGGAGCACGGGCTGCAGGGTGCAGAGGCTTCAGCAGCTGTGGCTCCTGGGCTCTAGGGCATGGGCTTAGTGGCTGTGGCACACAGGCTTAGCTACTCTGTGGCAGGTGGGATCCTCCTAGGCCAGGGGCCGATCCTGTGTGCCCTCCATTGGCAGGCAGGTTCCTATCCACCACACCACCAGGGAAGTCCAGCCTGTGTCATTCTGAGTGCAGTAATTAGGGGGCTCACCTCCCTGGCCTTGGCCACTCCCATCACTGGCATGGAAGCTGAGACCTAAACGAGCAGACCTGACATGCCGTGCTGCAGACCATGGATAGTCTTCAAACGTAGTATTTTGTACTTGTCTCTCCTCATTGCAGTCACTAATGCTGTTAAAGTCCCCACTGTAGCCATCCACGTGTTATCCATTTTTTCATTTGATCACTGTTGCTAGAGGTTAGTTTATTCATTTTGGCAAAGAACTGGCTTTTGATTTTGATAATCAACTCTATTTATAAAAAAAAGTTATTCTTTCTTCTTTTTATCAGATTACCATTCTTGTCCTCATCGCTTCTTTTTTTCTTCTATTGAGATAAAATTTATAATTTTCAAGTGTACAATGCAGTGGGCTTTAGTACATTCACAATGTTGTTCAATCATTACCACTATTTCATTTCAGAACTATTTTGCTGCTTAGTTGGGTTCATTAAGCTCTTTGAATCTTTTGAACTCTTGGTTTCACAATTATATTTTCAATTTTTGACATTTTTTGTGTGTGTATGTGTGTGATGTCTGTCTCCATTTTTTTTCATCATTACAATGGTTCCTTGAATTGTTCTGAAATAATTACTATGCTTATTCGAAAGTTTGCTTGTATTTATGATACTGTTTTCTGAGGCACAATTTTTTAAGTTGTTGAGATTATGCTTCTTATTGTGGAAGTTTTTTTTCAAATATTTGTTGTTGATCATCATTGTTCAATCACTCAGTCATGTCCAACTCTTTGTGACCCCATGGACTGCAGCATGCCAGGCTTCCCTGTCCTTCACCATCTCCTGGAGTTTGCTCAAAGTCATGTCCANTAATGATGAAGACAAAAGCCAATTCTCAGCATCAAGTAGTGAAAGCTTGACCTTCACGTAAGGCCAATGAGGACAGAAGTACTCAACTACAAACATTCCTCAATTCAGAACTATAAACAGAGGTATACTGGAGCTGGCACAAACCAGCTCATTAGAGCCAATCACAGGTACCTCTTTCCTGCTCAGCATTCAGTAATGGTACATTGGAAGCTCAAAATTGGCCACCAGGAAAGCATTTATACCATGAACTTGGAAACCCAGCCAATTGGGACTTTTTCCCTACTTTCCTCTCAAGAATCAGGTATTAAATGTTTTCCAGCATGCTGCAAATGACACGTAAGCCCATCATGCATTTAATTATGTTGGGAAGAAAGAAAATAAATGGAATAGATCATCAGACACTACTAAGTAGTGCCGGTGTGTGTGCTGTCTCTTCAGTTGTATCTGCCTCTTTGTGACCTCATGAACTGTGTAAACTGCCAGGCTCCTCTGTTCATGAGAATCTCTAGGCGAGAATATTGGATTGGGTTGCCCTTTCCTCCACCAGGGGATCTTCCAGACCCAAGAATCAAATATATGTTTCTTATGTCCCCTGCATTGTCAGGTAGATTCTTTACCACTAGCATCACTAAGTTGTAGTGAAATTTTAATAAGCAGCAACTCAAAAATTCCCAAATGGAAGGGCTAGAACTTTATGTAAATTTTGGTGTAAGTAATCCGTTAATATCAACAAAAATGCCAAGTTTTACCCAACAGTTTTGTTGGGTATTGTTGGGATTGTTTTCAGGAAATCTGTGAAAACATATATAAGGAGAATACTCATTAAAACATTACTTAAAATATAGGAAGTGATTTNTTGGTGTAAGTAATCCATTAATATCAACAAAAATGCCGTTTTACCCAACAGTTTTGTTGGGTATTGTTGGGATTGTTTTCAGGAAATCTGTGAAAACATATATAAGGAGAATACTCATTAAAACATTACTTAAAATATAGGAAGTGATTTCAACATTTAGAAATATAGGATTAATTGAATAATTTATAGTTATAAAAAATACTAGATGTCATTAAAATGACATTGGGCATATCCATTGATTTAACTGTCTGTTGACAATGTATTTAAGTGAAATTGATGATATGAAACTTCAAATGTTTTACATATCATATTCCAGAAGGCTATTTATGAAAGTATTTATAATGCTTATCTTTGATATTATTATTCTTCAAGTATTTTGACTTTTTTTCTCTTCTTGGGTTTCTACATTTTAGATTGTTACCTACCTCAAGAATGCTTTACTTAAATAAATTATTGAGAGTATTAAAAGAAGTGGTGGTAAAGCACGAAATTTTTTTCATAGACCAGTGAAATTGGCTTAAAGATAAAGGTTTAACGGTTTCAAGAGAGAAGATTTAAGTTTGAATATCAAATCAGGGATTTGAAACTGAGAATTTTATAAATAGGAGATTAATACTTCTGCATCAGTTATTTTCAAGTTTAATCTTCTGATGTATCAGAAATATTATCTTAGTGTATTCTTAAGAGACAGAGATAGTTGGTCAAAATGCTAAGGTCAAAGATTAAAGTAAATTTACTTATGCTATTTTTACTCTAGATAACAGAAAGGACAGGATGGTTTTATTCCCCTAGGTGGTAAGCAGCAGCAAATGATTTTTGCTTTCTACAGGTCTTTTTCCCTTTTTTCAACTGTCAGGGCACAAACACGTTAACTTCACATAAATGGAGAGTACCTGCTGTGGAAAACATCTCTTTTGACTTAAAAAGGAGCATTAAAGCCTCTGTCACTTCAGTGAAATGACGATTAAAAGAGCAAATGTGAAGTACTTATATATCCAGGTTATAGCAGTTACAAGTTAGAAAAGTTTAATTTTTTTTTTCCCCCCCTGTGGAGCAATGGTTATTTGCGACCAGTCACATCAATTCTGGTCAGAATAGTCAGTTCTTCTGGCTAGCCAGCAAATAAAATACATAAAGATTCTTCCTTCATTAGGTCAGTTTCCAGGAAATGCTGATGGAAGAATGAAAGGCCATCTTTTACCCTTTAAGAGCAAACTTCTAAGAATTTCCATTAGCACACTCTTAGAATTTGGCTATCTCTTTTCATGCATAATTTTGTAATTTCAACATTTAAGAAAACACTAATACAGATGCCCTTTCTTCAGTATTTTAATTCATGGTTGTCTGTCAAGATTTGTAAGCTCCATAAAGTTTCCTTCCCTTTTACCAGGTACAGTCAATGAAAGAAGATAGCAAATATTTGGAATATGACTTTGATTTTGATCATACAAACACATCTAAAATAAAGTTTCCCAATTTGCAGCCATTGACATTTTTTACAGTCACATGTAGGAAGTTATCCTGTGTATTGTAGGATGGTTTGAAGTGCCCTGGCTACTGCAGTATACCCATTAGATTTGTTTATTTAATAGGTTATACTATCAACCTGTCCTCAAGTGTGACAATCAAAAATGTTTACAAATATTGCTCGGTGTCCTCCAAGAAGCAAAATAGCCTCTGGTTGTCAGCTATTAATCTAGAAAACTTAGAAAGTTTAATCCACAAAAATTAATATACTGTATGTTTTTTAATTATATCATTCAATTTGATTATGTTGATATCATATCAATAAATTTGATTGTCATAATTAAAAACAATTTTTTTGTTTAAAGATATAAGTTCATAATTAAGAATTAATCTATTAAATCTGGGTATCAGTTACAAAAGGTTGATTTTCTAACTAAATAGCTGGTAAAGGAGAAGAAGAAATCTCATAGCTGTCAGTTTTAAATGAGTCACACCATTGCAAATCTCATTGTTTGCCCTTATGTATAACATATTGCTGTGATGCTGTGCTTTACAAAACCAGTTATAGGCATGTATGCCAGGAGAAAGGTGGTACCAGTGCCCTTGAAGCAGAATTTAACTAAAACAGAGGCCTCTATATGCATTGTGTTCCCTAATGTGCTTTAGTTTGCCCTCAACACAACTGAGAAGTCCAAATTTTACTTACCATATAAAAGAATCTTACACAAAGTAGGAATGAAAAGACTTAGAGACTTCACTGGTGGCCCAGTGATTAAGACCAGTTTTTCTACTGCATGGACCATGAATTCTATCCCTGGTGGAGGAATTAAGATTCCCACATGCCTGGTGGTAAATGGTACAACCAAAAAAAAAAAAAAAAAAAAGAAAAGACTTGGTGTGGTAGCTCAGATGGTAAAGAATCTACCTACAGTGCAGGAGACTTGAATTCAGTCCCTGGGTCAGGAAGATCACTTGGAAAAGGAAATGCAACCCACTTCAGTATTCTTGCCTGGAAATCTCATGGACAGAGGAGCCTGTTTGTCTATAGCCCATGGGGTCTCAAAGAGACATAACTGAGTAACTAACACTTTAAAAACACTCAACAGTTGTAAAATGCTAAGAGTTATGTTTGTGGTGATATAGAAAGACCATGAATTTCAGAGAAAGAAATACTTTGGTTAAATCTTTCTGAACACCTACTAGTTGTGTAGTTTGGGGCAAGTTTTTTGTTTTAGCTTTTTTTTTTCCAACTTTTCTTCTACCAGTAAAATGGACTTAATGATAGATGGCTTATAGGATTACTGTGAGAATAAATTTTAAAGTTCAAATCATCCAGCATAATTAAACATAATATATATTCAAAAAATGTCAGATGATGGAGTAAATACATAATAAAATAATTCTCAAGAATATAGAAATTTATAAACAATACCTATTTTTCCTTATATTCTATTCTAAAAATTTGTTTCAGAAAGAAAGGTAAGGATATAAAAAGAATAAAAAATATTCAGTGACATCCCCCACTCCCCTTGTTTTAAGATGTTGGTAAGCATAGTACTTCAGTGCAGCCGGTATTTTGTGTACCAAGGAATTTCAAGTATCTTTCAGAAGAAAGCCACCTATATTCATGTCATGTTCAAAATATTAAACCAGTTCCAAGTTGGCAAAGATAAAAAAGAAAATATTCAGTAAATTTCAGTCATTTGCCTCCCAAACACTTCACTGAACTTCTTAAATGCTGTACATGTAATACATTATAACTTCTAATAGGGTTCATAGAAGAACTTTAATTTTCCCACTTACTTTGTATTTCAGCTTGCATTTTAAGGTTTTGCCATGTGATTGGAAACAGTTTGAATTATCCTGAATGAAAAGTTCTGTACTGGGCGGTCAGAGAGTGATTTTTGCCTTCCTCTAACATAATCCTTCCTCTAGCATAATTCCACAATAAACTGTGGAAAGTTCTGAAAGAGATGGGAATCCCAGACCACCTGACCTTCCTCTTGAGAAATCTGTATTCAGGTCAAGAAGCAATAGTTAGAACTGGACATGGAACAACATACTGGTTCCAAATAGGAAAAGGAGTATGTCAAGGCTGTATATTGTCACTGTGTTTATTTAATTTCATGGAAGAGTACATCATGAGAAATGCTGGGCTGGATGAAGCACAAGCTGGAATCAAGATTGCCAGGAGAAATATCAATAACCTCAGATATACAGATGACACCACCCTTACAGCAAAAAGTGAAGAAGAACTAAAGAGCTTCTTGATGAAAGTGAAACAGGAAAGTGAAAATGTTGGCTTAAAGCTCAACATTCAGAAAACGAAGATCTTGGCATCCGGCCCCATCACTTCATGAGAAATAGATGGGGAAACAGTGTCAGACTTTATTTTGGGACGCTCCAAAATCACTGCAGATGGTGACTGCAGCCATGAAATGAAAACACGCTTACTCCTTGGAAGAAAAGTTATGACCAACCTACATAGCATATTCAAAAGCAGGGACATTACTTTGTCAACAAGAGTCTGTCTAGTCAAGGCTATGGTTTTTCCAGTAGTCATGTATGGATGTGAGAGTTGGATTGTGAAGAAGGCTGAGCACCGAAGAATTGATGCTTTTGAACTGTGGTGTTGGAGAAGACTCTTGAGAGTCACTTGGACTACAAGAGATCCAATCAGTCCATCCTAAAGGGAATCAATCCAGAATATTCATTGGAAGGACTGAGATTGAAGCTAAACGCCAATACTTTGGCCACCTGATGCGAAGAGCTGACTCATGTGAAAAGATCCTGATGCTGGGAAAGATTGAAGGCAGGAGCAGTGGACGACAGAGGATGAGATGGTTGGATGGCATCACCAACTCAAGGGACATGAGTATGAGTAAACCCTGGGAGTTGGTGACAGACACAGAAGCCTGGCATGCTGCAATCCATGGGGTCCCAAAGAGTTGGACATGACTGGGCAACTGAACTGAACTGAACATAATCCTATAGAAGTAATAATTTATTATGATATACACTCAACTATAAGATTACCAACCTCAGTTAGTCTTAACAATTTGTGGATCAGACACTTGTAAAGTAGCTTCTAAAAAACACTGCAGTAGAAAACAAAATTTTAAAAAGCAGAGGGCAGAACTTCCACATGCTACCAGTTTCTGGCAAGGGAAAAAGAAACAATGAATTGCTCTCTGGTGTGATAAACATAAGCAGTCATGAAACCTATCAAAGTACGAAACAATGACTTCATCTTCCTTCAGGTAGGCTGTCCTGTCTCTTAGCTGATTAGGATAGCCTATCTGAAGATTCCCTGTTGGCTCAGCAGTAAAGAATCCACCTTCCAATGCAGGAGAAAAATACAGGTTCGATCCTTGGGTCGGAAAGATCCCCTGGAGCAGGAAATGGCAATCCACTCCAGTATTATTGCCTGAGAAACTCCATGGACAGAGAAGCCTGATGCGCTAACGTCTGGTGTGGTAGAAAAGAGTCAGACATGAATTAGCCACCAAACAACAAAACAACAAGGTTATCCCAGTCAACCAAAATAATTGCTCTTCTGGACTAGAGTACATCAGTATTCATTAGTTCATTAGGTTTTTGAAAGGATTTCAGAGGGAAACAACAGAACATCCAAGTTCTCAAATTTGTACTTTAGAATTGTGTGTGTGCGTGTGTGTGTGTGTGTGTGTGTGTGTGTGTGTGTGTGTGCTCAGTCGTGTCCAACTCTTTGCAACCCTGTGGACTGTGGCCCACCAGGCTCCTCTGTCCAGGGGATTCTCCAGGCAAGAATACTGAACAAGGTTGCCATTTCCTATTCCAGGGGATCTTCCCAACCCAGGGATCAAATCCACATCTCCAGCATTGATAGGTAGATTCTTTACAACTAGCACCACCTAAGAAACCCCTAGAATTACTTGGAGATCTGAAACTCCTGATATCCAGGCCCAAACTCCAGATCCATTAAATTAGAATCTCTGGATCTGGAAGCAAAAGTTTAATCACCCTCAGATAATTTAAATGGGCAGAAAAGTTTGAGAATCATTGATCTATAAAGACAACCACTGATCTAAAAAGAGCAGAGGGAATCTGTGTATCCCGGTGTGTCCTGAAGAGAGTCAGTGTTTTCACTGATCACTGAATTCGACTATTAATTAAGTGATTAAAAAAACTAGGTTAATACTGACTTTTATTATTGATTTTCACAAAATCAATCCTATGTACTTGCCAGAGGGAAAAAAAATGCATGATTCACATAATGCTGTTAGATTTGTCTCAAGGAATGCTTTTATGCATACCAAGTTCAGTTCAGTTTGGCCTCTCAGTCGTGTCTGACTCTTAAGGCTTAATGCACATAGTTGTCAAGAATGTCCTATGAGATTAACAAAATTAGGTCTACAAATTAATAGGCAGAGGTATGGAAATCTATTTTGATAGAAAGTTTCATGATGGTTTTTATTATTTTTCTGATTTTCTACTAAACCAATATAACTTAGAGAAAGTTGTGTTGAGAAAAACCTGAGAATTTCTGATAAAAGCCAGTATGTGACTACTAAGTACACCCTCTCTTTATGATGTCTTAAATCCTTGAGCAAGATTAGCTTAAACATATTCCTAGGTGTATTTATTGTTTGGGGGCAAAGATACAATATACATTTCATAATAAGAGGAAGTTATCTTTTGTGATGAATTTTTCACAGAAAGGATCTATGCAAGGTGAATTTACAATAAAGAATTTTCTACAATGAAGGAACAGAGATTTTCATTTACATAAGTAACAAAATTTTAAAAAAAGAAAAAAAAAATGCATCCCCCTCACCACTAAGAAGCAGTTTTAGAGCTTCAACTTCTTTCTCTTCAGTCTACTGAAGTAGACTGTCTACTGGTAGACTACAATAGTCTACCAGTCTACATTTTGGCCAGTGGAAGGGCCATGGGCTTTATTGTCAAGCAGGTCTTGGCTTTGATTTTAGCTTTGCCAATGACAGGACTTTGACCTTGGGATATTACATAAGGAGATACACTTCAATTTCTTTTCATTTGTAAAGTAGAGATAATAGCAAGTCTTAAATCAGTGGCAAATATTTTAATTTGCTTAGGTTGAAACTTATGTTAAGTAAGTTGTCTCATAATTAGGCAATCAGTTTACTAGGCCATCATATAAGTTAAAATGTTATTCTATTATAGCATTGTTATGTATAAGAAAGCCTCTTCTACTTTAACAAGTAAATCTATCGTCAATCCTCTTTCCTTCTTTTCACATCACATGTAGACAAGTCACCTCCAGACTGATTTTTCTTTTTTTTTTTACTATTTTCAAAGAGTAAGATATCCAAATATCATTTAACATGTCCAAAATTAGCTCATCAAATGGCCTTTCTATTCTTTCCCTCTGAAATTTCCCATCCCTTTCTTTACCAGTAACTTTCTCAGGTGTAATTCTTGGTCATTTTTTATTTTTCTTGGCTCAGATGATGAAGAATCCACCTGCAATGTAGCAGACCTGGGTTCAATTCCTGGGTTGGGAAGATTTCCTGGAGAAGGAACAGCTACCACTCCAGTATTCTTGACTAGAGAATCCCACAAAGGAGCCTGACAGGCTACAGTCTGTGGGTCCCAAATTCAGACACAACTGTGAGATTTTCACTTTCCCATGTTCTGTCATTTGTCATCAATATTGCTACATTTTTTTCCTCTCTAAAAATATGCCTCTAATTTTGTCTACCTGTCATTTCCACTGACATTTCAGTCCAGGTTCTTATCAATTTATTTTCTTTCTCTTTATGTCCTTGCACGCTTGCATTAGTCACTCAGTCATGTCCAACTCTTTGCAATCGCAAGGACTGTAGTCTGCCAGACTTCTCTGTCCATGGAATTCTCTAGGCAAGAATACTGGAGTGGGTTGCCATTCCATTCTCCAGAGGAACCTCCCAACCCAGGGATTAAACCCTGGTCTCCTGCATTGTGGCAGATTCTTTTTTTTTTTTTTTTAAATTAATTTATTTTTTAATTTGACTTTACAATACTCTATTGGGTTTGCCATACATCGACATGAACCACCACAGGTATACACAAGCTCCCAATCCCGAATCCCCCTCCCACCTCCCACCCCACAACGTCTCTCTGGATCATCCCCGTACATCAGCCCCAAGCCTCCTGCATCCTGTATCAAACATAGACTGGTGATTCGTTTCTTATACAATAGTATATATGCTTCAATGCCATTCTCCCAGATCATCCCGCCCTCTCCTACTCCCTCTGAGGCCAAAAGTCCATTCTCTATGTCTGTGTCCTTTGTTGTCTCACATACAGGGTTGTCATTACTATCATTCTAAATTCCATATATATGTGTCAGTATGCTGTATTGGTGTTTTTCTTTCTGGCTTACTTCACTCTGTATAATAGGCTCCAGTTTCATCCATCTCATTAGAACTGATTCAAATTTATTCTTTTTAATGGCAGAGTAATACTCCATTGTGTATATATGCCACAGCTTGCTTATCCATTCATCTGTTGATGGACATCTAGGTTGTTTCCATGTCCTGGCTATTATAAACAGTGCTGCGATGAACATTGGGGTACATGTGTCTCTTTCAATTCTGGTTTCCTTGGTGTGTATGCCCAGCAGTGGGATTGCTGGGTCATAAGGCAGTTCTATTTGCAATTTTTTAAGGAATCTCCACACTGTTTTCCACAGTGGCTGTACTAGTTTACATTCCCACCAACAGTNTTCATCCATCTCATTAGAACTGATTCAAATTTATTCTTTTTAATGGCAGAGTAATACTCCATTGTGTATATATGCCACAGCTTGCTTATCCATTCATCTGTTGATGGACATCTAGGTTGTTTCCATGTCCTGGCTATTATAAACAGTGCTGCGATGAACATTGGGGTACATGTGTCTCTTTCAATTCTGGTTTCCTTGGTGTGTATGTTTTAAGCCAGCTTTTTCACTGTCCTCTTTCACTCACTTTCATCAAGAAACTCTTTATTTCCTCTTCGCTTTCTGTCATAAGAGTGGTGTCATCTGCATGTCTGAGGTTATTGATATTTCTCCTGGAAATCTTGATTTCAGCTTGTGCTTCATCCAGCCTGGCATTTTGCATGATGTACTCTGCATATAAGTTAAATAAGCAGGGTAGCAATATATGGCCTAGACATACTCCTTTTCCAACTTGGAACCAGTCCATTGTTCCATGTTCAGTTCTAACTGTTGCTTTTTTACCTGCATATAGGTTTCTCAGGATGCAAGGAAGGTGGTCTGGTATTCCCATCTCTTTAACAGTTTTCTACAATTTGTTGTGATCCACACATCAAAGGCTTCAGTGTAGTGAATGAAGCAGATGTTTTTCTGGAATTCTCTTGCTTTTCTTATGATCCAGTGGATATCTGATTCCTCTGTGTTTTCCAAATCCAGCTTGAATATCTGAAAGTTCTTGGTTCACATACTGTTGAAGCCTAGCCTGGAGAATTTTGAGCAATACTTTGCTAACGTCTTCATTTTTAATGACAAGATTTTCCTTTTTCTCTCTCCTCTCTTTCATCCTTTTTTCCTCACTTTCTAGCTAGGTTATTTACTAAAGTTTTTTGTTTTACTTTTTTCCAGCATGTTATTTTACCATCATCTTTAGTAAGTTTTATATTTTTAAATAAATAAATACTTGGAGAATGGAACAAAGTATAAAATTCTATTTAAAAGTTTTTTTTTCTTAAAATAAATACTTGAAATGGTTGTAACAATAACAAGGTAATTAAAAGGTTTTCTTTTCAGAGGGTAGCTAAAGTTTAAACTAAAATCCTGTGTAAATTTGGGCTGATACTATAACCTCATTTTTCTCATTTATAAAATAAGGATTATAATCTAGTCCATTAGGATAGTCATAAACCATAAATTTTAAATGTATAAAAATATTTAATACAGAGTTTTGCATAAGTGCTCAATAATTAGAAGCTTATACTATTAGTGATAGAATGCCACCTACTAATGAAACCAAAGATAAAGGAAATATCTGAGTGTGTTTTACATGCAAGAGTGTATCTTACATGCAAGAAAAGCAATATCTCCTCTTGTTATTTCCCAATAAAAATAAACTTACCTTTTGAATTAGGTATGACCTTCATTTTTAAAGTGTGAGATTTCCCCAGATCAATGTACTTCAGGACACTGAGGGATAGTGAATCATCATGTTGTTGAAACCAGTAATTACATGGTTTTGCATATATGTTCCATGTTTGTCCATTCCTTTTTCCAAAGTTGTATAAGAACCAGGAGTCTTTTTGAAAGGTCATGTTACGGGGGACTAGTTCAGGCATGGTAGCAACAGCTAAAGCATTCTCATTGTCTAATATCATTGTGATCAGGAAGCTGCTATAACCGGGAATCACCACAGTCTTTTCTATATCAGAATCTTGAAATGAGGAGATAACACCTGGAGCTAAAACAAGAATGATTTGGTATAAAATAGAACAGCCAATGTTCTCCAAGCAATACTGGTGGACACAGCTGAGAATACATTATTTGAGTTTTTAAACTATGGTCTTAACTAGAGAACATATTTGTCATATTTCTGGTCATAATTCAAATTATTTTGTTGAAAGTGTTATCACAAATATGCCAAACACAACATCTATTGTGAAACTAGTTCTATAAAATTCTCAGCAAAGGACAACCCACATAGGGATAAGTAATTATAAGAAAGTTGATTTCTTTTCTATAGAACTAGTAAGAGCCTTAATAACCTAGAAATTGGAGAAAATCCATCAGAGTGGATATGAGAGAAGTCGAAAGATGGGTGTTTGAAGGAGAGGGAAGTCATTATTTTAAAATGTCTTTGAAACACATCAACAATAATACTCATCTTGTTCTGAAAAAAATAAATAGAAGTAGTCTGAAGAGAACCTCATAATTCCTTTATTATGCACACATGTTCTAATTTTTCCCATTTCAGCAAACCAACAAAAAACCCTTTTCTACATTGCCCTCAACTACCATCTCATTTCTCTTTTCCTCTTCACTGTGAGATTACCCCAAAGGATTGCCTTATTCACTGTCTTCAATTCCCTGTCTCTTGTAATTTTTTGACCTTAACCCAATGACATGTCATTTTTGTCTACATGATTTCACCCAACAACAGCTTTTGTCAACTTTACCAGTGACTTTGACACAGATCCATCGGGCAGTTTTCTCTTCTGACCTCTTTTCTAAACCCACCTCTTGGCAGCATGTAGCAGAGCATCACTCCTTCCTTCTTGAAGTAACTTCTTCACTTGGTTTGTGAGACATACTCTCTTCTCCTAGTAGACCATCTAGTCTTCCCCATCTCTCTGACCACTAAATGTTGGAATACTGGAGACTGGGTCTCAAACTTTTTCCTTTCTTTATCTACACCTGCTTTCCCAGTGATCTCATCTATTCTAGCAGCATTAACTATCATATCTGCTGACCACTGGGCTTCCCAGGTGGCTCGGAAGTAAAGAATTCACCTGCCAATGCAGGAGATGCTGGTTGATCTCTGGGTTGGGAAGATCCCTTCAGGAGGGAATTGCAAACTGCTCCAGTATTCTTGCCTGGGAAATCCCATAGACAGAGGAGCTTGGCAGGCTACAGTCCATGGGATCGCAAAGAGCTGGACACGACTGAATGACTGAGTACACGTGCATGATGCTGGTCACTCACTTCCCTTCCACCTTTTGACTTTTTGAGATATAATTGATACATAATGTTAGTTTCAGGTGTACAACATGATTCGGTATTTTGGTTTTTTTTTTTGGTATAAAACACCAAAAAAAAAAAAAACCCCAACAAAGTGGTGATCAATGCATACCTATCCATAACTACTTAAATGTAAATGACTTAAATTCTTCAATCAAAAGATATAAAGTGGTTGAGTTGATTTAGAAACAAAAAACAAGATATGCTATATGGTGCTTACAAGGGACTTACTTTAGATATAACGAGACATGCAGACTGAAAATGAAGGAATGAAAAAAGATATTCTATGCAAGTGGAAATCAAAAGAAGTCTGGGATACCAATACTCACATCAGAGAACGTAGACCTTAAGACAAAAGCTAAAGAAGGCTTTATATAATGAGTCAAACAAAAAGATATCACATTTGTAAATATTTATGCATTTAACAAATGAGCACCTAAATAATAAAGCAAATATTCATTGAGGAGAAATAGATAGCAACACAAAGATAGTAGAGGATTTTAATACCCTACTTTCATCAATGGATAGGTCATATAGACAGAAAATCAACAAGGGGCATGATTGAATTTATGTTTTAGTAAGATCACTTAAGCTGCTCTGTTGAGAATAGACTGGGCATGTGATAGAGAAAGGGCAAGAAGGAAAGCAGAGAAATCAGTTTCCTTAAAAACTGTTGAGTTGGCCCAAAAGTTTGTTCAGGTTCTCCTGTAAGATGTTATGAAAAACCCAAATGCATTTTTTGGCCAACTCAATAAATACGCAATTACTATTCAGCCCAGCAGTTGCACTTCTGGGCATCTATTCCAGAGAAGTGAAAACATATGTATACACGAAAACCTGTACACAAGTACTTAAGGTAGACTCAACATTCTGTCTATTGCATGACTCCATTTATGTAACATTCTGGAAAGGAGAGGATTTGGGGAACAGAGAACAGATCATTGGTTGCCAGGGGCCAGGGTTGGGAGAGCAAAGAATTAGGAGAGAGTTTTCTGGGACTGATCACAATGGTGGCGCCATCAATGAATGAATGGATTTATCAAAATCCATAGACATACACTGAAAAGAGTGAATTTTACTGTATGTAAGTTATACCTTAATAAACCTGACAAAAAAAAAAAAAAGAGAGAGAGAGAGAGAGAGACTATTACAATAATCAAGTGAGAGAACGTATTAAATGTAAAATGCCTGTTATTCATCCCAGTGGAGAAATCAGGTTTTATTATATTAAAAATAAAGAATTCCTCTAGGAATTTAAGTATATGTAGACTTCTGTAGATTATCAATTGGTTTAAATTTTGAAATCTATTGTTCTATAAAAGAGCATGAACACTCATCCCAAAAGATAATTCTTCATTTTTCCCAGCCATTGGAAATATTATTACACTTACTTTGTAACTGAAGACTAAGTTTATAGGAGTGATTTCCAGCTTCACTAATGGAAAGGGAACTAGCCAAACAAGAGCTCTCATTTACTTCCTCTATTCCAAAAGGGTCTATCAGTTCTGCAATAACTGAGGACAAAAATCCTTCAGGAGTGTTATGGTGAAATACCTTTCTTATGTAAGCTGTTCCAGTTTTCCTAAAAACAAACCAACAAATATCAAGCAATTTGGATAAAACAGTGGTTTAAATTAGCAAGTTCATAAACATATAATTTATAAATAAAAAATACCACAAATGGTTAACAAATGAATATTTGAGTAGCATTTATTCAATTTCATTAGTAATTGATGAAATGTCAGTTACAGCAATGGGATGTGATTTTTCACCTATCAAATTAAGGACTTTTTAAAAGACAGGATTTAATAGCGATAAGAACTGAGAGAGATTGACACTAATGAAATGGTAAAATGGTACACTCTTCCTAGAAAGCAGTTTGAAACTATGCATTGAGTTCTAATTTTTTTTTGCCTTCTGATTCCATAAATCTACTGATAGGTCTCTATCCTAAGGACATAACTTGAAACACAGAGGGGAAGAAAAGCTTTCCACATAAAGATGTTCATCACAGCATTATAATAAAAGTTAGAAATAAAAATGCCAACAATAGGAAAATTAACTAAATGATAATACCTGATCTACCTAGAAAAAACACATCCATTAAAATGATTCTTACAAAGAGTCTTTCATTACCTAAGAAAAGTGGTCACATTATAATGTCTAAAATATAGTGAAAAATGTTGAAATGAATGTTGAAAAGGACTAATCAGTAATTCATCAAAGTGTTAACAGTCATGATTTTAATTGTCTTCTTTATATTTGCCTTTTAGGAAATTTCTGCAATGAGCATGTGCTTTATAAACAAGAAAAACAACTTTCAAATGTTAAGCTAAGATGTGTGTGTGTGTGCTAAGCCACTCAGTTATGCTGACTCTTTGCAACCCCATGGACTATAGCCCACCAGGCAAGAATACTCGAGTGGGTTGCCATTTCCTACTCCAGGGGATCTTCCCTACCCAGGGATCAAACCTGTGTCTCCTGTGTCTTCTGCACTGGCAGCCAGATTCTTTACCACTGAGCCACGTAGGAAGCCCTAAGCTAAGATATCCATATCAAGAAAAATTGAATCTAAACACAGACCTTACACCCTTCACAAAAATTTAACTCAAAATGAATTACAGACTTAAACATAAAATGTAAAACTTCTAGAAGATAACATGGGAGAAAATCTAGAAGAACTTGGGTATGGTGATGACTTTTTAGGCACAACTTTAAGGACACAATCCTTAGAGTATCCTTTCACAATGAACGAAAAAAATCAACAAGCCATACTTTGTTAAATTAAAAACTTATGCTCTGTGAGAGACACTGTCAAAGGAATTAGAATACAAGATGTGGGCTGGGAGAAAATAGTTATGAAAAACAGATCTGAGAAAGGACTGTTATGCAAAATAAACTACTGGGGAAGAATAAATCTCTTTTTCCTCTACCTTTCTAGGTTCTATGCCTTGGACCCTAGAAATTAAACTGACAAAAGCCATATTAACAATAAAAAATTAACAATTTATTCATGTGTGTCATCCTTACACAGGGAGAAGCCTCAGTGATGAGTAATTCAAAGGGATGTTTAGAACCTGTGGCTTATCTAGCATCTTAATAAATAATAATGTATTTGTGGGGAAGTGACAAGAGACAGCAAAAGGGGATAACTCAGATGGCAAAGCGTCTGCCTGCAATGTGGGAGACCTGGGTTCAATCCCTGGGTTGGGAAGATCCCTGGAGAAGGAAGTGGCAACCCACTCCAGTACTGTTGCCTGGAAAATTCAATGGATGGAGGAGCCTACAGGCCATGGGATCACAAAGAGTCGGACACCACTGAGCAACTTCACTGACAAGAGACATAAAAAGGGGATAAGACTTTTAGGGGTGGCAAACTGAATAAGTAAATACATGGGAGAAACTACTGTGAGAGAAGGGTTGGTTTTAATAGTGTTTATTGTGAAGAATTCTCTCAGTGTCTCTAGACTGGTAGAAGTCTCCAGTTGTCTCTGATGGTTAAGAATCATCCTGCCTTTCTATATGTCTGCTTTTTCTTAACTGCCTTTGACTAAAAGTAATCCTTAAGCCAAAATATCATATTTTGGATTGACAGATGCCAACCCTTACAATACAAAGAACTCTTAAAATTCAACAGTAAGAAACCAAATAGCCCAGTGAAAAGTGGGCAAAGGGTCTAAACAGACACCTCACTGAAGAAGACATGCAGATGGCAAATAAACATATGAAAGGATGATTATATGCATCATATATCATCAGGAAATGCAAATTCAAACAACTATGAGATACCACTACATACTTATTACAATGCCAATAGTCCAAAATACCTACAATGCCAAATACAGGTGAGGATAAAGAACAACAAGAACTCTTGTTTATTGCTGGTGGAAATGTAAAATGGTACAGCCACTTTGAAAGCCATTTATCATATGATTCAGCAAACAAATTCCTTGGTATTTATTCAAATGAGTTATACACAAAACCTGAACAAGAATGTTCATGCACCATTATTCAAAGTAGCCAAAAACTTAGAAGCAACCAAGATTGCTTAATCAGTATGTGAATGGATTAAAACACTGAGATATATCCAGACAATGGAATGTTATTCGATGGTAAAGAGAAATGAAGTATCAGATCATGAAAAGACATGAAGGAAGCTTAAATGGATACTACTAAGTGAAAGAAGCCAATATGAAAAGCAACACACTGTGTGATTCCAACTACCTGATATTCTGAAAAAGGTAAAACTATAGAGACAGCATTTACTTCTGCTTCAATGACTATGCTAAAACCTTTGACTGTGTGGATCACAATCAGTTCAGTTCAGTTCAGTCGCTCAGTCGTGTCCGACTCTTTGCGACCCCATGAATCGCAGCACTCCAGGCCTCCCTGTTCATCACCATCTCTCGGAGTTCACTCAGACTCACGTTCATCGAGTCCGTGGTGCCATCCAGCCATCTCATCCTCGGTCGTCCCCTTCTCTTCCTGCCCCCAATCCCTCCCAGCATCAGAGTCTTTTCCAGTGAGTCAACTCTTCGCATGAGGTGCCAAAGTACTGGAGTTTCAGCTTTAGCATCATTCCTTCCAAAGAAATCCTAGAGTTGATCTCCTTCAGAATGGACTGGTTGGATCTCCTTGCAGTCCAAGGGACTCTCAGGAGTCTTCTCCAATACCACAGTTCAAAAGCATCAATTCTTTGGCACTCAGCCGAAGAATCACAGTCCAACTCTCACATCCATACATGACCACAGGAAAAACTATAGCCTTGACTAGACGGACCTTAGTCAGCAAAGTAATGTCTCTGCTTTTGAATATACTATCCAGGTTGGTCATAACTTTTCTTCCAAGGAGTAAGCGTCTTTTAATTTCATGGCTGCAGTCACCATCTACAGTGATTTTGGAGCCCCAAAAAACAAAGTCTGACACTGTTTCCACTGTTTCCCCACCTATTTCCCATGAAGTGATGTGACTGGATGCCATGATCTTCGTTTTCTGAATGTTGAGTTTTAAGCCAACTTTTTGACTCTCCTCTTTCACTTTCATCAAGAGGCTTTTTAGCTCCTCTTCACTTTCTGCCATAAGGGTGGTGTCATCTGCGTATCTGAGGTTATTGATATTTCTCCTGGCACAATAAATTGTGGAAGATTCTTAAACAGATGAGAATACCTTACCCATGTCCTGAGAAACTTGTATTCAGGTCAAGAAGCAACAGTTAGAACCAGACATGGAACAACAGACTGGTTCAAAATTGGGAAAGGAATATGACAGGGCTGTATATTGTCACCCTGCTTATTTAACTTCTATGCAGAGTATATCAGGCAAAATGCTGGCTGGATGAATCACAAGCTGGAGTCAAGATTGCTAGGAGAAATATCAATAACTTTAGATATGCAGATGATACCACTCTCATGGCAGAAAGTGAAGAGGAACTAAGGAGCCTTTTGATGAAGGTGAAAGAAGAGGGTGAAAAAGCTGGCTTGAAACTCAACATACAGAAAACTAGTATCATGGCATCTGGTCCCATCACTTCATGCAAACAGAAGGGGAAAAAGTAGAAACAGTGACAGATTTTATGTTCTTGGGCTCCAAAATCACCATGGATAGTGACTGCAGCCATGAAATTAAGACACTTTCTCTTGAAAGGAAAGCTATGGCAAACCTAGACAGCATTTTAAGAAGCAGGGATATCACTTTGCCAACAGGTCCATATAATCAAAGCTATGATTTTTCCAGTAGTCATGTAACGATGTGAGAGTTGTGTCCTAAGAAGGCAGTAATTATAAAGCTGTAAGGAATCTGAAACAGCACAGCACAGTAGTTAAATGGCCAGACTATTGTGCTTGTGTGCTCAGTCATGTCCGACTCTTTGCGACCCCATGGACCATAGCTTACCAGGCTTCTCTGACCATGGAATTTCCTAGGCAAGAATACTGGAGTGGGTTGCCATTTCCTTCTCCAGGGGATCTTCCTGACCCAGGAATCAAATTCATGTCTCCTGTGTCTCCCACATTGCAGGTGGATTCTTTACCCGTTGAGCCATCAAAGAAGGCTGAACACCGAAGAACTGATGGTTTCTAATTGTGGGGCTGAAGAAGACTCTTGAGAGTCCCTTGGACAGCAAGGAGATCAAACCAGTCAATCCTAAAAGAAATCAACCCTGAATGTTCATTGGAAGGACCCTTGCTGAAGCTGAAGCTCTAATATTTTGGTCACCTGATGAGAAGAACTGACTCATTGGGAAAGACCCTGAAGTTGGGAAAGATTGAAGACAAAAGGAGAAGGGGGGAGACAGAGGATGAGATGGTTGAATGGCATCGTCAACTCAATGGGTATGAATCTGAACAAACTCCAGGAGACTGTGAAGAACAGGGAAGCCTGGCTTGCTGCAGTCCATGGGGTCACAAAGAGTAGGACACAACTTAGCAACTAAACAACAACAGCAAAATAGAAACAGTATAGATGTCAGGGATGAATAGGAAGCGCAGAGAGGACTTTCAGGGCAATGAAACTATTCTGTATGATAATATAAGATGTATATGTGTCATTATAGAATTGTCAAAATCCATAGAAAGTACAACACCAAGAGTGAATCCTAATGTAAACTATGGACTTCAGGTGACTGACGATATGTCAGTATAGGTTCATGGATTGGAACAAATAAATCACTGTAGTGTCAGACGCAAAGTGAGGGAGATATGTGTGGAGATGAGGCACATGGGAACTCTCTGGACTTTCTGATCCATGTTGCTTGATCCTAACACTGCTCTTAAAAAATAAAGCTTATTACCATAATTTAAAGAAACTATTAACCTCTTTGCATCTTGAGTCACTGACCAATAGCCAGGCAGACACCTTAATTATTGACCCTCCCATCCCACTTCTCCCACCACTGGAGAAGTAAATGAGTCTCTGGTATTGAAGTGTCCAGCATGGCTCTTGGGGGGCAATCAAGCTCCACTCTTACAGGAGAGGTAAGAATTCAGCTTTTAAAGGAGAGAAGAGGGTTTGGGCAATGAAGGATGGGCTTAAAATTAGGAGTCAGGAAGTTCCCGAGGTGGAGAAGAATATCTGTTGAGTGGGGAAAACACTACAAAAAGGCAATCACCATCAGACGTAACTACCTATACCTGATGAACTCCAATTCCAGTACCCGTGCTGTTTCTCCAGCCCACTGCCCTCATCCCAAGCCAATGAAGCTGCTTTAATCAAGGTTACTACAGCCTGGAAGGTTGCCATATCCAAAGGCCACTTCACTTCTTGGTTCTTAGGTTACTCAGTCTTTCAGTCACATGGGTCACAGTGGTTGACTCCATACTTTCCAAAACATCTGCCTCCCTTGGCCTGCATGTCCCCACTTTACCCCGTTGTTGTTTTTTTTCTTTTCTATTTTATTGACTATTCCTTCTTCCTTTTCCTGGCTGGGGCCTCCTCTTCTGCCTAATCTCTCTTCCAGGAGTGCCCCAGGCCTTTTCCTCTCTACATACATCCATTTATATTGGAACAACTACCAAATGCAGAGCTCCTGCTATTTTTGTGGTATGCATTCGCATATCCAGGCAACTGTCAACTTCACATCTTTACCTAGGTACCCAAGACGCTTTAACCTCTGCACCACCAGGGAAGCCCACCTAATAGGTATTTCACACTTAATATTTCCAATGTGCAAGTCTCACTCACCCTGCCTAACCCTGCACTCCAAATCTCAGAAAATGACAGCATCCTCTATCTAGCTACAAACTAAAACCCTAGCAAATTCTTGATGGCTCTGTTGCTCATTCCCACAACAGGCAATCCACCATCAGATCCTGTCTTTTCACAAGTGCACTGCTTTGACCATCTTCTTTTCTCACCTGTATTATTTCAGTAGCTTTCCAAGGAGACTGGAGACTTTGACTCTCACCCTGTCCTATACTTTTCACAGCAAGTGATCTTTTAAAAAATATAAATTATTTCACTATCCTATATAAAACTTTCCAATGGCTTCCCCTGGCACAAAGAATAAAATATAAATCCCTATGCAGCCTACAGTTCCCTATATGATCTGGTACTTCCCTACCTTCTCACTGACCTTCCAACACACCATTTCACTCTATATTATCTACACAAGCAGTCCAAGTGTAATTGGACTAAGCTCTCCAATTAAAAAAAAAACAACAGTTCTAAAAAAAAGAAATAGTTCTGGAGATGGACAGTGGTAATGGTTGCACAACCATGTGAATATACTTAATGCCACAGAAATGCACTCTTAAAAATGGCTAAAATGGTAAGTTTTATGTTATGCATATTGTGCTATATCTGCTAGGCTGTAATGCAAAAAAGCATTATAAATATAAACATAGTCATTAAATACCAATAAAATGTTCAACTCATCAAGAAGATGTAACAGTTCTTTTTTGTAACACTGCAAGTAGCTCTCTTATTTTAAACTACTTTATGGAGTTATGATTGACACATAAAAGGCCTTACATATTTAATATAAACAACTTGATGAGTTTAAGGATAAGTATATACCCATGAAATCAACATTATAAGCAAGTCTGAGAAGATGTAACGATTTTTAAACTTATACATACTAACAACAGCCTCACACATATATAAGGCAAAATTGACAGAACTACAATGAAGAACTGACAAATTCAATATCACATCAGAAGATTTTAACATAATAATAGATAGATCACAAAAGAAAAAAATCAGTTAAGGATAGGGAAAATTGGAAAATCACAATTAACACGATTAATCTAACAAGTGAATGCTAACACCACACCCAACAATGTATGAAATGTATAAACATAGATAATACACAGTGACCAAGATAGGTTTATTCCATGACTTTCAGTCTGATTCAGCATTAAGTCCATAATATAATTCACAGCATTAAGTAAAAGTTCAAATGAAAAAATTATACAGATAAGTTCACTAGATACAGGAGAAACATTTAAGTTAAAACCAAAAAGAAAACACCTCTTAAACTGAAAAAAAAAAAAGATAACTGTAAATGAAAAAAAAAAGTTTTTAAAATGTATGGGAAGGATAGTATGTGATGTGAAATGTTTAAAATATTTTTTTAAAAGTCAGGAATAAGGAAGCCCACTGCTAATGGTCTGAATGTTTGTATCCCTCCAAAATTCCTGTGTTGAAAACATAATGCCCAAAGTGATGGTCTTTGGAGATGAAGCTTTTGGGAAGTGATTCAGGTCATGCCGGTGAAGCATCTGTGAATCAGTTTAGTACCCTGCCCCTTTCAATCATGACAGTACATGGCGAGAAGCTGGCAATCTGTGCCCAGGAGAGAGCCTGCACCAGATACTTACCATGTTGGTACCTTAATCTTAGACTTATGGTCTTCATAACTGTGAGAAATACATTTGTTTATAAGCCATCTGGAGAATCCCCATGGGCAGAGGAGCCTGGTGGGCTACAGCCCATGGGGTCACAAAGAGTTGGACACGACTGAAGTGACTTAACACATAGCCATCCATTTTTTTTATGTTTGATTAGAGCAGCCTGAACAGAATGACACCCATTAACTTCATTTATATTTAATAAGCTCCTAGATACTGTAACAGAAAGAAATATATAGTATGCTAAAAGGTGTTAAACAAATTATCTGCAAGTGATGTGATTATCCGCTTAGAAAAATATTTACCCCTACTCAGAAAATCCTAAAGAATATATAGAAAAAGTACTAGAATCAGCAAATGAGTTTAGCAAATTTGAAACACTTGAGATTGCTACACAAAAGTCAATTATAAGGCATTCTGCTTTGGCTTTTGATGTAGAAAGAAGCAGCCCAACAAGCAATGAAACAAAATGGATAAATCACAAAGTTGTCACTTTGCTTAAGCCATCCAAGAACTAACCAGAAATCCAAGGGAATACGCCATTCCAAGGAGAGTCTCAGCACAGCAACAGTCTCACTTGTGGAAGAGCATAGAAGGGAGAAACACGGTACTGGCCACAAAAGAAATAAATAAGAAATGTCTAAAAATAGAAAAAACAGAAACAAAAAACTGCCAAAGGCCAAGATGTGCTGGTATGTGAGTGGAAATGCTGGGGCATCTTTCAAAAGGGAGCCACACTCACTTGCAGGATCCTTCCCAAGGGCCTCAGGAGAAAGACTGGGGCAGAGAGTGGACCAGAGAGAGTCCCCGCTGGTGGTGCAGGCAGCAAAGGAGTGTGGGGCAAGGTCATTATAGGGAGGCTGGAGAGGGTGGGAGGAAACAGGGATGAAGTCTCATTCACTTCCCTGAACCTTCTTTCATAAGAAGCAAAAGCCTTGGCTGGGCATTAAACAGTTAAACATAGGCCTCAAAAGAGGTGATCCTGGCTGGGGAGGAGGGCCTGGAGGGTGTTGGCACTGAAGCCCCAGCTCCCTCCCCTTCACTCCCACCTCCCCTCTCTCCTCCCACCCACACAGCAGAAGCTTTAAACTACTGAGAGAGAGGAAGCAAAGCCACCCGTCACTGGGGCACAGGCAAAGACTCATTATGAGTAAGGGAGGACTAAAATAATAACCCTTTATCCTTATGGAGAGTCAGGAAGTTGTCCTGGGCCAAAAATCCTAGGAGTGCAATTAGAGTATCCTACTGCAAGAAGAGTCCAGAATCTCCATCCAGGATCTAACTGCAGCTATAAAGCAGAATTTGGTTGCAAGAAGTAATTTTTATTAACAGATTGTTGTGGTTTTTTTTTCCCCTTAATGGAACTTGACTAGCTGAATCTAACATTTAAGTGCAAGAACAAAGGCCAAGAAGATCCAAGACAGGGTGCTATTCACACAAGTTACCTGGTTAGAGAAAATCTGTCAGCATGACCTAGGGAAGGTCAAATATAGCAATGAAACAGAAGAGAGACCGAGAGACTGATGCATGCGGAGAACTAGGGTATGTTACGGTGGTGCCCCTGTAGATCAGAAGGGCCGTGTTTGCACAATTCGTAGTCTAAACATAAAAAAATAAAGAAATCTGACTTCTATTATACTTCATATTACACTCAACATCTATTCTAGATTAAAAATGTAAAAGTACACAGCAAAAGTTAAAAAACTATAAGACATAAAGAAGAATAGCCAAATAGATTGTGATATATTCATATGAGTGAATATAGACACATACATCAATACCAAATAATTTTTTGCATGAAAAAGACAAATCATAGGAAAGGGTATACATTGCTAAGTAATACATTTGGCAAAATGAAACAATATAGTTTGATACACACGTATGTTAAACCTTTAAAAAGACATTTTTTAAAATGTTCACACAAAATTTAAGATAATGGTTATTTCTGGGGAGGCATAGTTTTGGGGAGGAGAGGCAGGAAAGAAAAGGAAAGTTGCCCAGAAGCGATAGTGGAAGAGTTCAGGGCCCTCAACAGAGGGGAAGACTTTCAGACACTTAGAAGTGAGGGGGGCAGGGGTATTCAGGTAGAAGTGTCACCCCCATCAGCAGACTGCTTGCCCCTTTATCTCACCGCACTCTCAGTCAAACTCCAGAAGGGGCTGGAAACCATCAGCTAAGAGGGAGGGAGAATACGAGTCTAAAAATAATGAGAATGAGAAACTCTTCACCCCCTATACTCTAGGCTCCTCAGACTGGGTCAGGCTCAAATGGGAGTTGGAAAACAGACTTAAATCCAACAAGGGTTTGAAGTTTCTTAAAACATTGGACAGGAATGGAGTTATGGGGTAATTGACTGACTTAGATATTTTTAAGCTAAGGAAACAATTATTTACCCTCTAATGGAAAAGCTATAGGCCTTGCAGACACTTCATCCAGAGGCGGAAAGCAAATAGGTCTACAGAGGTGGTTTGAAAAGACAGGATGAAAAGGACAGCTGATATCTAGCTGACTGAGTAAACAAACTACACATAATCAATCTGGTCATTCATTTAATTAGAATCCTTCAAGCTTTCTGCTCCCTTAGAATAACATCCACTTTCCCCACTGAGACTAAAAGGGGCCCATCTGGTCTCGAATAACTTTTTTCCTTGGTTCACAACACTTAGGTCACTCTGGTTTTTCTTGAGTTTCTTTAGCACACATCATACTTCTTTGGGCCTGGGGGCCTTTTCCACACTGTGGTCTTGGCTGGAGCCTTTCCCCCACCCCCTTCCTTCACCGTCATTCCTCTGATCTCATCTTAAGCATCACCGCCTCTGTGAAAACTCCCCAAATCCTCCAAACAAGGACTCAGCCCCTGAGAACTCACTCTCTCAATGCTCCACGCTCCTCTGTTGCAGATTCACGTTAACTCTAATTTCACAACTGTCTACATCCTGTGCTGGAATACAAGTTCCAGGAGTACATGGGCTTGAATGTCTTCCTTACTCTATCACAGCACCTCCCTAAGTGCCTTGCATGTAGTAAGTATTAAAAAACTACTTGTGGAAGAGGAAAATAGAGGGCTCATCCTGCTTCACCCCTGACCATCTAGACATCTTCCTTTGGCCTACGGCTGACCTCATGACTGCGTCTCCCAATTCCTTGTCCTTTCTGGTTGAAGTCCCACCTGCGTCCATTTCCCAGATCTGGCTCTTTGCTACCATGTCTTTCCTCAGAAATGCCCATTCTCTAGTTTCTGTGCAAGTAGAGCAAAGTTACTGACTGAACATAGAACATGCTATGCTGCTTTTTAAACATTCTGATCTTTTAGAGAATTATCATATGCTTTCAAAATAATTAGGATAAAATTGATATTAATATTGAGATGATACTAATTATATGTTAATTTTAAAGAGTGATTCTCTATGTTTTCTACAAAGGCATACTTATATAAATAGGCATTAATGGATCTGTAATATCATACATACAAAAGCCATCAAAAACAAATAGTTCTCGATGATCACGTATATTTTTCTTTGAGACAGAAGGTTCTACAATCATTGTGGAATAAAACCTAATGCCAACATCTGCTATATTATGTTTGCTTCCTGTCTGCATATCTACCTCTGAGGGAGGTATTAGGTGGAGCATGGAGCTGTTGGCTGCTCCTTCTGCTGCTGCTAAGGTGCTTCAGTCGTGTCCAACACTATGTGACCCCATAGATGGCAGCCCACCAGGCTTCCCCGTCCCTGGGATTCTCCAGGCAAGAACACTGGAGTGGGTTGCCATTTCCTTCTCCAATGCATGAAAGTGAAAAGTGGAAGTGAAGTCACTCAGTCGTGTCTGACTCTTATCGATCCCATGGACTGCAGCCCACCAGGCTCCTCTGTCCATGGGATTTTCCAGGCAAGAGTATTGGAATGGGTTGCCATTTCCTTCTCCAGGAGCTGTTGGCTATGGGACAGCTCAATGGATGTATAATAGAGAGATTTCAACCTGGTGAAACAGGGCTCACCAGTTTGGGAACAGTTGAGTTTCTGGTAATTTGGGGCTGTTCCTTTTCCTGTTGTTAGATGTGTGTGTGTGTGGGAGGGGGCAGTTGTAGAATTCATATTGTTTTTCAAAGATTTTAAGCCTTAAAGGCAGCTTTCAGGGTCGTTGGCTCTTGCTAATATCTTGGAAGAAAGCATTCCTGAGAACTCTGCATACCCTGTCAGGCAGTATTTCATGCAGGATGGTCTCCTCTGTGTTAGATTTGCTTGTCATAGGGCATATGACAACTGCCATGGGAGTGAGCTCTGAGGATAAGCAGTACCCAGTGTAGCCCAGACATTTTTGATACTCAGGACAACAAGCACACATTTCTTTAGCTTGGATTAATGGTGTTGATATACCTGGCCCCATGTTCCTAAAACTGGAGCACTGTGCAAAGCACCTTGAAGTCTACAAATGTATTTGACCTTGCAAGGTGTTCAAAAAGACTTACTCTCCTTGACTAAGAAAATTACTCTAAAAAGTAGGCTCAAAATTTAGAATTTAGATACCAGTGTGCAATCTAAGTAAAATGTGAAGCTCATCAGTACCTACCTGGAGTGTATCAATTTTCCAAAGTGAATGTCATAGAATTGCTTGGTGTATACTCTATCCTTCGGTTCATTCTTGGGCACATATGCATAAAATATCATTTCATTTAAGGTGAGATACTGTGGAGCAAGGGCAGTGTCAAAGCCCATGTCAAAAGCCTGGAACATGAAAAAAGAAAATATTGAATTTATTTGGACTGCAAGGAGGACAGACTGTCAATCCTAAAGGAAATTAACCCTGAATATTCATTGGAAGGACTGATGCTGAAGCTGAAGCTCCAATATTTTGGCCACCAGATGTGAAGAGCTGATTCATTGGAAAAGACTCTGATGCTGGGAAAGATTGAGGGCAGGAGGAGAAGGGGGCTACAGAAGATGAGATGGGTGGATGGCATCACCAACTCAGTGGACATGAGTTGGAGCAAACTCCAGGAAATAGTGAAGGGACTGGGAAGCCTGGCATGCTACAGTCCATGGGGCTGCAAAGAGTTGGACACGATTTAGTGACTGAACAACAGCATAATTTCATTACAACAAAATGCAAATAATGGATTTGCTTCCATTTCACATCAAAACAATATTGCTTTTCTTATCAATAGAAGGAATATCGCTGAATATCCATGCAGATGGGAGGGAAAACACACTTTTCTATTGAGGAGGAGAGGAAATTCTGAAGAGTGAAGTTCAGTTTAACATTCCTGTATAGATGGCTGCAATGGCAGACTGGAATGTCTTGTCTCGTATGTGGGGGAGGAGTTTAGAAGTGCAGGTTCTAGAACTTGGTTCCTGTTTGGAGTATTCTGTAAGCAAGGGGCTAAGAAACACCTCCTGACACTTGACAGCTATCCCCACCATGCCATGCTGGTAACTCTGCACTGCTGCTGCTGAGCCCTCGAGGCTGGCGGTTCACAAGGCTTTTCCTCTCTCTCAACAAAGGCAACTTGGGACCAGATTTCTGATCTGCAAGTCATCTTTCCAACATACACGTCTCTGATGCTGATCCTGTCCAGCTTTGGGAAATTGTAGGAGTGAGAAGACAGGTGGGGACCAGTCCCAGGGGGATGCTGGGGTTGCCCTGGTTGCTGTGACATGAGGACGGAGGGGCAGATGCTGCAGTCTGATGGAGCAGTCACCATCAAGCAGTGCCGTTCAGACCCATGTTCTGTCAGGCCTTTTCCTCTGGTCTCTGAAATTTGGGAACTCACTGAGAAAGGGAGAGAATGGGAGACAGATGCCAGGAGAATACACATGGGCCTGAACATGTATTGAACAGATGGCTTAAGGACTCTCGAAAACTGACAAGGCTTTAAAAGTTCTGCGTGACATTCGAGACTGGGAGTGGCAAGAACATCCCATGAAAGAATGTGCAAGTCCCGGCAAAGACAGCATAGTGACTAAAAACACAGGTCCTGAACCTGTTGCCCCAAACTGATTTGATGCCTGATTCCAGGAACTAACCAGTGATGTGTGTAATTTGGGGTGAATTATTTACCCTCCCTGTGCCTCACTTTCCTTGTAGGTAAAATGAGGATAAGTAATTGTTATAAAGATTAAGTGTTCATGACAGTATTTGGCACCTGCTGCTGCTGCTAAGTCGCTTCAGTCGTGCCCGACTCTGTGCGACCCCAAAGACGGGCAGCCCACCAGGCTCCCCCGCCCCTGGGATTCTCCAGGCAAGAACACTGAGTGGGTTGCCATTTCCTTCTCCTTTGGCACCTACTCAGAGCCAAACAAGGTTTACGGATCATGTGTATTCAGAGAGGACACAGATATAGTTTGTTTTGGGAGAGGGAGGTGATAATAATTCCTTGAATGCACTCACCCTGAGTATAAAAACTCATTTGTCTTTTGATTTTAATAATTTAAACTTTCACGTAAGAGAACATTTTCTACAAATTGTGAAGTTAGTGAAAATTGAGGTAACTGCTTTTTTGGTTAGGGCTACCCTGCTGATCACAGGATTTGATTTGTTTCTATGTAGCACCACAAAACAGACTGGTGAATAAATTAAACAGGGAGTCACAGGATGGCATCTTACTGTCACTAGGAAGTTCCATTTTTTTCTCTGCCAGTATCTCAGAAGACAGGGAAGTTAAAGCACTGTGTTCTGAACCGCAGTCTAGGCCTGGTGATTTTGAGTGATTTATTAAAACTAGAGTCACCCTTTATTCTATATAAAGTGCAGATTTTATTAGATCCCAGTTTAAAAATCTGTTTATTTGGTGATACTTTGACGAGAATTCATTATCATAATTATGTGTTCTGTGATGAGTTTGTAGGTTCAAATATCTTTATAAGTTGGAGAAGAAAATGGCAACCCACTCCAGTATTCTTGCCTGGAGAATCCCATGGACAGAGAAGCCTGGTGGGCTACAGTCTATGGGGTCGCAAAGAGTCGGACACGACTGAGTTACTTCACTTACTTATCTTTATAAATGGCCCATTATACATTGAAATTATTTTAAAAATCTGCATGAAGTATCATCTGTGATGCAGATGATTATTCCTTTCTCTGTTAGCATTAGAAAAGGAAGAAACTAGTGGGGAGGGTAAGAAAGAAAAAAGTCAACAGTAGGAAAAAACAGAACTCATGTTTCTTTAAGGTCAACCTTGAGAGAGTTAAACTCACCATAAACCTGGATTGGATCTAGTTTAGAACATCTGGTGGTTTGCTGTGAAAACATTTATATGAAAATATTCCAGGTGTGTGTGTAAATCTATAAAGCTCTGTATGGGATTTGAAAGATTTTGGAGATGTTCCCTGATATATGAAAGCTTTTCCTTTAGTTAAAAATAGCAGAGTATTAAGAGTGTTTGTCCCAAGGAAAACACTTTCCCTATTTCTCTGTATATAGACTATGACATCTATTAAAACAAGGCAAACTGTTTCAACACATTAGATCACTGACCTGTCCAAAAATACCTTTAGAATTTCCAAAGGCAGCAAGTGATCCACCAGCTTCAAAGTGATCTGGAGTCAGTTTATGTATGAATCCCATGTGGTCATAGTATAAAGTGAAAATTTTATCAGAAATAGATCCAATTTTACTATATTTTCCTAACCCTGTTAGGAAAGAAATGGATATCGCTTGATATTGATATGATACACTTCAGTTCAGTTCAGTCACTCAGTTGTGTCTGACTCTTTGCGACTCCATGGACTGCAGCATGCCAGGCTTCCCTGTCCATCACCAACTCCTGGAACCTGCTCAAATTCACGTCCATTGAGTCAGTGATGCCATCAAACTATCTCATCCTCTGTCGTCCCCTTCTCCTCCTGCTTTCAATCTTTCCCAGCATCAGGGTCTTTTCCAGTGAGTCAGTTGGCGATGGCACCCCACTCCAGGACTCCTGCCTGGAAAATCCCATGGATGGAGTAGCCTGGAAGGCTGCAGTCCAGGGGGTCGCTGAGGGTCGGACACGACTCAGCGACTTCACTTTCACTTTCCACTTTCATGCATTGGAGAAGGAAATGGCAACCCACTCCAGTGTTCTTGCCTGGAGAATCCCAGGGGCGGGGGAGCCTGGTGGGCTGCCGTCTGTGGGGTCGCACAGAGTCGGACACGACTGAAGTGACTTAGCAGCAGCAGCAGCTCTTCACATCAGGTGGCCAATGTATTGGATGATACAACTAGAGAACTTTTAAAACTCTACCCTAATAAAACTCGATTTAAACTAAGCGGTGAGAGAAGTGTTCTGAGGCTCAATAATTAGAAAATTCATGTTAGTTTTTGTTAAGTCCACGGAAAGTTTTTTTCAAGCTCCATTTCATTACTGAACCTGTTTGCTGAAGCAGGTGGACAGTGAGAGCAGATGTCTGGAGGAAAGGGGGCTAGCTCCCCCTGGCGGTGGGTTCTCTTCATAACACTGAAATCAGACTCCCCATAGGTGGAAGTGGAGAAGGAAATGGCACTCCACTCCAGTACACTTGCCTGGAAAATCCCATGGACGAAGGAGCCTGGTAGGCTACAGTCCGTGGGATCGCGAAGAGTCGGACACGACTGAGCGACTTCACTTTCACTTTTCACTCTCATGCTTTGGAGAAGGAAATGGCAACCCACTACAGTATTCCTGCCTGGAGAATCCCAGGGACAGAGGAGCCTGGTGGGCTGCTGTCTATGGGGTCGCACAGGATCGGACACGACTGAAGCGACTTAGCATTAGCAGTAGGGGGAAGGCAGTGAGAAAATAACCCTCGGGGAGGCAAGGGGAATTATCAGTAGAGACCACTGGGTCATCAGTTATACTAGGATTAATATGTTGAACCAGACTTGGTTATCTCATGCTTCTGTGTCCTGGCAGTAACCTGGTGGTGCAGCAACATTCACTAGACCGGACATTGATCCACTGAAAGAGAGTGCGCCCTCTCCTGGATGGACGATGAACGCTCAGGTCTCGGTATGAGAAAAACTGATTCCAAGCCCCAGCCACCAAGCCCTCTCATCCTCCCAGTTTGGCCAGGATCTCCTGGCCCATTCTCCTGTCCTAACCCCTAAATACTGGAGTGACCCAGGATTCAGTTCTTAGATCTAGTCCCTCACTCTCTCAAGATATCTGGTCCAGTTTCAGGTTTTTTAATACATCTTTATGTGGATGATTCCCAAATTGAAACCTCCCATCTCACTCTTTCCTGAACTCTACACTTATCTACAACTGTCTAATGACATCTCCATATGCATGTCAGCCAAGTATCTCCCGCGGAACTGATCCCATACTGCACTCCTAACCCTCACACAAACTTCCTCCATGTTCAGCCTTGTTACTCATTCAGTCGTGTCTGTTTGTGACCCCATGGACTGTAGCTCACCAGGCTCCTCTGTCCTTGGAATTCTCCAGCAAGAATACTGGAGTGGGTAGCCATTCCCTTATCTGCAGATCTTCTCAACCCAGAGATGAAACAATGGTCTCTCGCATTGCGGGAAGATTCTTTACCATCTGAGCCACTAGGGAAGTCCTCCTCATCTCCAATAAGGGAACTGTATTATTCCTGCTGCTCAGTCCAGAAACCATGGTGCCATTGCTAACAAATCTCTTTCTGTCACACCCTGTATCCATCCATCGGGTAATCCTGCTGACGTTAGCCTCAAGGGGTATGTGTATAAAACCCAGTCTCTCTCACCAGAATCACCCTGGACAAGCCAATATATACATTTAGTTATTAAGAAATTTATGAGGAATTACCTCATGCAATTATGGAGGCTGAGAAGTGCTATGATCTGCCATCTGCAAGGTAGAGAAGTGCAAGCACCAGGAGGGTTGGTGGTGTAACTCCTAGTTGGAGCCTAAAGGCCTGAGAACTGAGTTGCTGGGTGGGAGAGCAGAAAACAGATGTCCCCACTTGAGCAGGTGCAACAAGAAGCAGAAGGGGTGAATTCTTCTCTCCTCCACCTTTTTGTTCTATTTAGGTCTTCAATAGACTGGATGATACCCACCCAGACTGGGCAGGGCAGTCTATAGGTTCAAACGTTAATCTGGTCCAGAAACAGCCACACAGACATGTGCAGGAATATGTTTAATTTGGGCATCCTTTGGAATCATGATGGTGTGATCACTCACCTAGAGCCAGACACCCTGGAATGTGAAGTCAAATGGGTCTTAGGAAACATCACTACGAACAAAGCTAGTGGAGGTGGCAGAATTCCAGTTGAGCTATTTCAAATCCTTAAAGATGATGCTGTGAAAGTGCTACACTCAATATGCCAGCAAATTTGGAAAACTCAGCAGTGGCCACAGGTCAGTTTTCATTCTAATCCCAAAGAACGGCAATGCCAAAGAATGTTCAAACTACTGCACAATTGCACTCATCTCACATGCTAGTAAAGTGATGCTTAAAATTCTCCAAGCCAGGCTTCAGCAATACATGAACTGTAACTTCCAGATGTTCAAGCTGGTTTTAGAAAAGGCAGAGGAACCAGAGATCAAATTGCCAGCGTCTGCTGGATCATGGAAAAAGGAAGAGAATTCCAGAAAAACATCTATTTCTGCTTTATTGCCTATGCCAAAGTCTTTAAACTGTGGAAAATTCTGAAAGAGATGGGAATACCAGACCACCTGACCTGCCTCTTGAGAAATCTGTATGCAGGTCAGGAAGCAACAGTTAGAATTGGACATGGAACAACAGACTGGTTCCAAATAGGAAAAGGAGTATGTCAAGGCTGTATATTGTCATCCTGCTTNCTCAGAGACATTACTTTGCCGACTAAGGTCCGTCTAGTCAAGGCTATGGTTTTTCCAGTGGTCATGTATGGAAGTGAGTGTTGGCCTGTGAAGAAGGCTGAGCGCCAAAGATTTGATGCTTTTGAACTGTTGTGTTGGAGAAGACTCTTGAGAGTCCCTTGGACTGCAAGGAGATCCAACCAGTCCATTCTGAAGGAGATCAACCCTGGGATTTCTTTGGAAGGAATGATGCTGAAGCTGAAACTCAAGTACTTTGGCCACCTCATGTGGAGAGTTGACTCATTGGAAAAGACTCTGATGCTGGGAGGGATTGGGGGCAGGAGGAGAAGGGGACGACCAAGGATAAGATGGCTGGATGGCATCACGGACTCGATGGATGCGAGTCTGAGTGAACTCTGAGAGACGGTGATGAACAGGGAGGCCTGGCGTGCTGCAATTCATGGGGTCTCAAAGAGTCGGACATAACTGAGCGACTGAACTGAACTTCCTAGCATCAAGATCTTTTCCAAAGAGTCATCTCTTCACATCAGGTCAAAGTACTGGAGCTACTTGTGCTGTTTCTAGCAGGCTTCTGATTGCCAAACCAAGTATATGGAGAGCCATATATCATTTACCCAACTCTACCTCTTACAAACTGTGTGGCTTTAATCATATCAACTTAATCTGTAAAAGTAACTAACATTACCCACTTCACCTTGGTTGTTGTGAATATTAAATGAGATGATACTTGTAACACTCTGAACACAACTGCAGCAGCTCAGTGTGTGGGAGCTATTAATATTATTTGTCTTTGGGTAGAGTGACATTATAAATGAGAATAAAGCATAATGTTTCAGAGTTCCCCTGCTTTAGGGTTGTTCATAGGATCTTACTTTTGTAGATCCTAAAAATCTACCACCACCACCCCATCCCTGCCATAGAGAGGATTCTGGGAAGATGGTCAAGTAGGTTGCACTAGGAATCTCTCTCCCAACATGGACAACAATTGCACTGGAAGAATCTATCTGATGTAACTCTTTGCGAACTCTGGAGTCTATTACAGGCTTGCAACTTTCAGAGGAAGACTTGGATAGTAAATTGTGGTTGATTTCAGCTCTTAACACAGTAGAAGCTACCCATCCTCCATTTTCAGTCTCATGGCAAACAGTTATGCATGTTTCTGGGGCAGTTGCACATAGCTTTCAGGAAGCAGGGTGGGCCAAAAGAACTTTGTCCTCCAAATATTGTGGATCTGTGTTCTGTTGGCTGATTGCAGCTTCTTATCACACAAATGCAGACAAAAAGGAGGGGGGCCATTCTTTTAGCACATCTCTCAGTGTTGCAAGTCCCACTCTCCCCTGGCTGGAATGACTTCCAGGGAATTTAAAGGGCCTGGGCTTTTCGAACCCTTTTTTACTCCTTAATTTCTCCATTTTTTCCCTTTTTTATAACCAGACATTAAAGACTAGACATTGTAGTTATTATCAAAAAGTCTAAACTGTGGTGTTGGAGAAGACTTTTGAGAATCTCTTGGATTGCAAGGAGATCCAACCAGTCCATTCTGAAGGAGATCAACTCTGGGATTTCTTTGGAAGGAATGATGCTAAAGCTGAAACTCCAGTACTTTGGCCAACTCATGCGAAGAGTTGACTCATTGGAAAAGACTCTGATGCTGGGAGGGATTGGGGGAAGACGAAGAAGGGGACGACCAAGGATGAGATGGCTGGATGGCATCACTGACTCGATAGACGGGAATCTGAGTGAACTCCGGGAGTTGGTGATGGACAGGGAGGCCTGGCGTGCTGCGATTCATGGGGTCGCAAAGAGTCGGAAATGACTGAGCGACTGAACTGAACTGAACTGAAAGATAACAAGTGTTAGTTAAGATTTAGAGAAAAGACAACACTTGTACACTGTTGATGGGAATGTAAATTGGTGCAGTCACTGTGAAAAAGTGTGAAGATACCTTTAAAAATTAAGACTGAAAATATCATATGATCCAGCAATTCCACTTTTGGGTATATATCCAAAGGAAATGAAATCACTGTCTTGAATAGATAGTTGCATCCCCATTTTCATTAAAGCATTGTTCAGAATAACTGAAATATGGAAACAACCTCAATGTTCACCAACATATGAATCGATAAAGAACATGTGGTACATTTACACAAAAGAATATTATTTGGCCACGAAAAAGAAGGAAACCCTGCCATATGCAATAATGGAGGAAACTTGAGGGCATTATGCTAAATGCAATAACTCAGAGAAAGTACTATAGGACCTCATTTATATGTTGAACCTATAAAAAAGTCACTATCACATAAAGTATCTCCTCTGACCACAAGGAGATGATGTTAAAAATCATTAACAAAGAAACTAAAATTCCAGAATTGCTGGAACTAAATAAAGCACATTAAAACTAGCAACTACTAAAGAATAAATCACAAGGGAAACTGTAAAACACTTTGAGGCAAATGAAAATGAAACTACAATATGCCAAAACTTACGCGATGAAGTGAAAGTGGTACTATGGGAGAAATTCATTGCTATAAATATTTACATTAAAAATAAGGAAGAAACAAGAGCCTATTATATGGAGTGAAGTAAGTCACAAAGAGAAAAACAAATGTTAACGTAGATATATGGAATCTAGAAAGATGGTACTGATGAGCCTACTTGCAGTGCAGCAATGGAGATGCAGAGAGAACAGACTTGTGGTCACAGTGGTGGGGGAGGAAGGAGAGAGTGGAATGAATGGAGAGTGTAACACGGAACCAAACACAAAACAGTCAATGGGAATTTGCTGTATGACTCAGGGAACTCAAACTGGGGCTCTAGGTAACAACCCTAGAGCAGTGGGATGGGACAGGAGGTGGTAGGGAGGTTCAAGAGTCAGGGGACAGATGTGTACCTATGGCTGATTCGCGTTGATGTATGACAGAAACCAACACAATACAGTAAACTATCCTTCAATTAAAAATAAACGTATAACTGAGTGAAGGGAATCAAAGACTACAAAATTTCAATTATAAAATGAATAAGTCATGTAGATGAATAGGAATATCTTGGAGATGCTGAAACTTTGTTTCTAATAAAGCAAATATTGCAATAAAGTGAATCACATGAATTTTTTTGATTTCCCAGAGTATATAATGCAATTGATCAGTGATCAATGCAAAGAAATAGAGGAAAACAACAGAATGGGAAAGACTAGAGATCTCTTCAAGAAAATTAGAGATACCAAGGGAACATTTCATGCAAAGATGGGCACAATCAAGGACATAAATGGTACCTAACAGAAGCAGAAGATATTAAGAAGAGGTGGCAAGAACATGACCCAGATAACCTCAATGGCTTGATCACTCACCTAGAGCCAGACATCCTGGAATGCGAAATCAAGTGGGCCTTAGGAAGTATCTCTATGAACAAAGCTAGTGGAGGTGATGGAATTCCAGTTGAGCTATTTCAAATCCTAAAAGATGATGCTGTGAAAGTGCTACACTCAATATGCCAGCAAATTTGGAAAACTCAGCAGTAGCCACAGGACTGGAAAAGGTCGGTTTTCATTCCAATCCCAAAGAAAGGCAATACCAAAGAATGTTCAAACTATTGCACAATTATACTCATCTCATACACTAGCAAAGTAATGCTCAAAATTCTCTAAGCCAGGCTTCAACAGTACATGAATACATGAACCGTGAACTTCCAGATGTTCAAGGTGGATTTAAAAAAGGCAGAGGGAGCAGCGATCAAATCACCAACATCCGCTGGATCATCGAAACAGCAAGAGAGTTCCAGAAAAACATCTACTTCTACTTTATTGACTAAGCCAAAGCCTTTGACTGTGTGGATCACAATAGTGGAAAATTCTTCAAGAGATCAGAATACCAGACCACCTTACCTGCCTCCTGAGAAATCTGTATGCAGGTCAAGAAGCAAGTTAGAATTGGACATGGAATAACAGACTGATTCCAAATTGGGAAAGGAGTATGTCAAGACTGTATTTTGTCACCCTGCCTATTGCAGAGTACATTATACAGAATACTGGGCTGGATGAAGCACAAGTTGGAATCAAGATTGCCGGGAGAAATATCAATAACCTCAGATATGCAGATGACACCACCCTTATGGGAGATGAACTAAAGAGCCTCTGGATGAAGGTGAAAGAGGACAGTGAAAAGCTGGCTTAAAACTCAACTTTCAAAAAACGAAGATCATGGCATCCAGTCCCATCACTTCATGGCAAATAGATGGGGAAACAGTGGAAACAATGACAGACTTTATTTTCTTGGGCTCCAAAATCACTGCAGATAGTGACTGCAGCCATGAGATTAAAAGACACATGCTCCTTGGAAGAAAAGTTATAACCAACCTAGACAGCATATTAAAAATCAGAGAAATTACTTTCCCAACAAAGGTCCATCTAGTCAAAGCTATGGTTTTTCCTGTGCTCATGTATGGAAGTGAGAGTTGGACTATAAAGAAAGCTGAGCGCAGAAGAATTGATGCTGTTGAAATGTGGTGTTGGAGAAGACTCCCGAGAGTCCCTTGGACTGCAAGGAGATCCAACCTAAAGGAAATCAGTCCTGAATATTCATTGGGAGGACTGATGCTGAAGCTGAAACTCCAATACTCTGGCCACCTGATGCGAAGAACTGACTCACTGGAAAAACCCTGATGCTGGGAAAGATTGGAGGCAGGAGGAAAAGGGAAGAGAGGATGAGATGGTTGTATGGCATCACCAACTCAATGAATATGAGTTTGAGTAAACTCCAGGAGATGATGAAGGACAGGGAAGCCCATCATGCTGCAGTCCATGGGGTCACAAACAGCTGGACACCACTGAGCGACTGAAAAACAACAACAACAACAACAACATTGTACAGAGACAGTGACCAACGTCATCCCAAAGGAAAAGAAATGCAAGAAGGTAAGTGGTTGTCTAAGGAGGCTTTCCAAAGAGCCAAGAAGAGAAGAGAAAGGCAAGGCAGAAAAGGAAAGGTAAAACCAAATAAATGCAGAGTTCCAGAGAATAGCAAGGAGAGATAAGAAGGCCTTCTTAAATGAGCAATGCAGATAATAGAGGAATGCAATACAATGGGAATGACTAGAAATCTCTTCAAGAAAATTAGAGATATTGAGGGATCATTTAGTGCAAGGATGGGCACAATAAAGGACAGAAATGGTATGGACCTAGCAGAAGCAGAAGATATTAAGAAGAGATGGCAAGAATACATAGAAGAACTATACAAAAATGGTCTTAAAGACACGGATAATTGTGATAGTGTGGTCACTCACCTAGAGCCAGATATCCTGGAGTGCAAAAGCAAGTGAGTCTTACTACAGCAAAGCTAGTGGGCATAATGGAATTCCAACAGAAATATTTAAAATACTAAATGATAATGCTGTTAAAGTGCTGCACACAATATGTCAGCAAATTTGGAAAACCCGGCAGTGGACACATAACTGGAAAAGGTCAGTTTTTATTCCAATCCCAAAGAAAGGCAATGCCAAAGAATGTTCAAACCACTGTACAGTTGCTCTCCTTTCACATGCTAGTAAGGTTATGGTCAAATCCTTCAAGCTAGGCTTCAACAGTATGTGAACTGAGAACTCCCAGATATATAGCTGGATTTTAGAAAAGGCAGAGGAACCAGAGATCAAATTGCCAATATTTATAGAAAAAGAAAGAGAGTTCCAGAAAAACACCTATTTTAGCTTCATTGACTCCACTAAAGACTTTGACTGTTTGGATCACAAAAAACTGGAAAATTCTGAAAAAGATGGGAATGCCAGATACATTATCTGTCTCCTGAGAGATCTGCATGTCCATCAAGAAGCAATTGCTAGAACCGGACATGGAACAACCGACTGGTTCAAAAAATAGGGAAAGAAGTACGACAAAGCTATATATTGTCACCCTGCTTATTTAACTTATATGCAGAGTACTCATGAGAAATGCTAGGCTGGATGAAGCACAAGCTGGAATCAAGATTCTGGGAAGAAATATTAATAACTTCAGTTATGCAGATGACACCACCCTTATGGCAGAAAGTGAAAAGGAACTTTAGTTCCTTTAGCCTCTTGATGAAAGGAAAGAGGAGCATGGAAGAGCTGGCTTAAAACTCAACACTCAGAAAACAAAGATCAGGGTATTCAATCCCATCACTTTATGGCAAATAGATGGGGAAACAACGGAAACAGTGACAGACTTTATTTTGGGGGGCTCCAAAATCACTGCATATGGTACTTCAGCCATGAAATTAAAAGATGGTTGCTCCTTGGAAGAAAAGCTATGACCAACTTAGACAGCATATTAAAAAGCAGAGACATTGCTTTGCTGATAAAGGTCCGTCCAGTCAAAGCTGTGGTTTTTCCAGCAGTCATGTACAGATGTGAGGGATGGACCATAAAGAAAGTTGAGCACCAAAGAACTGATGCTTTTGAACTGTGGTGTTGGAGAAGACTCTTGAGAGTCCCTTGGATAGCAAGTAAATTAAACCACTCAATCCTAAAGGAAATCAGTCCTGAATATTCATTGGAAGGATTGATGCTAAAGCTGAAACTCCCATACTCTGGCCACCTGATGCCAAGAACCGATTCATTGGAAAAGACGCTGAGGCTGGGAAAAATTGAAGGCAGGAGGAAAAAGGGACAACATAGGATGAGATGGTTGGATGGCATCACTGACTCGGTGGACATGAGTTTTAGCAAGGTCCCGGAGTTGGTGATGGACTGGGAAGCCTGGCGTGCTACAGTCCATGTGGTCACAAATAGTTGACCTGACTAGTGACTGATAAACAATAACAACAACCTCTTTACACCCAGAAGGATGATTGCTATCAAAAGACCAAAAAATAACAAGTGTTGGCAATTTTATGGAGAAACTGGAACCATTTTACACTGGAAATCAGAATGTAAAATAGTACAGTGCTGTGTAAAATAGTATTGCAGATCCTTAAAAAATTAAAAGTAAAATTATCATATGATTCAGAAATGCCACTTCTGAGTATATACCCAAAAGAATTAAAAGCAGGTCTTAGAGATATATCTGTATACCTGTGTTTGTAGCAACACTATTTGTAATAGATAAATGCGGAAGCAACCCAAGTGTCCACTGATGGACTAATAGACAAGCTAAATGTCATCTATATGGCTCAATTATTATTCAGCCTTAATCATGAAGAAAACCCTGATACAAGCTATTATATGTATGAACCTTAAGGCCATTATGCTAAGTGAAATAATCTAGTCACAAAAGGACAAATACTGTATGATTCCACTTATATGAGGCACCAGAGTAATCAAAATCATAGACATAGAAAATAGAATGGTAGTTGTGAGAAGCTGTGGGGAAAAGGGGTGTGGGGATTTATTTTTTAAAGGTATAAATTTTTAAGATGAAGAAAGTTAAGGAGATGGATGTTGGTGATGATTGCAGAATATTTGCATGTATTTAATACCACTGAGGGCTTCGCAGGTGGTGCTTGTGGTAAAGAACCTGCCTGCCAATGCAAGAGATGTAAGAGATGCAGGTTCGATCCCTGGGTCAGGAAGATCCCCTAGAAGGGGGCATCGCAACCCACTTCACTTCTTGCCTGGAGAATCCCATGGACAGAGGAGCCTGGCAGGGTAAGTCCATAGGGTTGCACAGAATCGGACATAAGTGAAGTGACTGAGTACGTATCCAATACCACTGAACTATATACTTAGAATGGTTAAGATGTTAAATTTTGTGGTTTATTTTTATTCAGAGAAGGCAATGGCACCCCACTTCAGTACTCTTGCCTGGAAAATCCCATGGATGGAGGAGCCTGGTAGGCTGCAGTCCATGGGGTCGCCTAAGAGTCAGATACGACTGAGCGACTTCACTTTCAATTTTATTTTTATTACTGTAAAACATTTTAAAAATCCACCTAAAACCCCCAATATGTCTGAGACCTTAGGATCAGTTCATTAATATGGCAGATTTAAAAATACATCTTCTAACCCTTGCCTCACAGGTAGTGCTTATACCAGTAAAAGTGAATTTCTCACCTGCCTTTGTCAAGTAAACCTTTCCACTTTGGGAAACAAGAGTAATATCTGAAGTATAAAAACTATGGTAAGTATTCTTTATAATATCATCATGAAAGTCAGCTATTAAATCAAAGGTGTTGCCGCCATCAATTGAAAGCCATACCTAAGGGAATAGAAAGACAATATCTCACTAAAGAGCTGCCATGTAACAGTCAGCAATTACCCAATCTTCCTACATAAGAAAGTCATGCACATAACCACACTCCCACATCCATCATGCATTCATCCCCCCTCACACACACACATAAGTGTAAAGACACATAAGTGTAAAGACTCCTGATGTACTTGATCAACTCTCTATTCCCTTCCTAGAGTTTGTGCAACAGTGTATGTGGCAATCTTCAGTTTCATAAAAGATGCATAAAAGAACAAAGTTATTTCATCATCTCTCAACTCGGTCCTCCTTGTTCATAAAAGGATGAAGTATTGGATGAATTGCTATATAGAGAAGAGTGCTTACCCGTATTAAAATGGGTAAGTGTTATCCATATTAAAATGACTTTTGTGATGAATTCTTCTATTCTAACAGGTTTTTTTTTTGCAGCATCTTCAGAGTTTTCTACATATAAGATCATATCACCTGTGAACACAGATAATTTTGCTTCTTCCTTTTAGATGTGGATACTTTAAAATTTCTTTTTCTTGTCTAATAGCTCTGGTCAGAACTTCCAGTACTATATTGAATAGAAGCAGTGAGAGTGTGCTTCCTTGCCTTATTCCTTACCTTAGAGGAAAAGCTGTAAGTCTTTCACTGTTGAGTATAATGTTTATTGTGTGTTTCTTGTATATGTTTAGGTAGTTTTCTATTTCTAGTCTACTACATGTTTTTATCATGAAAGTATGTTGAATTTTATCAAATGCTTTTTTGTATCAACCGAGATGATGTTGTGATTATTTTCCCCCTTCATTCTGTTAATGTGGTATACTACATTGTTCAATTTTCATATGTTGAACCATCTCTGTGTTACAGAAACAGATCCCACTTTGTCATAGTATGTATAATCTTTTTAATTCCATTGCTGAATTCAGTTTCCTAATATTTTGTTGAGAATTTTTGTATCAGTGTTGTCTAGGGATTCGATTTATAGTTTTCTTGTAGTATTCTTATCTGACTTTGATATCAGGTTAATGGTGGTCTTAAAGAATGACCTTGGAAATATTCGTTCCTCTTCATTTTTTTCTTCCCTTTGGCAAGAGTTTGAAGAGGTTTAGTGTTAATTTTTCTTTAAACATTGGGATCAATTCACCAATGAAGCCATATGGCCTTGGACTTTTCTTTATTCGGAGTTTTGATTACTGATTCAATTTCCTAACTAGTTATTGGTCTGCTCAGATTTATTTCTTCATGATTTAAGAATTAGTAGGTTGTGTGTTTCCGGGAATCTACCCATTTGTTCTAGGTTATCCAGTTTGTTAGCACACAAGTATTCATAATATTCTCATATCCTCCTTGTTTCTGTGGCATCAGTTGTAACATCCCCTCTTTTACTTTTTAGATGAATCTTCATTTTCTTAGTTTATCTAGTTAAGTTTTGTCAACAAACCAGGTCTTAATTTAACTGCTTTTTTCTATTCCCTATTACATTTATCTTTCCTCTTTTCTTTATTACATCTTTCCATTTGTTAGGTTTCAGTTTGTGGCTCTTCTTTTTTTAGTTCCTTAAGGTGTAAAATTAGGTTGCCCATCCTCCTAGGCAACTATTTAATTCTGTTGTCTCTTTCCTCAAATCCCTTCCTCTCTACATTTCTCCTCCATCATCACTCATAAATCATTTTGATTTTTTTGGTGAGAAAATAGAAGATAAATTCTCACATCCTCCATTACCATAGCTCCCCACCTAACTGCTTTTGAACCCCCAAACCCTTCCTCCCTCCACTTACTATTGTCTGCTAAGATCAATCTCTTCACTAGTTCATATAGATTATCTCCTCTCACCTCTTCAGAAATGTCTCTCCAGCAGTTTGTTCTCTTTCCTGCATCATTAATTTTCCCCTCTCTACCATATAATTCCCAGAAGCACACATCATAATTCTTTCTATCTTAAAAAAAACTCCTCTTCTTTTGACCTTTTCTTTTTTCAAATACCATCACATTTCCCTGTTTTACTTTTCAGCAAAACTTTGCAAAAGGTTTGTTTGTATTCACTGTCACTAATTCCTTTCTTCTCATTCTCTCTTAATTAGGCTTTCCACCTCTCTGACCATCAGAGCAACTCCATTATTAATGTATAACCATTCAGCATGGAGTAAGTGAAGAATTTACATCTATACTAGAGTGTAAAGTTTAATCTATACATACCTGATTACCGTAAGCATACAGAAAATGGCTTCGTGGGTGGAATATCATTCCAACAGGAGAAGAGAACGATGAAGGAAAAGAGAAAGCTGGAAATTTTTGTATTAAGTCTGGTTTGTTGTGTTTTAGGATCTTCACAGAGACAATGGTATTTTTCTAGAAACAGATAAACAAAGAAGGAGCAAATTGTAAGACTTCTTTCCACCAACAGTACTACGTCTATGTTACAATTTTTAGTTTCTTGTTACTCGGATTTTGATTAAGATAGGGATACAACCTTAAACAGCATAGAATTGAAAGGATTAGCAGCTATTGGTATCTCTTTACTCTGCCTCCCCCTACTGTATAGGTCCACCTTGTANACGTCTATGTTACAATTTTTAGTTTCTTGTTACTCGGATTTTGATTAAGATAGGGATACAACCTTAAACAGCATAGAATTGAAAGGATTAGCAGCTATTGGTATCTCTTTACTCTGCCTCCCCCTACTGTATAGGTCCACCTTGTAGATATTGAACATGAAGTAAAAAGGATTAAATGATTTGTCCAAGGTTCTATAATAAATGTCGGGGGGGGGGGTGGTTATTGTAGAATCATTACTGAACTTGACAGACTCCAAGGCCCATTCACCAGAACTATAATGTCAAATTACTTTTTAAAATATGGACACCTAGGCCACACTACAGTTCTGGCAGATCATGATTCTGATGGGGATCAGAATATGTACCCCAAGGTATGACACTTTGGTATAAAGTTTATTTTATGCTGATACTGTAGATTCAAAAGATGCATCTGACTAAAAGCAGCAATATCTGGGATATAAGGCTGCCACTGATTCCTCTTTAGAGCATATCTACTCCCAGAAGGCAGCATGCGAACAAAACCTACCCCAGATCCCTTCTTCAGGGGAGCTTTCAGTTCAGTTCAGTTCAGTTCAGTCACTCAGTCATGTCCAACTCTTCGCGACCCCATGAACTGCAGCACGCCNAAAAAAAAAAAAAAAGGAGCCCACGTGAGTGGCAATTACATTCAACTGCTACTGATTCCTTTCAGATTCTCCAAGGGTCCTTTAGACCTCTAAGCGATGCTGGTGGGGGTGGGGGGGAAAGAGCTGTGTGTCTCACTTTCCCTGAGATAACCAGAAGAAAGGACACAGAAATTCTGCCCAGGAAGCCGCGGTATCCACAAACGGCAGGCTCCCGATGACCAGCCGGCTCAGGGGGGCGCACGGGACACCAAACAGGCTTTCGCAACATGGAAGCTGATCTCTGAGCCTGGGCCTCTCGTTTCTCCCGCGGTCACATCAGCCAATAAAGGAAACACCGGTGGAGGCAGCAAAGTGGACACGACGCGGGGTGCGCCCGCGAGCACTGGGCCTACGGGCAGTATCCGAGGCCTCCAGCTGCGCGGCACGGGGCGCCACCCGCGCAAAGAGTGCAGAAAGCAGCCCCAGGAGCCTGACGGCGGGCCTAGCCCTGGTCAGTCGGCTGCCCGGCTCGCAAACGCCCCCGGCTGCCCACCAGCGGCGGGGGTCTCTCGGCGCCTTCGGAGCCGGTGCCGAACTGGAAGCCGCCTCTAAGTTACCTCAGACGGCCTGGCTTCGCTGAAGCCGCTCTCTCTTCTCAAGGCTCAACCGTAAGTCGCCTCCCGTCTAACGGCGGCTCTGAGGAGGACTGCCCCCGCCTCGCCGCCTAGCGCGCCACTCAGAGGCTAGAGGCGGGAGGAAGAGGGGAATGCCGGGTTCCACTTAGATTCCCCGGGGCCGGAAACCCGGCCGACCGAAAGGGGAAGTGACGTACTTCCGGAGAGGGCTCCGCACCGCCCATTGCTTTATCACGGCTGGAAGTTAGGGAGCATCCTGTTAGCGGCAAAGAGTTGACTCGGCGTAATCTCAGGCCCTTGGAGCCTGGGGTCCCTGCATGGGCGCCGCCCTCTAGCGGCCATTTCTTCCTCCATCGCTGCGGGTGGCGGGCGGTAACCCATCGTCCCCCCGGGTGCGGCCCCCGTTCCTGCCGGTACCCGAGCTGGGCTCCCGCCGCTTCTCACAGCCTCCTCCAGTACCTGGTGCTTACCTAAAACAATAAAATAGCCTGTTATTTTTGTCAGAAAAATTAATTTGGGGACAATTTAGGGTTGGAATATGTAAACTCGAAACCGTTAGCAAGTCTAGCGAACGTGACTCAAGAATCAAAGGAGGAAAATGGGAGGAGTGTAGTGGGTTTTCATTGGCTGAATTTTTACAATCTCCCATTGGCAGGTCTTTTGCTGGGCCAGAAGAAATTCTGGTGGGTAGAAAAGTAAACCTTCCTGTTACTGATGCAATTGATGTCTAGAAGTGGGGCATGATATCTGCTCCTTTGAGCTCTGATTCCATTTAAAAAAGATAGTAATTTTCACAAAGGCAGTTTTGTCTTATTAATCTGCGTTGTGAGAGGTGCGAGCTACCACTGAGATGCAATCAAAGTTCCCACAGCTGACTGAGCACTGCAATCCCTCTGTCTTACAAGACACTTCTCCCACAGCTGACTGAGCACTGCAATCCCTCTGTCTTACAAGACACTGCAAGAACCAGAAAATTCACACTTATAGAGATGGCTTGGATCATTATAATGTGNCAGCCATTCTGACTGGCGTGAAGTGGTACCTCATTGTGGTTTTGATTTGCATTTCTCTGATAATGAGTGTACATCAAGTAATAAAGGCACAGCTGAGAGCAGAGAGGGAAAGAAGGTAAGGCACAGCATTTGAGGAGTGGGAAGAGGTGTGACCAGGTCACTCTGCAGAATGGGAAAATAAACATCCCAAGGAAGAGAGGTGGGATTTCTGGGTTGTTCTGAGTACCCACTTGAGATTTGAAATCATGAATTTATGTTGAGACCAGCTGGTGGAATTTTAAAGAGAGACTGGTGTGCAACTTTTGTCTAGTAATATTCTGCTCTGCCAATGGAGTAGAAGTGGTTTTAATGACAGGTGGGATTATGCAGGCAAGGAAGAAAGAGAAGGGCAAAGAAGTTACAGAAGTGTTTATAAAAAGAGACGATTAAAATCATGGTGAAAAAGTAAGAATGTTGAGTGAAAAAAAAGTGGCAGAGAAAACATATTCATGTCTCCAAGAAATCCAAGAAATGTCAGACTGTGAATCCTAGGGTAGGCTGAAGATATAGAAGGTAGTGCGTAGAGCATGAGATGATTGTAGTGGAGATTTTGGAGGCAATAACAATATCAGAGACAACAGGTCAAGAAAATGACCACAGAAGTAAGATGGGGGAAAGATCACTGGGGAAGAACAGGCCTTGAAAGCATTAGTCCATATGGGTGGTGAAATCACCAAAAATAATAACAAAACTAAGGTAGAGAGAAAGGTAGGGTCCAGATGCTAAACTCATCAATGCAAGTTAGTGATGGGAAGATTGTCATACACTGGCAGCCAAGAAGAGTTAGAGGGAGTAAAGTCTGAATTCAAAGGGACTGAACATTTTCAAGAAGAAGACAGGAGTTAATGATTAAGAAGTAGCCCCTAAGGAATGAGGACAATGACCCCTTGAGACTCAAACACGTGAGATGGCTGTGGGGAAAAGAATGATAACTGGGATTGGCCAGATTACTCTTCACAGCAATTGAGGGGACCATTCAGAGAAAAGATTAGTAGTGTGGGGGAATTTACTGATAACAGACCACATATTCCAATGAATGGATTTGGGAGAATGGAAATGGACCTATGTTTCAGTTCAGTTCAGTCACTCAGTTGTGTCTAACTCTTTGTGACCCCATGAACTGCAGCACACCAGGTCTCCCTGTCCATCACCAGCTCCTAGAGTTTACTCAAACTCATGTTCATTGAGTTAGTGATGCCATCCAACAATCTCATCCTCTGTTGTCCCCTGCTCCTCCTGCCTTCAATCTTTCCCAGGATCAGGGACTTTTCTAATGAGTCAGTTCTTCGCATCAGGTGGCCAAAGTATTGAAGGTTCAGCTTTAACATCAGTCCTTCCAATGAATATTCAGGACTGATTTCCATTGACTGGTTGGATCTCCTTGCAGTCCAAGGGACTCTCAAGAGTCTTCTCCAACACCACAGTTCAAAAGCATCAATTCTTCAATGCTTAGCTGTCTTTATAGTCTAACTCTCACATCTATACATGACTACTGGAAAAACCACAGCTTTGACTAGACAGACCTTTGTTGGCAAAGTAATGTCTCTGCTTTTTAATATGCTGTCTAGGTTGATCATAATGTCTTTTTAATTTCATGGCTGCAGTCACCATCTGCAGTGATTTTGGAGCCCCCCAGAATAAAGTCTGTTACTGTTTTCATTATTTCCCCATCTATTTGCCATGAAGTGATGGGACCAGATGCCACAATCTTAGTTTTCTGAATGTTGTTTGTGTGAAGTTAAAGGAAATTCAGAATAGTATGTGGTATAAAGTAATTGAAAGTGACCTGGAGGCTTGGGTTTCTATAGTGACATAAAATTGGGGTGAGAGGCATGATGGATGTACTAGGAGTGTCATAGAGGAGGAAGATGGGTAATATGTCCAGACTGGAATATATGGACCATATGAAGCTCCTGGATTCCTGTTCTCACCATTGACTCCATTTGGGATGAAGCTTCATTGGTGTGGGGAGGGCAAATGAACCAAAGCCTCACAAAGGAATGGTCAGTGGCAGCCTGATACTGTGGGGATTTATTTTCTGCTTCAGCACACCAGTGGCCAGCTGAGGGAAAAAGTGGGTTCATCTAAAAACAGGTTTCCAAAACTTTCTTTTCTTGAGATGTTGAAGTGATCGAGTGAGTGAGACCCTGAGGAACTGAGACTTGCTTTCTCTCCTATGATTCTCGGGGGTGTGGCAGGATGCAGAGACTGGCTCCTCTCCTGTGTCTCACAAAAGTATGGCAGGTTTGGACACAGAAAAGAGGAGGGGGCTCTGGCCTTGCATCTATGGAACAAAGCTAGAAAAGGAGCTGAGTTTCCATCTGGTTGAGAGAGAGGAAAATGAGACACAGTTTCTCACTGAACTAATTCTGCACAAGCAGGCTGGAGCTAGGATAATTAAAAGACTGCAAGTCATTGGAATTCAAAGAAATCTGGGGCAAAGCTATCTAGATATCCCTATACCAGTGTATATTACTTGAATCTATTACTTTATCATGGTAGGGCAACCTATTGTGCTGTTTTATTCTTTAAAATCATGTTTGTTAGTCATGTTGCTTTAGTCTTCCACATGAATTTTGGTATTGGCTAATCAATTTCCATACACACAAGAATACAGCTGTAATTTTTCTTGGATTTGTATTGAATTGATTGATAAATTTTAAGAGAACTAACATTTTTACATAAAATCATTTTTAGTCTCTTTTTATAGCCTTCATTAAAATTTTATAATTTCTACACAAGCCTTGCAAGTCTTTTTTGGTTTATTTATAGGTCCCTATTACTTTCTGAATAGGGTTTTTAAATTTATAATCTTTAATCAGTCTTTGTTACTGTTATTGTTAAGTCGCTTCAGTCGTGTCCGACTCTGTGCGACCCCATAGACGGCAGCCTGCCAGGTTTCCCGTCCCTGAAATTCTCCAGGCAAGAATACTGGAGTGGGTTGCCATTTCCTTCTCCAATGCATGAAAGTGAAAAGTGAAAGTGAAGTTGCTCAGTCATGTCCGACTCTTAGCGACCCTATGGACTGCAGCCCACCAGGCTCCTCCATCCATGGGATTTTCGAGGCAAGAGTACTGGAGTGGGGTGCCATAGTGGTTTTTATATGCTGTTATATTTGTCAATTCCATAGCATTCTCATACTTGTTCTGATAGTTTGTCTGTTGATTCTTTTGGATTTTTATATAGATACACATATAATCTACGGGTAATAAAATTTGTTTCCTATCTTTAAGTTCTTTTATTTTTTTTCCTTTAGAAATATCAGATTTGGGGTCACTGAAGTCATCAGTGACCTAAGAAAAACAATCTAGAATAAGACGATTAATAATTGAAATGTGTGGGATGCTATTAATTATAATAATAATAGAAAAACACATAACAAAATAATGTGATACCTCAGAAGAACTTTACATATTTACGTGTGGCAGGAATAGAAGATGGATTAGAACTGCGATGAATTATCTCTGGGAAGAAAGAACATATTAATGGAGGACAGAGTATCAAGTAGGGCTTCCCTGGTGGCTCAGACAGTAAAGCACTGAGAGAGTCATTTCCTGGGCAGGTTGATAAGAAGTCTAGGGGTCCCCAAGGAGAGAGGGGGGTCTGGAACTCTCAAGGAGGAAGAAAGGACAAACTTTTTTTTCCCTCTACATTCCTTAGGATTATATAAAAATAATGTATCCTGTCTGAGGACAGTCTCTGGATTAAACCTTCCGGCTAATCCTGTTATCTTAAAATGTAAATTATGGGAATAGTTCTGGTGAGGTCTTTACAACCTCCAGACATTCTTTTGATTCACTGGAGAGTATATAACTCAACTGCTAACACTAGCAAGAGGGTACTCTTTCTGACCTCTTCTGATGCCTATGTCAGAAGCTTTCTGTATCTCCTTTATACTTTAATAAAACTTTATTACACAAAAGCTCTGAGCAATCAAGCCTTGCTTGTCTCTGGCCCCAGACTGAATTCTCCTCCTCCAGAGGCCAAAAATCCCAGTGTCTTTTTGTGGTTCAGCAACGACCTTTCAGCATCTGCCTGCAATGAGGGAGACTCGGGTTCGATCCGTGGGTTGGGAAGATATCCTGGAGAAGGAAATGGCAACCCACTCCAGTACTCTTGCTTGGAAAATTCCGTGGATGGAGGATCCTGGTAGGCTACAGTCCATGGGGTTGCAAACAGTCAGACACGACTGAGTGACTTCACTTTTTGATAAACTTTTCAATCCTCTGCTGTACAGAAGCAGTAGGTATTTCCAAACACAAGTCACCAGAGTATCAAGGAAATTTGGAGAGATATTAAAGTTAGTAGTAACATGGCAAAATATCACAGAGAAAAAAGTTATCACACTAGCAAGGAGACAAGGGAAAATGACAAAGTTCTTAGGTATTTTTAGGAAACATTTTCACTCCATTATGCCTGCATGTTTAACTTGTACTGCCAATTAAACATAACTGTCATATAATACAAAATGCCATCCCCAATTTTGAATAAAGTCGCAAACTTACCATTAAGTGTTGTGTTCATAACGAAGCCAAGTAATGCCACATCATTGGCACAGGGACACTTTGTTGTTTTGAGATCTACCACATGTGGATATAATTGCTGGATTGTTCTTTTTTTCATCACAGTCCCAAGTTTCCAGTGAAGGATAGGTTCTGTGGAAATCAAGTTTTGGTGTTTAAATTACAGCAGCACTCTTGAAAATAGAACATTACTGCTTTATTTTTTTCTGTCTTTTTAAATAATTAAAAAGAATTTTAAATTGAAGTATAGCTGATTTACAATGTTGTGTTAATTACTGTTTACTACAAAATGATTCTGCTATACGTACATACCAACATATATATATATATATATGTGCATATACATATTCTCTTTTACATATTCTTTTCCATTATGGTTTATCACAAGGGACTGAAGTAGTTCTCTGTACTATACAATAGGACCTTGTTGTTTATCTAGTCTATATGGATACCCATTCTATATGAATCTGAAGTTTGCATTTGTTAATCCCTAACTCCCAATCCATCCTTTGACCCCCCCTTCCCCCTTGGCAACCACCAGTCTATTCTCTGCATCCATGATTCTGTTTCTGTTTCATAGATAGGTTCATATGTGTCACACTTTAGATTCCACATATAAGTGTTATCATATGGTATTTATCTTTATCTTTCTGACTTACTTCAGTTAGTATGATAATCTTTACATGCATGTTTCTGCATAGGGCATTATTTCATTTTTTATGGCTGAGTAATATTCCATTGTGCACAGGAGCAGTGGCTGTGCTGGCACAGGAGCAGCAGAGAGGAACTACGCCATGTCCAAGGTCAGGGGCAGTGGCTGAGAAGAGCTACCCCACATCCAAGGTCAGGGGTGGTGGCTGAGAGGAAAATACTCTACATCCAAGGTAAGGAGCAATGGCTACACTTTGCTGGAGCAGCCATGAAGAAATAACCCACGTCCAAGGTAAGAGAAACCCAAGTAAGATGGTAGGCGCTGACAGAGGGCTTCAGAGGACACACAGACTGAAACCACAATCACAGACAAGTAGCCAATCTGATCACACGGACCACAGCCTTGTCTGACTCAATGAAACTAAGCCATGCTGTGTGGGGCCACCCAAGAGGGATGGGTCATCGTGGAGAGACCCATCTGAAAGAATGTGGTCCACTGGAGAAGGGAATGGCAAACCACTTCAGTATTCTTGCCTTGAGAGTCCCATGAGAAGTATGAAAAGATAGGACACTGAAAGATGAACTCTCCAGGTCAGTGGGTGCCCAATATGCTACTGGAGATCAGTAGAGATATAACTCCAGAAAGAATGAAGGGATGGAGCCAAAACAAAAACAACACCCAGAACTGGATGGGACTGGTGATAGAAGCAAGCTCCAATGCTGTAAAAAGCAATATTGCATAGGAACCTGGAATGTTAGGTCCATGAATCAAGGCAAATTGGAAGTGGTCAAACAGGAGATGGCAAGAGTGAGTATCGACATTCTAGGAATCAGCAAACTAAGATGGACTGGAATGGGTGAATTTAACTCAGATGACCATTGTATCTACTACTGTGGGCAGGAATCCTTTAGAGGAAATGGAGTAGCCATCATGGTCAACAAAAAAGTCTGAAATGCAGTACTTGGATGCAATTTCAAAAACAACAGAATGATCTCTGTTCGTTTCCAAGGCAAACCATTCAATATCATGGTAATTCAAGTCTATGCTCCAACAGGTAATGCTGAAGAAGCTGAAGTTGAATAGTTCTATAAAAACCTACAAGACTTTCTGGAACTAACAACCCACAAAAGATGTTCTTTTCATTATAGGGGACTGGAATGCTAAAGTAGGAACTCAAGAAACAACTGGAGTAACAGGCAAATTTGGCCTTGGAGTACAGAATGAAGCAGGGCAAAAGCTAATAGAGTTCTGCCAAGAGAACGGACTAGTCATAGCAACCACCCTCTTCCAACAACACAAGAGAAGACTACACACGGACATCATCAGATGGTCAACACCGAAATCAGATTGATTATATTCTTTGCAGCCAAAGATGGAGAAGTTCTATACAGTCAGCAAAAACAAGACCAGGAGCTGACTGTGACTCAGATCATGAACTCCTTATTGCCAAATTCAGACTTAAATTGAAGAAAGTGGGGAAAACTACTAGACCATTCAGGTATGACCTCAATCAAATCCCTTATGATTATACAGTAGAAGTGAGAAATAGATTTAAGGGACTATATATGATAGAGTGCCTGATGAACTATGGATGCAGGTTTGTGACATTGCACAGGAGATAGCAATCAAGACCATCCCTAAGAAACAAAAATGTAAAAAAGCAAAATGGCTGTCTGAGGAGGCCTTACAAATAGCTGTGAAAAGAAGAGAAACAAAAAACAAAGGAGAAAAAGAAAGATTTCCCATATGAATGCAGAGTTCCAAAGAATAGCAAGGAAAGATAATAAAGCCTTCCTTAGCAATCAATGCAAAGAAATAGAGGAAAACAATAGAATGGGAAAGACTAGAGATCTCTTCAAGAAAATTAGAGATACCAAGGGAACATTTCACGCAAAGATGGGCTCAATAAAGTACGGAAATGGTCTGGACCTAACAGAAGCAGAAGATATAAAGAAGAGGTGGTAGGAATACACAGAAGAACTGTACAAAAAAGACCTTCACAACCCAGATAATCATGATGGTGTGATCACTCACACTCGCCTAGAGCCAGACATCCTGGAATGTGAAGTCAAATGGGCCTTGGAAAGCATCACTACAAACAAAGCTAGTGGAGGTGATGGAATTACAGTTGAGCTATTTCAAATCCTAAAAGATGTGAAAGT
>SJYV01023093.1:292359-351342 GCA_006410875.1 Neotragus pygmaeus
GTCCCATCACTTCATGGGAAATAGATGGGGAAACAGTGAAAACAGTGTCAGAATTTATTTTGGGGGGCTCCAAAATCACTGCAGATGGTGACTGCAGCCATGAGATTAAAATATGCTTACTCCTTGAAAGAAAAGTTATGACCAACCTGCTGTTGCTGCTGTTGCTAAGTCACCCCAGTCGTGTCCGACTCTGTGTGACCCCATAGACGGCAGCCCACCAGGTTCCCCCATCCCTGGGATTCTCCAGGCAAGAACGCTGGAGTGGGTTGCCATTTCCTTCTCCAATGCATGAAAGTGAAAAGTGAAAGTGAAGTTGCTTAGTCATGTCCGACTATTTGTGACCCTATGGACTGCAGCCTACCAGGCTCCTCCGTCCAAGGGATATTTCAGGCAAGAGTACTGGAGTGGGGTGCCACTAGACAGCATATTAAAAAGCAGAGACATTACTTTGTAAACAAAGGTCTATCTAGTCAAGGCTACGGTTTTTCCAGTAGTCATGTATGGATGTTAGAGTTGGACTATAAAGAAAGCTGAGCACCGAAGAATTGATGCTTTTGAACTGTGGTGTTGGAGAAGACTCTTGAGAGTCCCTTGGACTGTCAGGAGATCCAACCAGCCCATCCTAAAGGAGATCAGTCCTGGGTGTTCATTGGAAGGACTGATGTTGAAGCTGAAGCTCCAATACTTTGGCCACCTGATGCAAAGAGCTGACTCATTTGAAAAGACTCTGATGTTGGGAAAGATTGAGAGCAGGAGGATAAGGGGACGACAGAGGATGAGATGGTTGGATGGCATCACCAACTCAATGCACATGAGTTTGGGTAAACTCTGGGAGTTGGTCATGGACAGGGAGGCCTGGCATGCTGCAGTTCATGGGGTCGCAAAGAGTTGAACTCGACTGAGTGACTGAACTGACCTGAATTGAATATTCCATTGTATATTAGTACTCTGTCTTCTTTATCCATTTATCTGTTGATGGACATTTAAGTTGTTTCCATGTCTTGGCTATTGTAAATAGTGCTGCTATGAACATAGGAGTGCATATATCTTTTTGAATTGTAGTTTTGTCTGGATTCATGCCCAGGAGTGGGATTGCTAATAATTGGCAATTCTATTGTTAGTTTTCTGAGGAACCTCTATACTGTTTTCCACCAACTGTGTAGGAAGGGTCCACCCACAGTATAGGAAGTTTCCCTTTTCTCCACACTCTCTGCAGCATTAGACTTAAAGAAATATATTTATTTATTTGGTTGTGCTAGGTCTTAATCTTTGATTTTTGTTGTGGCATGAGGAATCTAGTTTCCTGACCAGGGACTGAACCTGGGCCCCCTGCATTGGGGGCATGGAGTCTTAGCCACTGGACCACCAGGGAAGTCCCTGTAGCCTTTTTAATGATGGCCATTCTGACCAATGAGGCTTTCCTGGTGGCTCAGATGGTGAAGAATCTGCCTACAATTTGGGAGACCTGAGTTCGATCCTTGGGTCAGGAAGATCCCCTGGAGAAGGGAATGGCTACCCACTCCAGTATTCTTGCCTGGAGAATTCCATGGACAGAAGAGCCTGGCAGGCTACAGTCCATGTGGTCACAAAGAGTTGGACATGACTGAGTGATTTGAATTCTCTCTACACCATTCTGACCAATGAGAAGGTACCTTATTGTAGTTTTGATTTGCATTTCTTAAATAATTCATTATTTCTTTCTTTTAAGGATTTTAAAGAAATTATGTTAAAAAAGGAACTATTCCATTGTTTAAAAAAATAGGTGTATCACCTCATTTTTCATCAGTTAAAATAGGTTGATTCTTATTTTCCAAAGTATGAGGAATGAAGGTTAATTTCCTTGAAGGGGGCCTGGCAAGGTCATACAGCAGAAGAGCATGTCATGTGGGAAATACTGTTTTGAACATCTTTAGGAAATACATTTGGCCACAGGATCTATCCCTAGAAATTGCATTGCTGGATCACAGGGTTTGCACATTTATAACTTAGAGAATAATTTCTGCTTTGAGAGGACCCATATTTCCTTTCTATTCACTTTCCCAATCCCATAGAGACAGCAGGAAATATAGATAAATAAGAATAAATTTGGAACAGCAACAGAGAATGGGGAAAGTTGTCATCAGCGGCCAAGGCACTTGGAGGGATTTCTGGAAGATACCAAGGAGTCAGGGAGAGACTAACAGGAAAAACCAGTCAGAGGCAAGACATTTCCAACCCCTCAACCCAGCAATCTATTCTTAGATATACAAAGGGTTGGAGCTGGACAAAGTCAAAGTTTAAAGCATGAGAAATGAGAGAATTTATTTTTCTGAAAAAAATGAGAAAAGAGAATATAAAAAGTAAGCCAGGACAGTTTGACAGAGTACTGCTGTCTGAATTTCAAAAATAGTCAAAGGATTTTTAAGAACAGAGATCCAGTCACTCCATAGCTGTTTACATTTCTGAAACATGAATCTCCTCATCAAATTCTAAATAAAGTCTGCTATAAAACCAAAAACTTATATACTTACTATATACTGCAGTTTGGGCAAAGTAAGAACAGGAACTAAGTTTCCATCTAGGCTAACATAGTGTAGCACAGGTATGGCCAAGAAGGAAAAGAGACACAATTTATAACCAAATTAATTCATTCTGAAATTCAAAGAAATCTGAGGCAAGGCGGCTGACTTTCCAGGTTGTAGCATGTGTGTACAGACAATTAATGACTGTATCTCAGAGGGCAGGGAGATTCAAACTTGCATCTGGAACATGACTCCATTGACTTGAAAATGCTTCTTTACTGATGTGCTGTATTTTAAGTATTTTAGGAATGAAGGAGTAATTAAAAGTCTTGACTGTGAGAAGCTATAAAGGAGAAAAGTGACTGATGTGAAGGTGACTAGTGATTGTGATTAACAGCAATTTTAGTGAAGTGGTCTGGGCTGTGAATCAAAGATTAGGAAGTAGAGATAATATTTTTCAACATCTCTTCTGAATTTAGTAACGAATAAAGATTCTCAGCTGTATTCTTCCCACGTCTTCAGCATCTCAGTAAATGATACTGTAATCTACTTGATTGCTCAAGTAAGAAATCTAGGATTCACCCTTAATATCTGTTTTCTTCATCCCCATTCCACCTGGAGGTCATATCAGCTCTACTTTCAAACTGTATTCTGGACACTGTGACTTCTCACTGTCTTCACTGCTCATCCGAAGTACTCCAGACCATTTCCTGTGTGGAAAGTGGCACCAGCTGCCCACCAATTTCCTTCATTCTCCAGGCAAGAATACTGGAGTGGGTTGCCATTTCCTTCTCCAGGGGAATCTTCCGGACCCAGGGATCGAACCCAGGTCTCCCGCATTGCAGGCAGACGCTTTAACCTCTGAGCCACCAGGGAAGCTCCCCCATTCTTGTCATCTGCCCTCAAGGGTCAGTTCTCTACATGGCAGCCAAAGTGATATTTTTAAAAAGAATAAATCAGTATCATTCTCCTGTTTAAAACGCTTCAGTGGCTTTTCACTATGATTAGAATAAAATCCGCACTTTACTGTGACCTCTGCCCATCTGTCTAAACTCATTACACACCACTCTGTCATTCACTGTGCTCCCACAACATTGACTTCCTCTCAGTTCCTCAAACAGTTGAATCTCCTTTCTGTAACTGGAAACTTTAAGAACTTTTAATTTTCCACAGTGGTTGCATCAATTTACATTCCCACCAACAGTACACAAGAGTTCTTTTCTCTATATCCTCACCAACACTTGCTATTTGTTGACTTTTTGATAACAGGCATTCTGACAGGTGAGGAAGTAGCTCATTGTGCTTTCGATTTGCATTTCCCTGATGATTCGTGATGCAGAACATCTTTTCAAGTGCCTGTCAGCCATCTGCATGTCTTCAATGGAAAAATGTCTATTTAGTTCTTCTGCCCATTTAAATAATAAGGTTGTTTTTATGTGGGTTCTTTGTATGTTTTGGATGTTAGCCTCTTATCTGATACATTGTTTGCATATATCCTTTCCCACTCAGTAGGTGGCTTTTCTGTTTTGTTGATAATTTCCTTAACCCTGCAAAAGCCTTTTAGTTTGATGAAGTCCCATTTGTTGTTTGTTTCCTTTGTGTGAAGAGAAAGATCAAAATAAATATTGCTGTAAGCTGATACCCAAGAGTGTATTGCCTCCATTTTCCTCTAGGAGTTTTATAGTTTCAGATCTCACATTTAAGTCATTAGTCCATTTTTTAATTACTTTTGGTTGTTTTTTAATTTAAATTTATTTATTTTAATTGGAGGCTAATTACTTTACAATATTGTGTTGGTTTTGCCATACATCAACATGAATCTGCCATGGGTGAATTACTTTTGAATATGGTGTGAGAAAGTAGTCCAGTTTGATTCTTCTGCCTGTAGCTTTCCAGTTTTGTACTGAAGATGTTTTCTTTCCTTACACTGTAATTCTTGCCTCCTTTGTCATAGATTCATTAATCATATAAGCATGGCTTCATTTTTGGGCTCTCTTCCATTCCACTGATCTATGTGTCTGATTTTTGTGCCAGTACCACAGTTTTAGTTACTATAGCTTTGTAGTACAATTTAAAATCAAAGAGCATTATACCTTTAGCTTTGCTCTTATTTCTCAAGATTGTTTTAGCTATTTAGGGTCTTCTGTGTTTCCCTACAAATTTCTAAATGATTTGTTCTAGTTCTGTGAAGAATGCCATTGGTATTTTGACAGTGATTGCACTGAATCTGTAAATTGCTTTGGGTGGTATGGTCACTTTAGCAATGTTAATTCTTGTTTGTTTGTTCATTTTAATCCATTCAGCCACTGTCTTTTGATTGGAGTATTTAGTCCATTTAGAGTAAAATTATTGATAGGTATGTATTTATTACCACTTTGCTCATACATGATTATTTAAAGTTGACAATCTATTAAGTCTGATGATATCTTAAGCAGGTCTGACCGAGGTTCTTTTCCAATTACTGCCTCTGCACTGAGACTGGGAGCATGTGAGATCTGGTGTGTGTTCTTTAAGAGCAGAGTCTCTGTTTCTACCGTTCTCTTGCTCTCCCACACACAAGCTGCACTGGCCTTCAAAGCCACATGTTCTGGGAGCTTCTCTTCCCTGTACATCGGTCTAGGGAACCCTGTGCGGGGTTTGGACCCCTTGCTCCTCAGGGAAGACCTCTGCAGTTGTGATCACCCTCCCATTTGTGGGTTGCCTACGTGGTGGTGTTGGTTTTGGCTCTACAGTGACTCTACCCCCGCTCCTACTCATCCTGTTGTGGTTCCTTCCTTAAGTGTTTACTTGTGGGAAATCTTTTCTGCTAGTCTTCTCTTCACTCCATAGATAGTTAGACTGTAAATAGTTGTGATTTTGGTGTGCCTATGGGAGGAGGTGAGCTCAGGGTCTTCCTGCTTTATCTTGGCCCTGAACTGTCATTACTTTTCTTAAAGCTACCCAGGTGACTCTTTCCATAAGATGAAATATTTATTTTTACTCTGGGCTTCCCTGGTGACTCAGAGGGTAAAGAATGTGCCTACAATGCAGGAGACCTGGGTTCAATTCCTGGGTCAAGAAAATCCCCTGGAGTAGGAAAGAGCAACCCACTCCAGTATTCTTGCTTGGAGAATTCCATGGACAGAGGAGCCTGGTGGGCTACAAAGAGTCCACAGGGTCACAAAAAGTCAGACACAATTATGCAACTAACACTTTCACTCTCACTCTGCATTCTACATAGCACTGTATTAAAGTGGGAGCAAAAGAACAAACATGAAAAGGGAAGGTGAGGAAAATGAGGATAAATACAAAATCCAGGACTGAGGTTTTTTCCTATACACAACAGAGTCACAAAGAGTCAGACATGACTTAGTGACTGAACAACAATAGCACTATCAGTTCAGTTCATTCGCTCAGTCATGTCCGACTCTTTGCAACCCCATGGACTGCAGCACGCCAGGCCTCCATGTCCATCACCAACTCCTGGAACCTACTCAAACTCATGTCCATTGCATCGGTGATGCCATCCAACCATCTCATCCTCTGTCATCCCCTTCTCTTCCTGACTTCAATCTTTCCCAGCATCAGGGTCTTTTACAATGAGTCGGTTCTTTGCATCAGGTGGCCAAAGTATTGGAGTTTCAGCTTCAGTCCTTCCAATGAATATTCAGGACTGATTTCCTTTAGGATTTACTGGTTGGATCTCCTTGCAGTCCAAGGGACTCTCAAAAGTCTTCTCCAATATCACAATTCAAAAGCATCAATTCTTCAGTGCTCAACTTTCTTTATAGTCCAACTCTCACATCCATACATGACTAAAATGCCCTATAGGTGATCCAAAAAATTGGGCAATCATTCAGACAAGTGAAAAAGAAAAGCCTAATCAGTTACATTCCTCAGCGTTCATAAACTTAAAACAATCAATTTTTTAATGAAAAAATACAAGTGTTCTTACTAACACTGAACAAAACCTTTTGCTTGATGGTTCTCATAGAGTGTGATCCAATAAATACTACCTTCTATAATAACTCTCCAGAAGATAAAAAACCAACTTTATAAAGCCATTGTTTATGATGACCCCCAATATGGCTATAGAAAAAATATAATTCCATATTTCTATACCACTCTTTTGTTGTTGCTCAGTTGCTCAATTGTGTCCAACTCTTTGCGACCCCATGGACTGCAGTGCACTTCTTCTGTAGTGATTAGGTGATGGCTTCTCTGTCCATCACCTACTCCCAGAGCTTGCTCAAACTCATGTCCATTGAGTCAGTGATGCCATCCAACCATCTCATCCTCTGTTGTCCCCTTCTCCTCCTGCCTTCAATCTTCCCCAGCAGGGTCTTTTCCAATGAGTCAGCCCTTCACATCAGGTGGCCAAAGTATTGGAGCTTCAGCATAAGTCCTTCCAATGAATACTCAGTGTTGATTTCCTTTAGGATTTACTGATTTGATCTCCTTCCTGTCCAAGGGATTCTCAAGAGTCTTCTCCAGCATCACAGTTCAAAGGCATCAATGCTTCAGTGCTCAACCTTTCTTATTGTCCAGATCTCACATCCATAAGTGACTACTGGAAAAACCATAGCTTTGACTAGATGGACCTTTGTTGGCAAAGTAATGTCTCTGATTTTTAATGATACTGTCTAGGTTTGTCGTTGCTTTTCTTCCAAGGAGCAAGCGTCTTTTAATTTCATGGCTGCAGTAACCATCTGCAGTGATTTTGGAGCACCAAAAAATAAGGTCAGCCAGTGTTTCCACTCTTTCCCCATCTATTTGCCATGAAGTGATAGGACCGGATGCCATGATCTTCATTTTTTTCAACATTGAGTTTTAAGCCAGCTTTTTCACTCTCCTCTTCCACCTTCATCAAGAAGCTCATTAATTTCTTTTACTTTCTGCCCTAAGGGTGGTGTCATCTGTGTATCTGAGGTTATTGATATTTCTCCTGGAAATCTTGATTCTAGTTTGTGTTTCATCCAGCCTGGCATTTCTCATGATGCACTCTGCATGTAAGTTAAATAAGCAGGGTGACAATATACAGCCTTGACACACTCTTTTCCCAGTTTGGACCCAGTCTGTTGTTCCATGTCTGGTTCTAACTCTTGCTTCTTGACCTGCATACAGATTTTTCAGGAGGCAGGTAAGGTGGTCTGGTATTCTCATCTCTTGAAGAATTTCCACAGTTTGTCACAATCTATATAGTCAAAGGCTTTAGCAGAATCAATGAAGCAGAAGTAGATGTTTTTCTGGAATTCTCTAGCTTTTTCTATGATCCAATAGATGTTGGCAATTTGATCTCTGGTTCCTCTGCCTTTTCTAAATCCAGCTTGTACATCTGGAACTTCTCAGTTCACATACTGTTGAAGTCTAGCTTGAGGGATTTTGAGCATTACTTTGCTAGCATGTGAAGTGAATACAATTGNTGGCAATTTGATCTCTGGTTCCTCTGCCTTTTCTAAATCCAGCTTGTACATCTGGAACTTCTCAGTTCACATACTGTTGAAGTCTAGCTTGAGGGATTTTGAGCATTACTTTGCTAGCATGTGAAGTGAATACAATTGTGTGGTAGTTTGAACATTCTTTGGCATTGCCCTTCTTTGGGATTGGCTTCCCTGGTAGCTCAGATGGTAAAGAATCTGCCTGCAATGCATGAGACCCCAGTTTGATTCCTGGATCGGGAAGATGCCCTGGAGAGGAGATAAACTACCCATTCCAGTATTCTTCGGCTTCCCTGTTGGCTTGGATGGTAAAGAATCTGCCTGCAATGAGGGAGATGTGGGTTCAATGCCTGGGTTTGGAAGATCCCCTGGAGGAGGGCATGGCAACCACACTTTGCAGACCTTTATTTAAAATTACCCATGTATATTTAAATCTTTGCCTCATCAGATTGTGAGCCCTTGAAGAGTCAGGATTATTTTTTAACTATCTCTAGCACTTAGCAGAGTACAGCATATTATAGTTTACAAAATTTGTTGAAAGAATAATACAACTTTTGCTTTACTTTTACCTCCTGGCATTTACCTCGAACAGTATCCAGTAGTGTTCCTTCAGTGGTATAAATATTTAATCCATATTGTAAAGTGATTCTTACTAACCATTCTTCTACAGCTGCAATATCTGAAAACAAAAGGCAAGCAATTAGTTAGTTTTTTTTGTACATCATGTTGGTGAAATTTAAGACTACTTGAACCTGGATCTCCTGCATGACGGGCAGATTCTTTACCATCTGAGCCACCAGGGAAGACCCATATGAACATTACTAACAAAAATTGCCTTTTATTTCCCTATCATTTTTATTGCACTTATATATGTTTTATTATAAACATTTTGATGATAAAATAAGCACCAAAGAATTATGAAGTGTTCTTATCAACAGAGTAATGAACTCAGAGAAAATTATTTTAGATTATAATTTTTCTTGAGAGCTGTTGTACCTTGGTAAGAAGCAAATTGTGATACTTCAAGTGAAGTTGTGTAATATTTTTGAAAGCAGACCATGGCTAATTAAAATATTTAGCATATCAGGAGTTCCCTGGTTGTCCAGTGGATAGGACTGTTTCACTGCTGAGGGAACCAGTTGAATTCAATCTCTGGTTGGGCAAAAAAAAAAAAAAAGCTAATAAAATTGAAAGGAGAAATAAATCCACACAACTGTAGCTGGTTCATTCAGCACTCCTTTTTAAGTAATCAACAAAATCAGTGAGGATATAGAAAAGCTGAAAAACACTATCAACCAACTGATCCAATCAACTTTAGTAGAACACTCTAAAAAATTTTTAATAGTTTTTTTTTTTCAAGTGCACAGGGAAGATTCACCAAATGATCATACAAAATATATTCTCAGAACATAATAGAGTCAATCTAGAAGAATCAGTAACAGAAAGATATTTGGAACATTCCCAGATATATGGACAATTGTTCAACAGATTTCTAAATAACACATAAAAGAGAAAGTGACATGGAGAATTAAAAACTATTTTGAATTGAAAGAAAATGAAAACACAACATACAAAAATTTATGAGATGCAGATAAAGCAGTGCTGAAGAGAAATATATAGTAGTAAAATATTTATATTAAAAAAGAAAGATCTCAAATCAGTTATCTGAAGCAGTAGTAACAGCCTTATAAAGTGTCAAAGAGTAAATATTTAGGTCTTTGTGGGCCATATGGTCTCTGTCTCAACACTTCAACTCTGTCATGGTAGCACACAAGCAGCTATAGAAAACATAAATAAATGAGCATGGCTGTGTTCCAATAAAGCTAATTTACAAAGCAGGCAGCAGACCAGATTTGGCCTGGAAACTGTAGTTTGTCAACCCCTGATCTAAAGGTTCCCAGTGTAAGAAATTATGGGAAAAAAGCAGCAAATAAAACGTAAAGGAAATAGAAGGATGATATAAAGAGTAAAACCAATAAAATAAAGAATAGAAAAACAATAGCCATAATCAATGAAATCTAAAGATGCTTCTTTGAAAGGGTCAATAAAATTGATGAATTTCTACCAGACTAATCAAGAAGGAAATAAAGATGCAAATTGCTCATATTAGAGATGAAATATGGCACATCACTACAGACTCTTTATGGTTAATGAAAGAACAGCACAAAAACTTTTATGTTATAACTTCAACAACTTAGATGAAATGAACAAATTTCTTAAAAGATACAAACTGCTGAAACTCACTTCAGAATAAATAGAAACTTTGAGTACTTCCATATCTATTAAGGAAATTGAATTTGTAGTTAAAATCTTCACACAAAGAAAACTCCACACCCAGAAATCGCCACTGGTGGTGAATACCAAACATTTAATGGGCTTCCCTAGTAGCTAAGATGGTAAAGAATCTGCTAGCAATGGGAGAGACCTGGGTTCAGTCTCTGGGCTGGAAAGATCCCCTGGAGAAGGGAACAGCAACCAACTCCAGTATTCTTGCCTGGAGAATTCCGTAGACGGAGGAGCCTGGCAGGCTAGTCTATGGGGTCGCAAAGAGTCAGACACAACTGAGTCAGACACAACTGAGTAACTTTCACTTTCATATAAAAATCCTTACATAATATGGGGGGACTCTGTTCAATTCATATTTATTTATATATCTCCCTTTTTAGAAAGCCTGCAAATTTACTTTCTGAACAGATACTTACCAGTCAGGATTTCAAAAATCACAACAAGCAAATCAAACACCTGTGAGACTCTGGCAGTGCCCTCCTGTGTTTCACTTTGGCAATTAAACCAGAACTCCCTTTCTTTTTTAATTTTATTTTTATTTTATTTTACTTTACAATATTGTATTGGTTTTGCCATACATTGACATGAATCTGCCACGGGTGTATACGAGCTTCCAATCCTGAACCCCCCTCCCACCTCCCACCCCATATCTTCTCTCTGGATCATCCTCATGCACCAGCCCCAAGCATCCTGTATTCTGTATTGAACATAGNGTGAGTCTGAGTGAACTCTGAGAGATGGTGATGAACAGGGAGGCCTGGCAGGGCGCGCGTGGAGGCGGCCCGGGGAGGCGTGTACCTGTGTTCTGCGCGCTGACGAAGGCCACCTTGTTGGTGTCGGGCTGCAGGCGGATGAAGCCGCACTCCCGGTGCATGGGCTTGTGCGTGTCTGGGTGGAAGGCGCTGAACCTAGGCCGGGAAGGCACAGGTGGGGCCCCGGCGCCCGGGGCCCAGCAGAGCGCGTGCAGGCGCGGGGACCACCCCTCCCCACCCAGTGGACGTGAGGCGCCACGCAGAACAGACACGCGAAGGACACAGTGGCGAGGCGGGGAGCACGGGGACAGCCCCGCTCACTCGCGTCCCCTCTTCCGCTGTGGGGCCTGCCTGGACCCTGCTCTCCCGCAGGGCGTGCCCCTCCCAGGGCCCGTCAGCACCTCCCACACTCCTCAGCCTGAGTCCCCACCAACCCCGTCAAGTCCATCCCTCCCACGTGGCCTTCCTGCCGCGGAGCTAGGACCCTGCTCAGGGGCGCACAGGCTCATGTGTGAGAAACGGGGTGCAGTCTGCGTCTGTCAGCCCGCCTCCGCTGCAGGCCCGCCGCCGGGGGACAGCGCCGAGCCTCGGCCTGAGCGCTGCCATGACTCACAGCCCGTGGGCTCAGCAGCGCCGGGGGGGATCCCCCTGGGGACAGCGTTAGTGGCAGGGGCCTGGCTCACACCCCGCCGCGAGTGTGACCCCTCACGAGAAAGACATCCACTGCCTGCCTGCACACACAGTATCACACTGACCAAAACAAGATACTACCTTTGTTTACCTGATTGAAAAGACCAGGAGCCCTACTCTCCTCACTTTCTGGTAACGGCAGCCACTGAGCGACCAGCGCTAAGAGAGGGCTAACAGATGCCGGTCTTGAGTCCCTCTAAGAGGCTGTGGCTCAGGGCTCTGCCTCACGTGACCCAGCATTTCCACCTTTTGGTTCATACACAGGCTGTTCTTTCTTCTCACCCTTGCAGTCAAGAATAAAATGAAAAGGTAAGCAGAAGATATTAAGAGGTGGCAAGAATACATGGAAGAACTGTACAAAAAAGATCTTCATGACCCAGATAATCATGATGATGTGATCACTAATCTAGAGCCAGACATCTTGGAATGTGAAGTCAAGTGGGCCTTAGAAAGCATCACTACGAACAAAGCTAGTGGAGGTGATGGAATTCCAGTGGAGCTGTTTCATATCCTGAAAGATGATGCTGTGAAAGTGCTGCACTCAATATGCCAGCAAATTTGGAAAACGCAGCAGTGGCCACAGGACTGGAAAAGGTTAGTTTTCATTCCAATCCCAAAGAAAGGCAATGCCAAAGAATGCTCAAACTACCGCACAATTGCACTCATCTCACATGCTAGTAAAGTAATACTCAAAATTCTCCAAGCCAGGNCCAAGCATCTCTTCTCCTCTGCCTGCTGCAGCTGCTCCCGCTTCCCTGGGCTGGGCCAGTCCGGCCCTCATGTCTGCATGGCTGCCTACCCCGACCTGCACCCGCTCAGGACCGTTGGAGTTGCCCCTGGCGGTCCTGGCCATGGCCGTCTGTCTTGGAAGAGGCAAGGCCTAGTACTGACCATCCCATTCCTCTCCCCCATTCTTGACCCCAGGAAGCAAAAGCAGTGGGTCCACCCGGAGTGCTGGTGGGAGCAGCCGTCGGGCCCTGGGCCGCGAGAAGGAGAGCCGGTCGGCTGGAGCTGGGGGCAGTGGCAGCGAGTCAGACCACACGGCACCAAGCGGGGCGGGTGGCAGTGGCTGGCGGGAGCGTCCGCCTAGCCAGCTCAGCCGTGGCAGCAGCCCGCGCAGCCAGGCCTCAGCTGCCGCCCCAGGGCTCCCCCCGCTGCACCCCCTGACAAAGGCCTACCCAGTGGTGGGTGGGCCACCTGGGGGGCCACCTGTCCGGGAGCTGGCCTCTGTCCCACCAGAGCTGACGGGCAGCCGCCAGTCCTTTCAGAAGGCCATGGGGAACCCCTGTGAGTTCTTCGTGGATATCATGTGACCGAGGCGAGAGTGCCTTCAGCCCAGCCCTGCTGTGGGGAGGCCCAGGGTCCTGCTCTTGCAGGAGGACCCTGCTCCTGGAGCTTGTGTGGGCTTGCCTTAGCGGCCATTCCAGGTCAGACCTGTGCTTGCTGACATGAGGTCTGGGCCTGGACAGAGTGGCAGCAGGCTGCAGGGGAGGGGCTGAGGGCAGCCCAGACCACCGTGATCTGGATGGTGGCTCATCCATCCCTGGCTGGAGCTGTCAGTGCAGACCTTGGGTAGGAGGGGCATCTCCCTGTGCTCAAGCAGGTCTGACACACCCCTCTTGGCGTATGCCTCAGGGACCCCAGCTTGCCCACAGAGCTGCGCATGGGGCCTCAAACTGAGCTGAGAGGTGGCCACTAGGCCTGGGCCCCACTGGGTTCACAGGCACCACCCATCTTGCCTAGGCCAGGATTGGGGGCGTCCTCTTGGGGTTAGAATCATAGCCCCAAGGTCCCTCTGTGGCTGCCCAAGGTAGGGATCTAATTTATTTATTTATTGTCTGGCCTGTGTGCTCTGTGGGGTGGTGGCCAAGTCAGCTGTCCCCTACCCCAGCCACCAGAACAGTTTCGTGTGTCCCCTCTGCAGGGACACAGGTCGTGTCTGGAGGTGTGTGGGAAGACAGTGAGGGGCAGGCGGCAGGATGGGGGACCCTGAGCGAGGAGGGCCACAGACACGCACAGCTGCTGCAGGGGCAGGGTTTAGAGCAGAGGGCATGGCCAGCTCAGCCTTCCTCGCGATCTTGGGGTGGCCTTCCACCCACCCACAGACGCACACATACACGTCGCTTCCGTCCGGCGTCTCTGGCCTGCATATGTCTGCACTGTAGATACTATATCTAGTTGGGAGCGTCATCCAGATAGTTAATAGAGCTGCTTCTGTGTAAATGCTATTTTAAACACTAAAAAGCGTTTAATTTTATGGGACTGATGTGTGACCTGTGTCTCTTCCCCAACTTTAGGAGGTTGGGATGCAGGGGCTGGGGTCAACTTCACCAGGGTCCAGCTGAGAACTGACCCAGGACTGGCTTGGTGCTGTCCTCTGAGTGCCAGCTCACCAAGGCCCTGCCCACAGCCAACCTGGGAGGCAGTCTTCTGTCCATGGTGCTGGCTCCTGGCTCTGGGGCAGGAGTGGGGTGGGGGTAGGGGTCCCCGTGGCTGGTGCTGGCCATAGTGCTGACCCCCCTGACCCTGCCTGGGCTCTGTCCGTGGTGCTGGAGGTGATGGCCCCCATTCTGCTGGCTAACCGGCCAGGGAGAGAAGGAAGCTGGGTGCCCCCTCCCATTTGAGGAGGCCTCTGCCTTGCACTGGGGCCCAGGTCAGGTATACACCCCTGCAGAGGGGTTGAGAAAGCCCCACCCACCTCCCAACATCCCACTCTTTTGATACTTGGAGAGGATGCTGGGTGGGGGCTTCCCACTGGCCCCAGCCAGTCAAGTGACACCCAGTTTTGCCTTCATGTGGTCCCTGGGGTCTTCCCCTGAGCACTCAGTGTAGGATTCACGGAGCCCCAAGAACCCTCTATGGGCCTCTGACTGGAACAGTGGGGATGGGATACCTGTGTAGNATGCTGGGTGGGGGCTTCCCACTGGCCCCAGCCAGTCAAGTGACACCCAGTTTTGCCTTCATGTGGTCCCTGGGGTCTTCCCCTGAGCACTCAGTGTAGGATTCACGGAGCCCCAAGAACCCTCTATGGGCCTCTGACTGGAACAGTGGGGATGGGATACCTGTGTAGGCCAGGGCTCGGCCAGGACAAGACAGAGCCTAACTCGGGCCCCAGGTGATGAGATCCCATTGGGCTGAGGCCGGTTATGTACTCTGGAGGTCACCCTGGGGTCAACATGAATCTAGGGCTGTGAGTCTCAGTGGAGTCAAAGCATAGTCTGCAGGTTGCTGCATGGAGACTTGGTTTGGGTGTACCTCAACGAGGTCTGAGTTCACTGGGGTGAGGTCACTGACTCAAGGGTCACTTGTTTTTCCCCTGAGTTTCCTCCCCGTACCCACTGCCGCCTTGCCCTCTGGCATCGCTGGGACCCCCTCCCAAGAAGAACTCGGGGGTGTTGAGGTCAGGCCGCCACAGCAGCAGGTAGCACTTAGGCAGGTGGAAGGTGGCCAGGATGCCCAGCACACAGAAGAGAATGGTGCCCATCTGCACAGGGGGGTGGGAGACCGCATGTACATTGGCAAAGAGGGGGATGTAGGAGACCCAGGTGATGAAGTAGGCCAGCATGGCAAAGGTCAGGCCGCGGGCACTGTTGTAGCGGCCAGGCCGGCTCTGTACCAGGAAGGTGCCCAGGAAGCAGAGAAAGGCCAGCATGGCGTTGGTGGCATGCACCACTCCGAACATGATCCAGGAGCTCACACGGCAATGCACCAGTGCCTCCGTGGGCAGTGCATGCCAGTTGGTTATCACCACTGGTGGGAAGACCGCCAGGTACCAGGAGCAGAGCGCCGCCTCTGCCAGCATGGCAAGCAGCACTACCAGCCAGGCCCAGGGCCCCCGCAGGCGGCTATGGAGCCAGTCTGTCCAGCTGGGTGGCAGTTCTGAGCCCACAAAGATCTCAGCTGNGCCAGGTACCAGGAGCAGAGCGCCGCCTCTGCCAGCATGGCAAGCAGCACTACCAGCCAGGCCCAGGGCCCCCGCAGGCGGCTATGGAGCCAGTCTGTCCAGCTGGGTGGCAGTTCTGAGCCCACAAAGATCTCAGCTGCCTGCAGGAATAGTGTGCTCAGGCAGCCAGTAAGCGGGAGGTGGAGCAGCAGCTGCTGGCCCATGCAGCTGGCAGTGCTGGGCCGGCCAGGGAATAGGAGGACGCTGAGGCAGACCAGGCCCAAGCAGGCCAGGCCGAAGCAGGCCCTGGGCCCCCCTGCGGCCTGAACTAGTGGGCTTTCCCGGTGCCAGGTGAAGAGTCCAAGGGCCAGCAGCACCAGACCCAGAACGATGCCCAGCAGCAGGAGCAGCCCAAGCACGGCCGGCTCCCCCCACGCTGGGAACCTGGGCCTGCGGGGGAAGCACCGGGTACTACCATCTGGGGACCACTGGTCCTGGTCACACTTGCTGCAGAGGGCATCGTCTGAGGCAAGGGAGGAAAGAGGGCATGCTGGGGGCCACTGGCTTCCCTGGCCTTGCCTCTGCCCCAGACCCGACCGTGTGTTACCCGCCCTTACTCAGGCCTCAGTGTGGGCTGGACCCCGAGGGCTCACCTGGGTGGCGCTGGTAGCTGCCTGCCTTGCACTCCACGCAGTCATAGCAGCAGGAATGGAAGCCCTTCACGCGGCGCACCTGTCCCTCCCTGCACTTCCGCGAGCACTGGGACACGGGCTCCTGGCGGGCGGCAGGGCTCAGGCTCCGTGCGGCTGGCCACACTGGCCCAAGCCCTGGGGGCCGCCCCCACTCCCCGGGCAGGACTGGCACTCACTTGGTTTCCTGGGGTGTGCCAGATCATGTTGGAGAACTGGAGCTCCAGGCTGCCGTTGAAGCTGCCCACAGTGCGCAGCATGGGCATCCGGTCCCGCCAGACCCACAGCTTCAGGTCATAAGCCAGGTCCACATTTCCGCTGGTGTCGAACTGCAGGGTCCGGTTGTATGCGCGGAAACTCACGTTGTACATATTCTCCAGGAGCTGGTGGTGGGGCAATTGGGATGGTGGGGCTGGGCAGGGAGTGGGACCACTGGCCAGACCCCCCTTCCCCGTCCCCCTCAGGGGCGCCAGTGGATTGGGGAACGAGCCAAGAGGCACAGCTTCTGTGACCTCACCTGCCAGGGCCGCAGAGGCTCCTGTGCGGGGCAGCCCGAGGAGTTGCAGAGCAGTGCTTTGTGAAGTGCGTGGGCCACGCTGTACACAGCTGCGTAGGCGGCAAAGGTTTGGTGGTATAGCAGCCCATCAGTCACATTTTCCGGGGAGGCGCGGTCACACTGGGGGCAGCGTGGCACCACCACATGCTCCTCCAGACCCAGCTGCCCTGCCTCTAGTGAGGCGCAGTAGGCAGGCTCTGCGGCCCGGGCCAGGCGGGTCTGCACATAGGACCGGAACTCGGGCATCTCGGCACCCTGATGCAGGAAGCCGAGCACCGTGCCCACCTGCTGCATGCCTGGTAGCGTCATGACCAGGCTTGAAGTCAGCCAGGTCTCACTGGCCACCCATACCTTGGGCGAAAGCCTGTAGTGGATGCTGTAGCTGAACAGGCTGTAGGCGGCGTGGGCAGAGGAGAAGACCACCACCACCTGCACGCTGCTGTGGTTTACCTGGTGCAGCAGGCTCTGCACAGAGCCTAGCCGTGGGCCACCGGCCCGGGGCAGCGGCATCAGGCCCTCGTAAGCAATACAGATGCCCTTGGCATTGGCCAGGCTGGAGAAGAGGCCCAGGCCCTGCCGGCCATACTCGTCATCACTGCCCACAGCGGCCACCCAGTTCCAGCGCAGCCTTTGCAGCAGCTCCACCATGGCCGTCGCCTGCACACGGTCGCTGGGTACCGTGCGGAAGAAGGATGGGAACATCTCACGGTTGCTGAGCCGGTCGGTAGTGGCACCATAGCTGACCTGCAGGCGAAGGCAGCTCCTGACACGGGGGCTCCTGAGGTGAGCGGGAGGATGGGACGTTGGGAGGGGGCGCACCTGGGGCATGAGGAAGAAGCTGAAGAACTTGCCAGTGACCAGGGCGACCTCGGACGAGTGGGGCCCAATGACGGCCAGCACACGGGGTTGGTACTGCGTGTAGTCACAGTAGGCGCCGATGCTGCAGCTGCCCGCCTTGGCCATGAATACCAGGCTGGGCTTCATGGCGATCACGGGTTCCGAGCATGTGTCGAAGAGGTCATAGCCCAGACGCAGCCCAGGGAGCAGGGTGGACGCGTTGTTGATCTCCTCCACGGCCATCATCACAGCTAGTGCCCAGAGCAGGCCGGGGGCCGACAACCTGGGGCCACAGGGGTTGCGGGTGGCCGACACCTCCTCCCCAACCAACCTCCCCTAGCCCCACCTCCCCTGCCCACACTCCCGGCCTCCCTACCTGGTGCACACGGTGGCATTGGGCTGTGTCCTGTCACCCACCCTGGGATCATCGGCCAAGCCCAGGGGGAAAAGCCCGCCCAGAATATAGTCCCCAGGCAGGCTGAGCTGCTGGGACAGGCACAATGGGGCCCCCGGCCTGATACCCAGCGCAGCCACGAGACCCAGGAAGGTCAGGCCCAGCATGGCAGGTGGCAGCTTCCAGCAGCAGTACAGAGTGCTTGCGCTTGAACTTCCAGTAGCAAGTGGGCAGACTGACTGGGGCCCCAGATACGGGGAGTCAGGCGGGGAGGGGCACAGGATTTGTTTAGCAAAGTGCTTGCCTGCTCACCTGCCTCTTTGGGGCCCTGGAGTTGCCCCCATCTCCTGGGCCTCTCAGGTGTGCTCAGGTTGGGCTTCTTATCCTGATGGCACCAACAGGCCCTCTGGGTGATGGTGACCTGGGCAGGCAGGCTCTAAGCAGCTACTGTCCGTGACGTTGCTACCTGTGTCCAAACCCCTGGTACCCAGCTGTTCTGCAGGGGTTGCCCTGGATCTGCTTGACAGAGGGGCCTGGAGTCTCCAGCTGATGTGAGATAGTCAAGGAGGTGCCAGTGGGGCAGCACACTATCCCCCCAGCCCAGGGAGGCACTGTCTATAGTTGGTGTGGAGCAGGATGGACTGCAGGCCCAGGGGCAGCCTGAGGGGGGTTGTCGCACAGCCCTGCAACCAAAAGTACAGTGGATGGCTGGTCAGCATGGCTCTCACCCATGACTGGGTGGGGAGGGTCCCAAGGTGGGGGTCATGGCCTCAGCCTGCCTAGGAACAGTGCACCTTGAGGGTCTGTGGCCTAGAAACTTCGGGGGCCCCAAGGCTTCAGAGGGCAGGTGCCTCCATTTAGGGACTGAGCTCACAGCTGGGCCTGGGTGGGGAGGCATGCAAACAAGGGAGGAAATGCTGTAACCAAATGGGCTGCAGCAGTCATGCCTGCAGCAGGTGTGGCAATGGACCTGAGGGCCAGGCTGGTGGCTCCTGCTTAGCCACTGAGTGCCCAGGGACTGGTCTCCCCAAGTCTGGGTCTGGGGGCCTCACTGACACCAGGCCACAGGCACCCAAGGGAGCTGGGGGAGGCTAGAGATGCCCTGGAGGGTGCAGTGGGCCCTAGCAGATGTTCACGGAATTGGTCTAGGGACCTATGGCCTTGGGGAGGGCACACATGGATGGCACGCTCACCACACACACACACACTACACACCCTTGGGGAGGGCACACGAGGCATGGCACACGCAGAATGCACACAACACACACACACAGTGCCTACACCGGCACCCACATATGCACACAGGCACATGTGCAGCCCTTACTCTCTGGCCTTTGTCAGTAATCTTCCAGGCTCTGGCCCCCACGGGTATGGCCAGAGCTGGACATGATGCAGCAGCAGACCAGGAGGTGGCTTGTGCTAGGTGCTGCTGTTCAGCTCTGGCCATCAGGCAGCGTCTGCGAGGACCCTGCCTGACACGCGTCCTCTGTCCAGGCCACGGCCCTGCACAGAGCAGCCTCTCCACTGGCTGCAGCTCAGCAGATTTTCCTCTCTCTAGAGGGTAGGTAGCTGACCTCAGATCTGCGCTTGCAACTCAGCCACTCAGGTGATTCTGTGACTCAGTCTTCTCACCTGTCCAATGAAGATAATTCAAACCTTGGCAGTGGCTGAGGGACCAAGCTTGCAGAGAGATGGGAAGGACCCCAACACTGGCCAGGACATGCCTCATGCCCCTGTAGACACTGCCCTGATGGCCTGGCAGCACCCTTGTCCTGGAACGCATTACTTCATTCTGTAAGTGCAATTTGTTTATTTTGGAAAAGCCATCACCTGTATTACAGCGCCTACGGTACCTGAAAGCTCACACATTGCTCTTAGTGGGTACTGTCCCCTTGGCACCTGTCTCTTATACACATCTTCTGCGGCCCGGGCCAGGCGGGTCTGCACATAGGACCGGAACTCGGGCATCTCGGCACCCTGATGCAGGAAGCCGAGCACCGTGCCCACCTGCTGCATGCCTGGTAGCGTCATGACCAGGCTTGAAGTCAGCCAGGTCTCACTGGCCACCCATACCTTGGGCGAAAGCCTGTAGTGGATGCTGTAGCTGAACAGGCTGTAGGCGGCGTGGGCAGAGGAGAAGACCACCACCACCTGCACGCTGCTGTGGTTTACCTGGTGCAGCAGGCTCTGCACAGAGCCTAGCCGTGGGCCACCGGCCCGGGGCAGCGGCATCAGGCCCTCGTAAGCAATACAGATGCCCTTGGCATTGGCCAGGCTGGAGAAGAGGCCCAGGCCCTGCCGGCCATACTCGTCATCACTGCCCACAGCGGCCACCCAGTTCCAGCGCAGCCTTTGCAGCAGCTCCACCATGGCCGTCGCCTGCACACGGTCGCTGGGTACCGTGCGGAAGAAGGATGGGAACATCTCACGGTTGCTGAGCCGGTCGGTAGTGGCACCATAGCTGACCTGCAGGCGAAGGCAGCTCCTGACACGGGGGCTCCTGAGGTGAGCGGGAGGATGGGACGTTGGGAGGGGGCGCACCTGGGGCATGAGGAAGAAGCTGAAGAACTTGCCAGTGACCAGGGCGACCTCGGACGAGTGGGGCCCAATGACGGCCAGCACACGGGGTTGGTACTGCGTGTAGTCACAGTAGGCGCCGATGCTGCAGCTGCCCGCCTTGGCCATGAATACCAGGCTGGGCTTCATGGCGATCACGGGTTCCGAGCATGTGTCGAAGAGGTCATAGCCCAGACGCAGCCCAGGGAGCAGGGTGGACGCGTTGTTGATCTCCTCCACGGCCATCATCACAGCTAGTGCCCAGAGCAGGCCGGGGGCCGACAACCTGGGGCCACAGGGGTTGCGGGTGGCCGACACCTCCTCCCCAACCAACCTCCCCTAGCCCCACCTCCCCTGCCCACACTCCCGGCCTCCCTACCTGGTGCACACGGTGGCATTGGGCTGTGTCCTGTCACCCACCCTGGGATCATCGGCCAAGCCCAGGGGGAAAAGCCCGCCCAGAATATAGTCCCCAGGCAGGCTGAGCTGCTGGGACAGGCACAATGGGGCCCCCGGCCTGATACCCAGCGCAGCCACGAGACCCAGGAAGGTCAGGCCCAGCATGGCAGGTGGCAGCTTCCAGCAGCAGTACAGAGTGCTTGCGCTTGAACTTCCAGTAGCAAGTGGGCAGACTGACTGGGGCCCCAGATACGGGGAGTCAGGCGGGGAGGGGCACAGGATTTGTTTAGCAAAGTGCTTGCCTGCTCACCTGCCTCTTTGGGGCCCTGGAGTTGCCCCCATCTCCTGGGCCTCTCAGGTGTGCTCAGGTTGGGCTTCTTATCCTGATGGCACCAACAGGCCCTCTGGGTGATGGTGACCTGGGCAGGCAGGCTCTAAGCAGCTACTGTCCGTGACGTTGCTACCTGTGTCCAAACCCCTGGTACCCAGCTGTTCTGCAGGGGTTGCCCTGGATCTGCTTGACAGAGGGGCCTGGAGTCTCCAGCTGATGTGAGATAGTCAAGGAGGTGCCAGTGGGGCAGCACACTATCCCCCCAGCCCAGGGAGGCACTGTCTATAGTTGGTGTGGAGCAGGATGGACTGCAGGCCCAGGGGCAGCCTGAGGGGGGTTGTCGCACAGCCCTGCAACCAAAAGTACAGTGGATGGCTGGTCAGCATGGCTCTCACCCATGACTGGGTGGGGAGGGTCCCAAGGTGGGGGTCATGGCCTCAGCCTGCCTAGGAACAGTGCACCTTGAGGGTCTGTGGCCTAGAAACTTCGGGGGCCCCAAGGCTTCAGAGGGCAGGTGCCTCCATTTAGGGACTGAGCTCACAGCTGGGCCTGGGTGGGGAGGCATGCAAACAAGGGAGGAAATGCTGTAACCAAATGGGCTGCAGCAGTCATGCCTGCAGCAGGTGTGGCAATGGACCTGAGGGCCAGGCTGGTGGCTCCTGCTTAGCCACTGAGTGCCCAGGGACTGGTCTCCCCAAGTCTGGGTCTGGGGGCCTCACTGACACCAGGCCACAGGCACCCAAGGGAGCTGGGGGAGGCTAGAGATGCCCTGGAGGGTGCAGTGGGCCCTAGCAGATGTTCACGGAATTGGTCTAGGGACCTATGGCCTTGGGGAGGGCACACATGGATGGCACGCTCACCACACACACACACACTACACACCCTTGGGGAGGGCACACGAGGCATGGCACACGCAGAATGCACACAACACACACACACAGTGCCTACACCGGCACCCACATATGCACACAGGCACATGTGCAGCCCTTACTCTCTGGCCTTTGTCAGTAATCTTCCAGGCTCTGGCCCCCACGGGTATGGCCAGAGCTGGACATGATGCAGCAGCAGACCAGGAGGTGGCTTGTGCTAGGTGCTGCTGTTCAGCTCTGGCCATCAGGCAGCGTCTGCGAGGACCCTGCCTGACACGCGTCCTCTGTCCAGGCCACGGCCCTGCACAGAGCAGCCTCTCCACTGGCTGCAGCTCAGCAGATTTTCCTCTCTCTAGAGGGTAGGTAGCTGACCTCAGATCTGCGCTTGCAACTCAGCCACTCAGGTGATTCTGTGACTCAGTCTTCTCACCTGTCCAATGAAGATAATTCAAACCTTGGCAGTGGCTGAGGGACCAAGCTTGCAGAGAGATGGGAAGGACCCCAACACTGGCCAGGACATGCCTCATGCCCCTGTAGACACTGCCCTGATGGCCTGGCAGCACCCTTGTCCTGGAACGCATTACTTCATTCTGTAAGTGCAATTTGTTTATTTTGGAAAAGCCATCACCTGTATTACAGCGCCTACGGTACCTGAAAGCTCACACATTGCTCTTAGTGGGTACTGTCCCCTTGGCACCTGACATCCTGGGCTCACAAAGAGGAAGTGGGTGGAAAAGGAAGCCAGACTGGNTGAGAGTTGGACTGTGAAGAAGGCTGAGCGCTGAAGAATTGATGCTTTTGAACTGTGGTGTTGGAGAAGACTCTTGAGAGTCCCTTGGACTGCAAGGAGATCCAACCAGTCCATTCTGAAGGAGATCAACTCTGGGTGTTCTTTGGAAGGAATGATACTGAAGCTGAAACTCCAGTACTTTGGCCACCTCATGCGAAGAGTTGACTCACTGGAAAGGACTCTGATGCTGGGAGGGATTGGGGGCAGGAGGAGAAGGGGATGATCGAGGATGAGATGGCTGGATGGCATCACGGACTCGATGGATGCGAGTCTGAGTGAACTCCGGGAGATGGTGATAAACAGGGAGGCCTGGCATGCTGCAATTCATGGGGTCGCAAAGAGTCGGACATGACTGAGTGACTGAACTGAACTGAACTGAGTTGATAAAATATTTTCCAAAATGTGCCCAATTGAGCTTTTGGTTCAAGATGGTGGAGTAGAAGAACATGTCCTCATCTCCTCCTGTGAGAGCACAAAAATTGCAACTAGCTATTGAATAGCCACCAACAGGAGGACATTGGAACCCACCAAAAAACATACTCCACGTCCAAAGAAAAAGAAGCTGCAGCAAGATGGTAGGAGGTGTGCAATCATGATAAAATCAAATCTCATACAGGCCAGGTGGGTGATCCACAGACTGAAGAACAATAATACCAAAGAAGTTCTTGCCTGATTGTGAAGGTTCTGAACCCCACTGTTGTGAAGGCTTGGAAGCCTGACAATCTGACAAAGGGACTGGGAATCCTCAGGAATTTGGCCTTGAGGGCCAGTGGGGTTTGATTGCAGGCCTTCCAGAGGACTGGGGGAAACAGAGATTCCAGTCTTTGAGGGCACAAACAAAATTTTGGTGCAGCAACACCCCAAGGAGAGGAGCAGTGACCCCACAGGAGACTGAACCAAAATTACTTGCTAGTGTTGGAGGGCCTCATGTAGGGGCCTGGGTCAACAGGGGCTCACCACAGGGACGGGGGCACTGAAAGTTCTCCCTTGGCATAAACCCTCTTGGAGTTCACCATTAACCCTACCATAGAGCCTACAGACCCCAGAGCTGGGTCATCTCAGGCCAAACAACTACCAGGGAGGGAGTGTAACCCCACCTATTAGCAGATAATTGGATTAAAACTACCGAGCAAGGCCCTGCCCACCAGAGCAAGACCTGGTTTTCCCCAGTCTCTCCCATCAAGAAGCTTACACAAGCCTCTTAGCCTCATCCCTTAGAGGGCTGACAGAAGAAGCAAGAGAGGCAGAGTTTCACAGCAGCTGAAACAAAAACCATATCACAGAAAGTTAATCACTATGAAAAAGCAGAAAGTTTTGTCACAGATGAAAGGATAAGCTAAAATCCCAGAAAACCCACTAAATGAAATAGACATAGGCAACCTTCCAGAAAAAGAATCCAGAATAATGATAGTGAAGATGATCCAGGATTTTGGGAAAAAAATGGAGGCAAAGTTTGAGAAGATGCAAGAAATGTTTACCAAAGACCTAAAAGAACTAAAGAACAGACAAACAGAAATGAATAATACATTAGAAAGAATCCATAGCAGAATAACTGAGGCAGAAGAATGGGTAAATGACCTGGAGGACAGAATGGTAGGGAAATCACTGCCATGGAACAGAATATAGAAAGAAGAATGAAAACAGCCTAAGAGACTTCTGATAACACTAAATGCACCAGCATTCGCATTATAGGCTCTCAGAAGGAGAAGAGAGAGAGAAAGAACCTGAGAAAATATCTGAAGAGATAATACCTGAAGACTTTCCTAACATAGGAAAGGAAATAGTCAACCAAGCCCAGGAAACACACAGAGTCCCAGGAAGGATAAACCCAAGGAGAAACAAACTGAAACACATAGTAATCAAACTGACAAAAATTAAATACAGAGATAAAATATTAAAAGAAACAAGGGGAAAATGACAAATAATATACAAGGGAACTCCTCAGGTTATCAGCTGACTTCTCAATAGAAACTCTACAAGCCAGAAGGGAATGACATGATATATTTAAAGTGATGAAAGGGAAGAACCTACAATCACAAATACTCTACCCAGCAAGACTCTCCTTCAGATTTGATCGAGAAATCAAAAGTTTTCCAGACAAGTAGAAGTTAAAAGAATTTAGCACCACCAAACCAGCTTTACAACAAATGCTAAAGAAGCTTCTTCAGGCAGGAAATACAAGAGAAGGAAAAGATCTACAGAAAATAAACCTCAAGCAATTAAGAAAACAGCAATAGGATCATACGTATTGATAATTACCTTAAATGTAAATGGATTAAATGCACCAACCAAAAGACATAGACTGGCTGGGTGGATGAAAACATGTGCATGTATGCACTTCCACTTATCACATCACTCTACTTGACAACCCCCAGATTGTATGTAATTATTTTATATTGTTAAGTTAAGCATGTTNATGGATTAAATGCACCAACCAAAAGACATAGACTGGCTGGGTGGATGAAAACATGTGCATGTATGCACTTCCACTTATCACATCACTCTACTTGACAACCCCCAGATTGTATGTAATTATTTTATATTGTTAAGTTAAGCATGTTCCCATTATGGCTTGCAATTGTAATAATCTTTTATTTTTTGTTTAGCTGTTGATTGTGAAAACTGATAAACATCTTTTATTATTATGAAAAAAAAAATATGCCCAGTAGAGTTCCAGGCACGAAAAGAGAGAAAGGGGCAGAACATTTCTTTGGAGAAGTAGTGGCTGAAAACTTGAAATTCTGTAAACTTGCAATCCAAATAGCCTAGAGAATCCCAATTAGAGTAAATACAAAGAGAACATCTTAAAAGCACTAACAGGAAAATGCCACATTACATACAGGGGACAATAACAAAATTAACAGTTGACTTCTCATTCAGGAAAAATGATGTCAGGTGACATATTCAAAATGCAGAATGACATATTCAAAATGCTTAAAGCAAATGAAATCACTCAGAAATTCTACATCTTACAAAATAATCTTTCAAAAATTAGAGTGACCACTAAAAACCTACTAGAATTTATAAGTGAGTTCAGTATGTTTTCAGGTTATCAGGTACAACAATTAATTATATTTTTTATATACTTGCAAAGAACAATCTGGAAATGAGAATAAAAAAGCAATTCTCTTTACAACAGCATCAAAAAGAATGAAACATTAGAAATAAATTTAACAAAAGAAGTGCAAAACTTATACTCTGAAAACAACAAAACATTATTGAAAGAAATTCAAGAAAACCTAAATAAATGTAAAGAATCCAGCTTGTTCATCTGGAAGTTCTTGGTTCATATACTTTTGAAGCCTAGCTTGAAGGATTTTGAGCATTACCTTGCTAGGATGTGAAATGAATGCAACTGTGTGGTAGTTTGAACATTCTTTGGCATTGCTCTTCTTTGGGACTGGAATGAAAACTGACCTTTTGCAGTCCTGTGGCCACTGCTGAGTTTTCCAAATTGGCTGGCATATTGAGTGCAGCACTTTAACAGCATCATCTTTTAGGATTTGAAATAGCTCAGCTGGAATTCCATCACCTCCACTACTTTTGTTTGCTTCCTAAGGTTCATTTGACGTCACACTCCAAGATGTCTGGCTCTAAGTGAGTGATCACATCATCATGGTTATCTGGGTCATTAAGACCTTTTTTTATATAGTTTTTTGTGTATTCTTGCCATCCTTCTTAATCTCTTCTGCTTCAGTTAGATCCTTGCCATTTCTGTCCTTTATCATGCCCATCCTTACATGAAATGTCCCCTTGATATTTCCAATTTTCATTTTATTTCTTAAAATTTTCATTTCTTAACTTTTTAACCTTTGGTTGAGCTCTGTCCTTGTTGCTGCACACAGGCTTTCTCTAGTTCTGACAAGCAGGGCCCACTCTCTAGATGTGGTGCCTCGGGTTCTCTTTGTGGTGGTTTCTCTTCTTTCGGAGCATGGGGCTCTAGGGCCCATGGGCTTCAGCAGCTGCGACTCTAGGGGTCTAGCTCCTGCTGCTCCTGCTAAGTCGCTTCAGTAGTATCCAACTCATAGCAACCCCATGGACTGCAGCCCACCAGACTCCCCCATCCCTGGGATTCTCCAGGCAAGAACACTGGAGTGGATTGCCATTGCCTTCTCCGAGGGGCCTAGAGCACAGGCTAAAAAGTTATGGGCTTANAACCCCATGGACTGCAGCCCACCAGACTCCCCCATCCCTGGGATTCTCCAGGCAAGAACACTGGAGTGGATTGCCATTGCCTTCTCCGAGGGGCCTAGAGCACAGGCTAAAAAGTTATGGGCTTAATTGCTCTGCAGCATGTGGGATCTTTCTGGACCAAGGATTAAACCAGAGTCCCCTGCATTGGCAGGCAGATTATTAACTACTAGATCTCCAAAGAAGTCTTTCTGATTTTCTTGGTCTCTAGTCTTCCCATTCTACTGTTTTCCTCCATTTCTTTGCATTGTCTATTTAAAAAGGCCTTCTTATCTCTCCTTGCTATTCTCTGGAATGCTGCATTCAGTTGTGCATGGTGGTGGTGGTGGTTTAGTTGCTAAGTCATGCCCGATGCTAGCAACCCCATGGACTGCAACCTGCCAGGCTCCTCTGTCCATGGAATTTCCTAAGCAAGAATAGTGGAGTGGGTTGCCATTTCTTTCTCCAGGGGATATTCCCTGACCCAGGGATCAAACCTGGGACTCCTGCATTGCAGGCAGTCTCTTTACCAACTGAACCACCAGGGATGCCCCAGTTGGGCGTATCTTTCCCTTTCTCCATTGCCTTTCACTTCTCTTCTTTCCTCATATATTTGTAAAGCCTCCTCAGACTACCAGTTTGCCTTCTTAGATTTCTTTTTTGGGGATGATTCTGGTTACTGCCTCCATTAGAATGTTACAAACCTCCATCCATAGTTCTTCAGGCATTCTGTCTATCAGATCTAATCCCTTGAATCCATTCATCACCTCCACTATATAATCATAAGGGATTTTATTTAGGTCATACCTGAATAGCTTACTGGTCTTCCCTACTTTCTTCAATTTAAGTCTGAATTTGCCAATAAGAAGCTTATGATCTAAGCCACAGTTAGCTCCAGGTCTTGTTTTTGCTGACTGTCTAGAGCTTCTCCATCTTTGGGTGCAAAGAACATAATCAATCTGATTTCAGTATTGACCACCTGGTGATATCCATGTGTGGAGTCATCACTTGGGTTATTGGAAAAGGGTGTTTGCTATGACCAGTGTATATTCTTGACTAAACTCTGTTAGTCTTTGCTCTGCTTCATTTTGTACTCCAAGGCCAACCTTGCCTGCTGTTCCAGGTATCTCCTGACTTCTTACTTTTGCATTCCAATCCTCTATGATGGAAAGGACTTTGTGTGTGTGTGTGTGTGTGTGTGTGTGTGTGTGTGTGTGTGTGTGTGTTAGTTCTAGATGTGGTTTTGGGTCTTTACGTGACCAATCGATTTCAGCCTCTTTGACATCAGTGGTTGGGCCTGGACTTGAATTACTGTGATGTTGAGTGGTTTGCCTTGGAAATGAAGTGAGATCATTCTGTCAGTTTTGAGATTGCACCCAACTACTGCATTTCAGACTCTTTTGTTGACTATGAGGGTTACTCCATTTCTTCTAAGGGATTTTTGCCCACAGTAGTAAATATAATGGTCATCTGAATTAAATTTGCCCATTCCCATCCATTTTAGTTCACAGATTCCTAAGATGTTCACTCTTGCCATCTCATCTTGCCAGTGAATTCAATGTTCACTGCTTGACCACATCCCATTTACCTTGATTAATGGACCTAACTTTCAGGTTCCTATGCAATATTGTTCTTTACAGCATCAGACTTTACTTACCCAACCAGACAAACCCACAACTGAGTGTCATTTCCTCTTTGGCCCACCCACTTCATTCTTTCTGGAGCAATTCATAATTGCCCTCTACTCTTCCCCAGTAGCATTTTGGATACCTTCCAACCTAGGGGGCTTATCTTCTGGTGTCATATCTTTTTGCCTTTTCGTACTGTTCATGGAGTTCTTCTGGCAAGACTGTGGAGTGGTTTGGCATTTTCTGCTCCAGTGGACCCATTTTGTCAGAACTCTTCACTATAACCTGTCTTGGGTGGCCCTGCAGAGCATGGCTCATAGCTTCACTGAGTTATATAAGCCTTTTTGCCATGACAAGGCTGTGATCCATGAAGGAGATCATAATATAATTTGTCATTGAAAAGGATTATGTACTGATATATGCTATCACATGATGAACCTTGAAAATATTATGATAACTGAAGGAAGCCATTCACAAAATATTGCATATTATACAGTTTCATTTACATGAAATGTTCAAATAAGCAAATCCAGGGAGACAGAAAGTACATTAGTGGTTGCTTAATACTGGGAAGCAGAAAGTGTAATGGGGAGTGACTGTCAATAGGTATGGGCTGTCTTTTTGGAAGTGGTGAAAGTGTTCTAATATTAAATAGTAGTGATGGTTGCATTCTGTGAATTACTAAAAATCATTTAATTGTACACTTTAGGCAAATTGTATGGCACGTAAGTTATATCTTAATAAAGTTGCTACCCTCCCTCCCTTCCCCAAAAAATGAAATAAAGACATTTTTTCAAAGGCAAAAAACATCCAGAGAATTAATTGCTAGTACACCTGCTCTGTAAGAAATGCTAAGAGTTCTTCATTGTTGAAGGAATATGACACCAGATGGCTACTTATACTTACAGAAAAGAATGAAGAGCAGTAGAAATAATGAATATGTGAATAAAAAATAAGAATCTTTTTCTTTTCTTCTCTTAATTTCTTAAAACAATATGACTGTTTAAAGTAAAAAGTATAGCAATGTATTATTGGATTTAAACCATATTGCCAGATTAGTTAGTTAGTTCAGTCGCTCAGTCGTGTCCGACTTTTTGCAACCCCATGAATCGCAGCACGCCAGGCCTCCCTGTTCATTACCACCTCTCGGAGTTCATTCAGACTCATCAGCTGTTTTTAAAAACACATGCTAAAAGGAACAGTATTCCTGTTAATAATATATCACAGAATANTCAGTCGCTCAGTCGTGTCCGACTTTTTGCAACCCCATGAATCGCAGCACGCCAGGCCTCCCTGTTCATTACCACCTCTCGGAGTTCATTCAGACTCATCAGCTGTTTTTAAAAACACATGCTAAAAGGAACAGTATTCCTGTTAATAATATATCACAGAATAAAATAAAATGTAATTACCAAAGTTAAATTAAAGTGGAAGATCCCCGTATATGTACTATTTATGATTTCCAGGCTGGGAGCAAGTCCTGCTGATGTGAATACGCTGATAAACTCCTTTGTAGTAAACTCAACTTCAGATTGGAAAAAACACTGGATTTTCTTGAGAAAAACAAAAACAAGTAATGACAATTTAATGAAGGGAAACATGTTTTACATTAATTTAAAAGTGAGGAGAAATCTATGAAAAGTAAATGCTGCTAAAGATTACTATCTCTAGTAATTCTAGTATTTAACTTCAAAAAAAATCTATTTTGAAAAGTACATTTTTCAAAAGTCAGTAAGCTATTATGCTAGTGTCATAACAGATTTCAATCCATCCTATAATAATATTTTCTGTCATAGAAATGGTCATAACATTATTATATTTAATAAACATAGAATCAAAGCCTTATGCTATCACATGTAGAAATTTCTATTTTATTAACATCATTATTTTGTGTCTAAATAAAAAAGAAGCAAGTGTATGAAGCAAAATCATTTCACTGCATTTTTATTGAATATTTCCCAGTTGTGACAAGGTAAATGAAAAGGTAGTGATCATAAATGGATTTTCTTGAAAATCAATACAGATAAGACGAGCTTCATCTCATTTGGTTCTCCTAGTAGAGGTCAATTTGGGCAAGTTACCTATCTGAATTTCAGTTTCTCTATCTATAAAATGAGGAAACATTCATTCCAAGGATATTTACCAAGCCCTTACCATGAAGCAGGGAGTGTCATTGGTGCTGGGGAAACAGAAGTGAACAAACAGGCAAAAGTCTTTGACCTAATGGAATTTGTATACTAAGGGGGTTAACCGGTAGATAAACCCAAACACAAAGATGCTATCACTTCTCCACAATTTATTGCTATTAAGATGGTATATAAGCTCCAAATTCTATGCACCCCTTTGAGTTACTCATCACTGAGTTCTCCTATGGGTATGTGCATTGCATGTGTAAATAAACTTTTTTCTATCTTTGGCTGTGCCCTGCAGCTTGCAGGATCTTAGTTCCCCAACCAGGGATTGAGCCCAGGCCATGGCAGTAAAAGTGCCGAGTCCTAACCACTGGGCTGCCAGGGAATTCCAAAAGTTCATATTTATCTCCTGCTTAATCTGTCTTTTGTCAGTTTATTTTATAGGCCCCAGCCACAGAACCTAAGAGGGGAGGTTCAGTACTTCCCTATAGTACTTATCTTAAAGAAGATTAAATGTTATAATGAACATGAAAATGCTTAGAAAAATGCCTGACACACATTAATTCTTTATAAATGTTAACTATTATTTCTACTAATTCCTCTTCTAGAACTGTGCTGTGATGTGCTTAATCTCTCAGTCATATCTGACTCTTTTTGACCCCATGGACTGTAGCCCACCAAGCTCCTCTGTCCATGGAATTCTCCAGGCAAGAATACTGGAGTGGATTGCCATCCCTCCTCCAGAGGATCTTTGCAACCCAGGGATTTGATTCAGGTCTCACGCATTGAGGCAGATTCTTTACTGGCTGAGCCATGAGGGAAGCCTCTTCTAGAACTAGCACACTACAACTATCCAAAAACTAGGTTATAATTCACCTTCACAAAGGACAAAACTGAAGATTAGAGAGGTTAGGTAACCTGCCCTAGGCCACACAGCCCATGTATGGTAAAACCAAAATTTGACCCCAGTTCTGTAAGTCTCTCTTTCTCTAGAGCCCATTTCTTTTCTAAAATATGTGCTCAGAGACTCAGTCATGTTTGACTCTTTGCAACCCCATGAACTGTAGTCCTCCAGGCTCTTCTGTCTATGGGCTTTCCCAGGCAAGAATACTGGAGTGAGCTGTCATTTACTTCTTCATTTCCCATAATATTTAATCACAAACAGCAAAGACATGTGTGACTCAAAGGACATGAACTTCATAAGAGCTGTAAATAATAAATTAAATATATGTTTGGCATATCAAGAAGGAATGGGGAACTAAGTCAAAGCAGACTTTAGGATAAATGTATTTGTCCTTATGGAGCATTTTTCTTTATTTTTTTATATTTATCATGGATTTTTAGACAATCTGTGCAATTTTCATTAACATATTTTTATTAGCATTTGCTTCATGACTATCTTAACAACATTTTATTTTGCTGTGCTTTTTAAACTTTGCCCTTATTTGAATCAAAGCAATCAAATAACCCTTACCCAAAATGACAACTGCAATGTGGTACTTGTTATGAAAGGAAAAGATTCTTTCCCAAGTTCATGTGAGGTAATGTTCTTTTTCTAACAGGCCTCATCTGTCAAACTTCAAATGAACAAATCAGATTCATAAAAAATGAAGATTGTTACAGCCAATCTTTTTTTAAAAAGAGGAAGGAGTCATCTTAAAAAAAAAGAAGAAGAAGAAGAAAGTAAACTACCCAGGGTGTTCAATGGCTAAATGAAATATTTCACTTGATCCAAGGGAAATGAAATAAAAAGGATAGAAAGGAAAACTATTTATATCTAATTTCACCTCCTGAAGTCTGAAAATAGTAGAAGATATTTGAAAAGACTACAGTGCTACTGGTTTCACATTTGGACTTAAAAGGAGTACAAGGGATTGTAAAACACATGCTATTAGTAATGGACCTTACCAAGTCATCAGAGGAAAGATACAATTTGATCATTTCATCGTTTGGGGGAATCCCTTCACTATCACAAGCAAAGCGTGCCTCTGTATCACCTAAATAATACAAACACATATATGTATATTTTATGTCATTAATGAAGAATTTCCATTAAAAAACATATTTTTAAACAAGAAATATTTTTAAAAGAATAAAAACTATAATTGTATATTTTAAAGTCATATGACTCCAGATAAATTTAATCTCCCATTTTTTCATTTTAAAGATACAATTACTGTTGTTTTTCAGGTGCTAAGTCATGTTCAATTCTTTGTGACCCCTTGGACTGCAGCATGCCATGCTTCCCTGTTCTTCACTATCTCCCTGAGTTTGCTCAAACTCATGTCTATTGAGTCAGTGATGCCATCCAACCATCTCATCCCCTCTCACCCCCTTCTCTTCCTTCCCTCAATCTTTCCCACATCAGGGTCTTTTCCAATGAGCCGGCTCTATGCATCAGGTGGCCAAAGTACTGGAGCTTCAGCTTCAGCATCAGTCCTTCTAATGAATATTCAGGGTTGATTTCCTTTAGGATTGACTAGTTTGATCTCCTTGCAGTCCAAGGGACTCCCCAAGGGTTTTCTCCATTTGCCAACAAAGGTCCGTCTAGTCAAGGCTATGGTTTTTCCAGTGGTCATGTATGGATGTGAGAGTTGGACTGTGAAGAGAGCTGAGCGCCGAAGAATTGATGCTTTTGAACTGTGGTGTTGAAGAAGACTCTTGAGAGTCCCCTGGACTGCAAGGAGATCCAACCAGTCCATTCTGAAGGAGATCAGTCCTGGGTGTTCTTTGGAAGGATTGATGCTAAAGCTGAAACTCCAGTACTTTGGACACCTCATGCGAAGAGTTGACTCATTAGAAAATACTTTGATGCTGGGAGGGATTGGAGGCAGGAGGAGAAGGGGACGACAGAGGATGAGATGGCTGCATGGCATCACTGACTCTATGGACATGAGTCTGAGTGAACTCTGGGAGTTGGTGATGGACAGGGAGGCCTGGCATGCTGTGATTCATGAGGTCGCAAGGAGTTGGACACGACTGAGTGACTGAACTGAACTGAACTGAAAATGTTAAAGCTAGTTTCAAAAACTAATTTCAAAAGCATCAATTCTTAGGCGCTCAGCCTCCTATTTATGGACCAACTTCCTTATCCATGCATGATACTGGAAAAATCAGAACCTTGTCAGCAAAGAGATGTTTCTGCTTTTTAACATGCTGTCTATCTTTGTCATGGCTTTCCTTCCAAGGAGCAAGCATCTTTTAATTTCACGGCCACGGTCACCATCAGCAGTGATTTTGGAGCCCAGGAAAATAAAGTCTGTCACTGTTTCCACATTTTCCCCTTCTATTTGTCATGAAGTGATGGGACCAGAGGCCATGATCTTAGTTTTTTTAATGTTGAGTTTTAAGCCACTTGTCTATGCTGTATTTGGAACTGAGACTAGTTCTATACTGAGATATTTTTTCCTCAGTTGCAACAGTCCCTGAATTAACTGTGGTATTACAGCTTTAAATACTGTCCAGCTCTGTTTGTCTTTGGCAGAATGAAGTTAAAGCCAGATGCAGCAAAGTACTGAAGCCTATCATAGATAAGGCTAGATGAAGAGTGACTACAGACAACTTTTATAATAAGCATGGGTTTTGGTGGTATACAATGGCAAAATACTTTTTAAAAAATTGATTAATTTAAAGATGAGTTAGGGATTTTTTAATATCATATTTGAAAAAGTGTTTTAAATTTTCTGATCTTTTTGAAATGAAAAATGGCTGTCAGGAATATGCTGACAGTTTCAAAAGGTAAATCAGGACTCAATATGTCCTTTCAAACTGAAGGTTCATTTGAACAAGGAACATGAAATCAAATACCTTACAAAGTGCATGCTGTGGAGAGAGCATTTTAATATAGGTAATGGGAAATGTTTACATTATTATGTGATTTTGTTGTAGGAAATCTCATAAATATATCACCTATAATTAATGTCATATCTGTAATACTCTAGAAATTTGAAAATGGAATTTTTACTTAATTTAAATATCTCAAATGAAATTTCAATAAAGTTTGAAACTATTTAAATGCAAAAAATCTGATGTACAGAAAGATGGAAGCTTGCTAAAACTTTTTCAATAAAAACCTTTACAAAGTTGAAAGATGGGATTGAAAAATCACTTATCCTTAGATCACTTATCCTTGTGCTGTCTTTGTGGGATACTCTTCCACATGCCTGCATAGACATTTGGGGGACCCCTATATATTGCTATCTTTCCTGCAGTGTTTTCTCTGACTCCATCCTGTGCCCAGTTGGAAGTATATACTCTTTCTTCTCCGAAGTTTCATAAGTTTGCCAGTGACTCTGTAATCTTAGTTTATATCCATATTTGTGTAATATCTAGTAGATATAGGAAATAGAACTGATTCACTCCACAACTCATCCAGTTCTGCAACACATCCCTGTGTAGAAGAGAGCCTGAAGTGTCTCTATCCACTCAGTCAACAATTTTTTTGAGCATCTACTATATTCCAGTTTCAGATACTACAGAAGCTATACAATCTGCACAAATAGAGGTGGATTTGTCTTATTCCTTTTATAAAGTTTAACACCATGAAAATCCTATTCATCAATTTGATCCATACATTAATTTCAGAAAATTCTCAGATTATTAGCCTATAATTCATCTTACATGTAACCATTCATAGAGGAAAAATCAAGAAGGTCTATCCAAATAATTCAAGCTTTGTAAATATAAAATGCTCCTTAAAATTTAAATATTGTATGACTTACAAGTAATGAAATGCTATAGCTAAAGAAAAGTCCTAACGTGCACAATGATATTATTAGAAACCTCTACTACAATAGATAGTACCCAGGAAAAACTGGACGATAAGGTAAAGAAGAAGTGCTAAAAGAAAAAACTGTTAGTGTTAGTGAGGAAAGGCTATAAAGGGGAACTCCTGAGGAGCTTTTTTCTATTTTAGAGAGTAAGAGTCTGAAACCTACCTTTATTATATGTTATTCCTGATGAAAAGTCAAACATGTTCAAAAGTAAAATCAGACTATATAAATATGGCAATTCCATCTGTTAGAAGAAATAAGAATTGTTTTCATTCATTTATTCTGAACATACTTTTTAGTCCCTTTTGCTATAAACAACAGCATAATAAAGAGAACATCACTCTTTTGAATTAAAAATATTTCTCATTATGTGATAAAAGCAGGAAACAATGGACTGAACTCTACACTTACTCCTTAGGTGGTGAAAAAGATATTTATAAGTAAAATTATTGTAAACTAAAGAGCTGTGACTCAGGTTTTTCTGCAATCCATGTAACTGTTAGAGAGGTGTGATTAATTCTACAGCTGTATAAAACACAACCTGACTTGATAAAGACTCTGGGGATGATATAGTTGTACTTGATCTAAGATTCTGACTGCAGTGCTCTTGAAAGAGACAACCCACGTGACTCCTAAGCATCCCTGCACATCCTTACTGGGTACCAAGAATGCAAGGCCCTTTTCTCAGGGTTGTGTTTGCAGCAAACAACCTTGAAGGATGAGGTAACATCTTCCCTGGACAAGCACAGGCTTGTTTCCATGAAGAATCTCCCAGCCTCGGTGTTATTCTGTAATGCACACCACTGTGTGTTAGCAAGTATCTGTTATGGGCCAAACTGTTTCCCACTCACCAAATTCATATGCTGAAGTCCCAAGCCCCACATATATCAGAAGAATGTGGTCATATTTGGAGATGGGTGTCTTTACAGAAGTAATTAAGCTAAAATGGAATCATAAGGGTAGGCACTAAACCAACATGACTGGTGTCTTTATAAGAAGGGAAAATTCTGGACACACGCTCATATAGAGGGAAGATGATGTGAAGACACAGGGAGAAGGCAGCCGTCTACAAGCCAAGGTGAGCGGCCTGGAATGGTTCCTTCCTTGTGGCTCTCAAAGAGAACCAACTCTGCTAACACTTTGATCTTGAAACTAAACAGGACTCTTTGGGACCTTCTTGCTTTGTTTGGGACCCTATGTGCCCCCCACTTTTTGAAGTAAAAGAGGTTTCTCCAGAAGTTTGCAGGTTTCTCCTGAGTCTCTAAAGGCTGGCTCAAGAGTTAAATATCAGGAAAGTATGATCATGGGAAAAAAACAATAACTGTTGGGTGAGGAAACTGGTAATGATTTAAACAAAAGATTAATCAGATAGCAGAGTCAGAGGATCTTTAGTTCCTCCACTAAGATATTTGACCACTAGAAAGTGACATAACTTCTTCAGGTCCAGCTTCATTTTCTATTCAGTCAAATAGGGCCTACTTCAGAGGGTCGTTGTGAAAAGAACTGAATAATATACTAACACATCCAACAGCTACTTTACACAGAATAAGCACTTGATAAATATTAGCTCCGAATCCATATTTTTATACATTGAAGCAACCTCTTTATCCTTATCATATCATACTCTCCTACTCATCCTTAACAGTCAAATTACCACCACTTATTCCCATTTAATGCTTACAAGTTTCATATAATGGTCAGATATAGGGCACATATCTGGGCATTTCTATTCTCTGGCACCAAATAAATATTGGAAATTGTCCCAGAGAAGGAACCTACCTCCCTCACCATCTGGTATTTATATTATCATGGAAGAGTGATTACACTATAAATTCATGCTATAGTGGGGCCTTTATTTTTTACTGTAATTTCCTCTCACTGGGATTCCCAACCAGTTGCACTTATATTTTCCCAAGCTTTCTTCCATATAAGTTGACAAAGAAGAACCCAAATTGGGAGCCGAGTTTTCACAGCTTACTGGTTTAGTAGTTCACTTAACTGTGGAAACAGCCAATCAGCTGCTACCAAGTACAGAAGCATGCTTAGAAAAACCTAAAGGACAGGCAGTTAGAATTTTCAATAAACTGTCTCTTTCAAAGAGTACCAAAGGTCATTTTCTTTAAAAATCTTCAAGACATGGAGTTTATTCAAACCTATCATCTTGTATACAACATCCATCTAGGAAGGTTCAGAAACCTACAAGTGACTATCTACAAAATACTTCAATCATCATGGGATTGAGTGCCTGAGGAGAAACAAAAATGATAAAAGTTCATACCAGCTACCTACAATGAGGTTTAAGGGAAGACAGTCTGCCAAAGAAAGCTTCATAACTGTGTCCAGAAAGAGGAATTGGACTTAGTAGGGAGTTGATTAGGGTTGCTAAGTAGGAAGTTAGACTTGAGCAACAAGGGGAGGCCTGGCTGAAAGGGATGCAAGCTGATCTCTAAACTTCATCCCAGATACTCACAAGCAGGGCTCACAGATACGCTACAAAATAACTACAGAGACTTTTCAACTCTTGCACATGTGTCCTAGGCACACAGTGGATACAAAAGACCACAGGGGCTTTTCCAAGAAACCTTAGGCAGTTAGGCAGTTAGGAGCCCATTAAGGGCTCATGAATACTCTACATCTAATTATAACAGATGGAATTATGGGAAGATATAAACAACACAGCCTGCTGTTATACAACTAATAATTGTCAATTGGCCTTGAGTATATGCCCGTTTGTATTCCCTTTCATTGACTGGTGGTGGGTTCAAGCCCTACTTTGAACCAGACATAACCAAAGGAGAAGACTGGAAGTATAAAATAGGGAAGCCAAGAGGGTTTGCCAGGAAGGATGAGGAGGACTCCTTTCATTAGTTGGACTAATAAAAAGATCTGTATGCTTGACCTGGATGAGTTGTAACTTGTCTGTTGTTCTACACCTTTTGGTCCATTGCTTTAAGGTTTTGTTGTTACAAGATAAGAACCAATGAAGAGAAATAAACCAACCCAACACGGTAAACAGAAAAGTGAATATACAAAGCAGAAAGACAACAATGAATTACTTGTGTTTGAGAATCAGTAAGATAAATTGCCAACATCCGCTGGATCATCAAAAAAGCAAAAGAGTTCCAGAAAAACATCTATTTCTGATTTATTGACTATGCCAAAGCCTTTGACTATGTAGATCACAATAAATTGTGGAAAATTCTGAAGGAGATGGGAATATTAGACCACCTGACCTACCTCTTGAAAAACTTGTATGCAGGTCAGGAAGCAACAGTTAGAACTGGACATGGAACAACAGATGGGTTTCAAATAGGAAAAGGAGTACATCAAGACTGTATATTGTCACCCTGCTTATTTAACTTCTATGCAGAGTACATCATGAGAAATACTGGGCTGGAAGAGGCACAAACTGGAATCAAGATTGCCGGGAGAAATACCAATAACCTCAGATATGCAGATGACACCACCCTTATGGCAGAAAATGAAAAAGAACTAAGAGCCTCTTGATGAAAGTGAAAGAGGAGAGTGAAAAAGTTGGCTTAAAGCTCCACATTCAGAAAACTAAGATCATGGGATCCAATCCCATCACTTCATGGCAAATAGATGGGGAAACAGTGGCAGCATTTATTTTGGGGGGCTCTAAAATCATTGCAGATGGTGATTGCAGCCATGAAATTAAAAGATGCTTACTCCTTGGAAGGAAAGTTCTGACCAACCTAGACAGCATATTAAAAAGCAGAGACATTACTTTATCAACAAAGATCTGTCTAGTCAAGGCTATGGTTCTTCCAGTAGTCACATATGGATATGAGAGTTGGACTATAAAGAAAGCTGAGCACCAAAGAATTGATGCTTTTGAACTGTAGTATTGGAGAAGACTCTTGACAGTCCCTTGGACTGCCAGGAGATCCAACCAGCCCATCCTAAAGGAGATCACTCCTTGGTATTCATTGGAAGGACTGATATTGAAGCTGAAACTCCAATACTTTGGCCACCTGATACGAAGAGCTAACTCATTTGAAAAGACCCTGATGCTGGGGAAGATTGAGGGCAGGACAAGAAGGGGATGACAGAGGATGAGATGGTTGGATGGCATCACCGACTCAATGGACACGAGTTTGGGTAGACTTTGGCAGTTGGTGATGGACAGGGAGGCCTGGCATGCTGCAGTTCATGGGGTCGCAAAGAGTCAGACACGACTGAGTGACTGAACTGGACTGAACTGAACTAAACTGAACTGAAGATAAATGATAGATGAATCTGTTCTTCAGATTCTTTTTTATGTGAATGTTCTTGGTAGGGTTGATACTGAATTAGGGTGCCTTTGACTAGTGAGCTGATACTGAACTTTCTTGACTTGGTACCCTGACTGGTCATCAAGGTTACAGAGGCTATAATAAGTATGTTTTCAAATGGTGATAACAAGTTCTGTTTTACATTCATGTTTTCCTTCAGCTTTCCTGGTGGCTCAGATGGTAAAGCATCTGCCTGCAATGCGGGAGACCCGGGTTCAATTCCTGGGTCAGGAAGATCCCCTAGAGAAGGAAATGGCAATCCACTCCAGCACTCTTGCCTGGAAAATCCCATGGATGGAGGAGCCTGATAGACTACAGTCCATGGGATCGCAAAGAGTCGGACAGGACTGAGTGACTTCACTTTCACTTTCCTTCAGAATTCCTTTCACATGGCCATGTAGAATCTGTTTACATCCACATCATGAAAGAAAGCTGGTATCTGGGTTATCTGTTCCTAAAGAGAACATGTCATAACCACATCCACTCCTGCCCTACTCTTTTCTGATGACTTTAACTTGAAGAAAGTTACTCATCAACCTGAAAGAACAGTGCAGAACTCAATAAAATATCTCTCCCAGTAAACACTCAGTCCCTCCTCCTCCATTAAGAGTATGGATTTTCTTTCAGTCAGCTAATGTTGAATTACACTTTGATATGAATGAAAGTTCCCATAGCAGAGCTTTTATCTGTAAGTGGAATACAAATATTCTTCTGGGAAACAAGACAGGCACTAGGCATTTTGTTAGGAAATTAGAGGACAAGGAAAAGAGCTGATTGGAAAAAGATGTCTTGGACTTTTTCTGTAATTTTTCTCTTACTATTCCAGTTTTCATTATGTAAAACTTGAAAAATACAAACAGGTATGGATAAATGAATTACCCATAAGCTAACAATCAAATATAATCACTGTTAACACTTTGACCTATTTCTATAACCTGTTCCCTACACATTTCTGATTTAGGTAGGATCCTTCTGTATATAGCTTCAGTATATAGCTTTCAGTCATTGTTACTATAACCATTTTCTCATGTAATTCAACATTTTTTTCAAAAACTTTCACAATTACATATCTAAAATAACTTGTTGTTCAGTCACTAGGTCATGTCTTTTGGGACCCCACAGACTGTAGCATACCAGACTACTCTGTCATCCACCATCTCCCAGAGTTTGTTTAAACTCATGTCCATTGAGTTGGTGACACAGTCTAAACATTTCATCCTCTGCTGCACCCTTTTCCTTTTGCCTTTAACCTTTCTCAGGGTCTTTTCCATTGAGTCAGCTCTTCACATCAGGTGGCCAAAGTATTGGAGCTTCAGCTTTAGCATCAATCCTTCCAGTGAATATTCAGGGTTTTTTCCCTTTAGGATTGACCGGTTTGATCTCCTTGCAGTTGAAAGGACTCTCAAGAGTCTTCTCCAGCACCACAATTTGAAAGCATTCAATTCTTTGGCACTCAACTTTTTTTTTTACGGTCCAATTCTCTTATCCATACATGACTACTGGAAAAACCATAGCTTTGACTATGTGAAAGCTGCCTCTTGAGAAACCTGTATGAAGGTCAGGAATCAACAGTTAGAACTGGACATGGAACAACAGATGGGTTCCAAATAGGAAAAGGAGTATGTCAAGGCTGTATACTGTCACTCTGCTTAAACCTATATGCAGAGTGTATCATGAGAAACACTGGGCTGGAAGAAGCACAAGCTGATATCAGAATTGCCAGGAGAAATATCAGTAAACCCCTATACAGTCAGCAAAAACAAGATCAGGAGCTGACTGTGGCTCAGATCATGAGCTCCTTATTGCGAAGTTCAGGTTTAATAGAGAGTAGGGGAAACCACTAGACCATCTATGACCTAAATCAAATCCCTTATGATTATACAGTAGAGATGACAAATAGATTCAAGGGATTCAATCTGGTGGACAGAGTGCCTGAAGAACTATGGATGGAGGTTCATAACATTGTACAGGAAGCAGTGACCAAAACCATCCCAAGTAAAAAGAAATATAAGAAGGTAAAGTGGTTCTCTGAGGAGGCTTTATAAATAGCTGAGAAGAGAAGCAAAAGGCAAGGAAGAAAGAGAAGGATATACCCAATTGAATGCAGAGTTCCATAGAATAGCAAGGAGAGATAAGAAAGCCTTCTTAAATGAACAGTGAAAAGAAATAGTAGAAAACAATAGAATGGGAAAGACTAGAGATTTCTTCAGGAAAATTGGAGGTATGAAGGGAATATTTCATACAAGGATGGGCATGATAAAGGACAAAAACAGTAAGGACCTAACAGAAGCAGAAGAGATTGAGAAGAGGTGGCAAGAATTGGTACCAAAAAATGGTATTAATAACCTGGATAATCACAATGGTGTGGTCACTCACCTAGAGCCAGGCATCCTGAAGTGTGCAGTCATGTGGGCCTTAGAAACATTACTATAAACAAAGCTAATGGAGGTGGTGGAATTCCAGCTGAGCTATTTAAAATCCTCAAAGATGATACTGTTAAGTGTTGCAGTCAATATGTCAGCTAATTTGGAAAACTCAGCAGTGGCCACAGGTCTTGGAAATATCAGTTTTCATTCCAATCCCAAAGAAGGTCAGTGCCAAAGGATGTTCCGTACAACTGTGCTCATTTCACATGCCAGTAAGTTTATGCTTAAAATCATTCAAGCTAGCCTTCAGCAGTATGTGAACTGAGAACTTCCAGATGAATAAGTTGGGTTTTGAAGAGGTAGAGGAACCAGAGATCAAATTGCCAATGTCCTTTACTGGATCATAGAAAAAGCAAAAGAATTCCAAAAAAACATCTACTTCTTCTTCACTGATTACACTAAAGCCTTGACTATGTGGATCACAATAAACTATAGAAAATTCTTAAAGAGATGGGAATACCAGATCACCTTACCTGCTTTCTGAGAAACCTGTATGCTGGTCAAGAAGCAACAGTTAGAACCACAGATGAAACAACTGACTGGTTCAAAATTGGGAAATGAGTAAGGCAAGGCTAATTATTATCATCCTGCTTATTTAACTTCTATACAGAAGTTAACTTCTATCAGAGTACATTATGCAAAATGCTGAGCTTAGTTAACTTCTATACAGAGTACATCATGCAAAATGCTGAGCTCGATGAATCACAGGCTAGAATCAAGATTGCCAAAATATCAATAACCTCAGATAAGCAGATGATACCATTCTAATGGCAGAAAGTGAAGAGGAACTAAAGAGCTTCTTGATGAGGGTGAAAGAGGAGAATGAAAAAGCTGGTTTGAAACTCAAAATTCAAACAACTAAAATCATGGCATTTGGTCCCATCACTTCATGGCACATAGAAGGGGAAAGTGGGGAAGCAGTGACCAATTTTCTTTTCTTGGGCTCCAAAATCACTGTAGATGGTAACTGCAGCCATGAAATTAAAGGATGCTTGCTCCTTGGAAGGAAAGCTATGACAAAACTAGACAGCATGTTAAAAAGCAGACATCACTTTGCCAACAAAGGTTTGAACAGTTAAAGCTATGGTTTTTACGGTAGTCAAGTACAGATTTGAGAGTTGGAACATAAAGAAGGCTGAGAGCCAAAGAACTGATGCTTTTGAATTGTGGTGCTGGAGAAGATTCTTGAGAGTTCCTTGGACTGTAAGGAGATCAAACCAATACATTCTAAAGGAAATCAACCCTGAATATTCACTGGAAGGACTGATGCTAAAGCTGAAGCTCCAATACTTTGGCTACCTGTTCCAAAGAGTTGACTCTTTGGTAAAAATTCTGGGAATGGGAAAGATTGAAGGCAAAAGGAGAATGGGGTGGCAGAGGGTGAGATGGTTAGATAGCATCACTGACTCAAGGCACATGACTCTGAGCAAACTATGGGAGATAGGCAGGACAGGGAAGCACGATGTGCTGCAGTCCATGGGAACAGCAAAGATTTGGACATGACTTAGTGACTGAACAGCAAGAACAACAACAACAACAATCCAATAATTTCATTTCTAGATATTTATTTGAAGAAAACTTAGACAACTAATTAAAAAAAGATATTTTTACTCTTATGTTCATTGAAGCCCAATTTACAATAGCTAAGATATGGAAACAACCTAAGTGTCCATCAACTGATGACTGCATAAAGAAGATGTGCTATATATACACAATGGAATATTACTCAGTCATAAAAAGAGTGAAATCTTTCTATGTGCAACAACACAAATGGACCTAGAGGACATTGTGATAAGTGACATAAGTCAGACAGAGAAAGATGAGGACTATGTGTCACTTATACATGAAATATCAAAAACAGAACGAATGAACAAACATAACAAAACAAAATAGAGTTATAGATAAAGAGAACAAATTGGTGGTTGCTTTAGGGAGAGGAGTGGTGGAATAAGTAAATTAGGTAAGATAGATTAAGAGGTACAAACTTCCAGTTACAAAAAACTGAGTCACAGGGATGAAAGGCACAGTACAGGAAATATAGTCAATTGTACTGTAATATCTTTGCATGGTGACAGATGGTAACTAGACATATTATGATGGATCATTTGTAACATATAGAAATATTGAATTACTGTGTTGTGCACCTGGAACTAATACAATATTGTGAGTCAATTATACTTCAATTTAAAAATATGTGTACACTGAAACAGTGCATTAAAATGCTATGATGGCTATCTCTAGGGGGTGAGTTATGGGTGATTGTTGGTGATTACTTTATGTTGATTTCTTTTATATATTTCTAGTTGTCCACAATGAACATGTATGGCTTGTAAAATCAGAAAAAAAGCCAATAAATGTCACTATGAAAACATTTTTAAAATAAAATTTTTAAAAAAGAAAGAATTGAGAAATCAAATTTCATTAAAAGTAAAGTTTCCTGCTGTGTGAAATGCACTGTCAAGAGAATAAAAAAATATAGATGGGAGAAAATATTTGCAAAAGGCATAGGTGATAAAGGACTGTTATCTAAAACACACAAGGAACTCTTAAAATTCAAAAAAAAAATCCAGTTAAAAAATAGGCCAAAGATCTTAACAGAAATCTCATGAAAGAAGATATACAGATGGCAGATAAGTATATAAAAACATGCTCCATATCATATGTCATCAGAGAAACGCAACTCAAAACAATACCATTGCACATGATACCATTACATATCTATTAGAATGGCCAAATTTGGAGCGCTGACACCACCAGTGATGGAGAATATGTGGAGGAAAAGCAGCTCTCGTTCACTGCTGGTTGGAATGCAAAATGTTATAGCTACTGGGAAAACAGTTTGGTGAGTTTTTAAAAATAAAACTAAACATACTCTTTTACCACATAATCCAGCAATTGCACTCCTTGGTATTTAGCCTAAAGCATTGAAAACTTAAATTCACATAAACACTTGCAAACAGATGTTTATACTAGCAGTTTTATTCATAACTGCCAAAACTTGGAAGCAACCAAGATATCTTTCAGTTGGTGAGTGAAAAAACAAACCCGAGGTACATCTAGACAATAGAATGTTATTCAACACTAAAAAGAAATGAGCTTTTCATAAGGAGGAAACTTAAATGCATATTGCTTGGTGAAAAAAGTTAATCTGAAAAGGCTAGTTATTCTACAATTCCAACTATTAATATATGGCATTCTGGAAAAGGAAAAACTACAGAAACAATAAAAGTATCAGTAGTTGACAGGAGTTTATAGTGGGGAGGAAGTGGTGAACAGGCAGAGCACGGGTGATTTTGGTGATAGTGAAAATACTCTGTATGTTGTAATAATCATGAATACAAGTCATTTTTCATTTATCCAAACCTATAGAATGTACAATACCAAGAATGAACCCTAAGGTAAACTATAGACTTTGGATGATTATACATCAATGTAGGAAATTCATCAGTTGTAACACATATATGACCTTGGTGGAGGATTTTGATGCTATGCATGTGTCAGGGCAGGAAGTATATGGGAAACTTCTATAATTTCCTCTGATCTTTTCTGTAAACCTAAAACTTCTCTAAATTTTTTTCTAAAAATTTGAAAAAAATAAAATAAAGAATTGCACTGCCCAAAAAAGAAAGAGAGAGACATAGATACTCAAATCTTGCCCTCTACCCACAGTCTTGTCCAAAAAACACATGACATTTCAAAATGAACACAAAATAGCAGGAAACATCCATGCAAAGCTATTGGAAGATAGAAGTATAAACAGAAATATTTCAGCCGATAAGAATATTCTCCCTGGGATTTCCCTGGTGGTCCAGTGGTTAAGACTTATTAAGACTTCTAATGCAGGAGGAGCAAGTTTGATCTCTGATCAGGGAACTAAGATCCCACATGCCTCACAGTCAAAAAGAAAAAAAATTTTTCAAAAGAGAGAGAGAAAAAGAGACTATTCTCCCTGCCCAACACAGAAAATAAACAGAAAAAAAAAAAAAAACCTGTAACATAACACTCTAACCTGAGTTAAAATGTTAAAACAAGGATTTGTACATGAAAACAAAAATTACCTTAAATAATAAATTCAAAATAAATCAAACTAGAAACAGAGAAAAAATAAGATGTGAAATGAGAGTTAACCAAATGCAGGAAATGGAGAAAAAGACAAAACAATCTCAGAAATTAAAGTTAAATTTCAAGAGGCCCAAGGGAAAATAGTTTTGACCAGAATATAGTAAGGGTCACAGAGAATAGAAATGAACACTAGCAGGAGCACAAAATGAAATAAAGGAAATGGTAAAAGTATCGGAGGAAAAGTAATAAATATAGGCAATGGGCAAAGGAAATCTAACATCTTCTCAGAGCAAAAGAAAGACATAAATATATAGACTGAAAAAATCACAGAATGCCAACACAAAAAATGAAAACGGGCTCATATCTGGACACAGCTCATGAAATTTCCAGACAGAGAAACTCCCACTAAAGAGACAAGAATCAGATTAGCATAAGTCTTATGAGCAATACTGGATAATGGAAGAAAATGAAGCTACGCCTTCAACGTTGTACAGCACTCATGAAATAATGAATGGATAAAAGAGGCATGGTATAAAATAAAAAATTTTAAAAAAAAGGAGGCACGGTATATACATATATATACCCACACACATACATAATACAATATTATTCAGCTATGAGAAATAAGGATATCCTGCCATTTGCAACAACATGGATGGAACTTGAGGACATTATGATCTTGAGAACATTATGCTAAGTGAAATCAGTGAGACAGAAAAAGACAAATACTGTATGATATCACATATATGTGGGACTAAAAAAGCCAAAAACTCATAAAAACAGTAAAATGGTGATTACCAGGGAATGGAGAGGGGAAGGAAAGGAAAGATGTTAAGGTACAAACTTGCTATGAGAGTAAATGAGCCCTACAAATCTAATGCACGGAATAGTAAATATAGACAATATTTTGTTTTTTGGCTTTTGGCCTCAATGCACAGCATGCAGGATCTCAATTCCCTGACCAGGAAGTGAAAGCATACCTCCTGCAGTGGAAGTGCAGAGTCTTAACCACTGGACCACTGGACCCTCTAAGCTATCCTTAGACAGTATTGTACCATAATCATCAAACTTGCTAAGAGACTAGATCTTAATTATTTCAGTCTCTGAAAAGAAATGACAATAATGTTACTTGATGGTGATGCCAACTACACAACAATGGCCATCATATCACTACACGTAAATATATCCAACCAACATGTTACACACCTTTAGTTTATACAATGTTATACATCAAATATTATTTCAACCAAAAAAATTTTAAATGTCTATTGAATAATAACTGTTCATTACTTTGAGGAACTTAGCCTCTCTCTGTAGTCTGGTGGGAGTGCTAATCAAGAGTCCTTGCCTTGATGTAGAAAACAAATTCACAGTTACCAAAGGGAAAAGATGGAGGAAGGATAAATTAAGAATGTGGGGATTAACATATACATACTGCTAAATATAAAATATACAACCAACAAGGCTAGTGTATAGCCCATGGAATTATACATAATATTTCGTAATAACCTATAAGGGAAAAGAAACTGAAAAAGAGTATATATATAAAACTGAATCACTTTGCCATATACCTGAAATTAGCACGACATATTGGAGAAGGATATGGCAACCCACTCTAGTATTCTTGCCTGGAGAATCCCAGGGAAGGCAGAGCCTGGTGGGCTGCCATCTATGGGGTCGCACAGAGTCGGTCACGACTGAAGCGACTTAGCAGCAGCAGCAGCAGAAAGTGATTATACTCCAATTTTTTTAAAGTAAAAACAAAACAAAAAAACCTTGTCTTTCAGTAGCTACTAGAATAATTAAATTAAACTCCTTAGCAAGCGCATGCACATGCCTCAAGCCAGGACAAGCAGATTCTTCTTTCCTGAACCAGGAGTCATGAACAGAACAACAAAAAAACAGCTGATGGTGGGAGTCCATTCTTGAGGCAGGTTCCAGACTACATTGGTAAGTGCTTTCTGTATAATCCTCTCTTGGAGCTGTCTAATCTTTATCTTTTCTTACCCTAGTTTATCAGCTTTTGAGTAAGTGAGTACCCCATTATCCTTCAAATAAACTTCTTCATTAAGTCATAAGTCAATTTATACTGTAGGATCTGATACAACTAGGACTCAGAAAGAAAACTTGAAGATATTCAAAGTACATTATTCTCTTGTTAACAAAAACAACAGCAAAATGAAAGGGGATAAGGAACTCTAGGAAAACAAAATGCTCTATGTTAAAGCACCGTTTCAAATCATAATAGAAGATGACACTTCTTAAAGCCAGGATGCTTTACTTTTCTGTTTCATTTTTTAAATCGAAGTTATACATTCACATAGTTTAAACAGCCAAATAGTTCTACAAGTCTGGTTGCAAAAACACAGCAGTTCCTTATATCTTCCACCCATCCAGAGACAATCACTTTCAATCTCCTGTAGCTTTGTGTTTCAGGCAGTACTGATTGCATTTTCACATCTGTCTCTCTTCCATTCTCCCAACACATGTGAGCCCTTTCTATTCCTCTATTATCCAACAATCTTTTGATCTGTTCATAAACTTTCTTTTCACTCCTATTTCTCATCACTTTGTCTTTTTGCTTACTTTTCTAAGAATTTTCTCAATTTTGTCTTCCAAAGACTTTTCCTTTCCATAGATTCTATTCTTATTCCATGCTCCCTCTCTTCTGAGACAATATATTAACAGTAGGGTGTTTTTATTTAACCTCTTTACATAGATTCCTCAAAATCATTTTTTCCTTTTAATTTTTTCTGGTTTCAGTCTTTCAGTTTTGAGACTTTCCCAGCATCCTTCATGATCCTTGGTTGTTTTCTTATATTTAAAAGCAGGTACTATGAAGTTTGGACTTTCCCAGTGGTTCAGATGGTAAAGAATCCACCTACAATGTGGGAGACCTGGGTTCAATCCCTGGGTTTGGAAGATCCCCTGGAGGAGGGCATGGCAACCTGTTCCAGCATTCTTGTCTGGAGAATCCCCATGCACAGAGGAGCCTGGTGGGCTACAGTCCATGGGCTTGCAAAGAGTCAGACACGACTGAGCAACTAAGGACACAACTATGAAGTTTATTTGAAGTTCATCATTGGATAAACCATCCAAGAGAATGGTCTATCAGCTATGAAAAGTGATAAGAAAGAGTAGCACGTTCTGGAGAATTCATTTCCTTTGGTAACAGTCTCAATGTTTTTAACTCTTTTCTCTTTGGCATCTCAAACTTCACCTGGTCTTTCCATCTCCTTTCCAAAGAGAAGACAGGCTGCTAGCACTCTGGGGCATCAGTATTTAGTATTTAAGCATTCATCTCCACCTGTTTTCAGTATAGTGCCTCCTTTTTCACATATGCTTGACTTTGATCAGTCCAGCTTTACCCTCTTTGCTTTACTCTCTCCCAAGAATAAACCTTCAGCCACTCTCTGGGTGGGGAAGGGCAGCTGCCAGATTGCATAATATTGAGGATCTAAAAACTTCTTCCATGGGTATTCAAACAATCCAACTGTTAGTCCCACATTGATCGCCACTTCAGGACATATTTGTTGCTTGAGTCCGGAACCCTTAGCGGGTTCTGCAGTACAAACTCTATTGCTTCCACTCTTGCTCAATGCCAGTTTAGGATTTAGCTTTCGTAGGTCTTCTAATTCAGTTATCATTTATCCATCTGCTTTCCTGCTTGCTAAATTTTGTTCCCATTGTCACATCTCCAGTTCTTTCTGTCCCTATGGATTTATGCCACTCAGTAAAGTCCAACTCTTTGTGACTCCATGGACTGTGGCATGCCAGGCTTCCCTGTCCTTCACTCTCTACTGGAGATTTCCCAAACTCATGTCCATTGAGTCAGTGATGCCATCCAACCATCTGGTCCTCTGTTGTCCCCTTCTGCCTTCAATCTTTCCCAGAATCAAGGTCTTTTCTAATGAATTGACTCTTCACATCAAGTGGCCAAAGTTTTGGAGCTTCAGCTTCATTATCAGTCCTTCTAATGAATATTCAGCACTGATTTCCTTTAGGATTGACTGCCTTGGTCCCCTTGCAGTCCGAAGGACTCTCAAGAGTCTTCTCCAACACCACAGTTCAAAAACATCAATTCTTTGACACTTAGCCATCTTTAGGGTCTAACTGTCACATCCATACATGACTACTGGAAAAACCATAGCTTTGAGTATACGGACTTTTGTCAGCATGTAGTGTCTCTGCTTTTCAATATGTTGTCTAGGTTTGTTACAGCTTTTCTTCCAATGAACAAGCACCTTTTAATTTCATAGCTGCAGTCACCATCTGCAGTGATTTTGGGGCCCAAGAAAACAAAGTCTGTCACTGTTTCTATTGTTTCCCTATCTATTTGCCCTAAAGTGATGTGATCAGATACCATGATATTTGATCTCTGAATGTTGAGTTTTAAGCCAGCTTTTCCACTCTCCTCTTTCACCTCCATCAAGAGGCTCTTTAGCTCCTCTTCATTTTCTGCCATAAGGGTGGTATCATCTGCATATCTGAGGTTATTTATATTTCTCCCTGTTGAGTCTAGCTTGTGCTTCATCCAGCCCAGCATTTCACATGATTTACTCTGCATATAAGTCAAATCAGCAGGGTGACAATATACAGTCTTGATGTACTCCCTTCCCAATTCAGAACCAGTCCATTGTTCCATGTCTGGTTCTAGCTGTTGCTTCTTGACCTGCATACAAGTTTTGCAGGAGACAGGTAAGGTGATCTGGTATTCCTATTTCTTATTTTCCACAGTTTGTTGTGATCCACACAGTCAAAAGCTTTAGTGTAGTCAAAGAAGCAGAAGCAGATGTTTTTCTGGAATTCTCTTTTTCTATGATCCAGCTGGAATTCTATCACTTCCACTAGCTTTGTTTATNTGTTGAGTCTAGCTTGTGCTTCATCCAGCCCAGCATTTCACATGATTTACTCTGCATATAAGTCAAATCAGCAGGGTGACAATATACAGTCTTGATGTACTCCCTTCCCAATTCAGAACCAGTCCATTGTTCCATGTCTGGTTCTAGCTGTTGCTTCTTGACCTGCATACAAGTTTTGCAGGAGACAGGTAAGGTGATCTGGTATTCCTATTTCTTATTTTCCACAGTTTGTTGTGATCCACACAGTCAAAAGCTTTAGTGTAGTCAAAGAAGCAGAAGCAGATGTTTTTCTGGAATTCTCTTTTTCTATGATCCAGCTGGAATTCTATCACTTCCACTAGCTTTGTTTATAGTGACACTGTCTAAGGCCCACTTCTTTGCACTCGAAGATGTCTGACTCTAGGTGAGTGATCACACCATGGTAGTTATCTAGGTCATTAAGATCTTTTTTGTATAGTTCTTCTGTGTATTCATCCCACCTCTTCTTAATATCTTCTGCTTCTATTAGGTCCACACCATTTCTGCCCTTGACTGCGCCCATCTTTGCATGATCTGTTCCCTTGGTATCTCTAATTTTCTTGAAGAGATCTCTAGTCTTTCCCATTCTATTGTTTTCCTCTATTTCTTTGCATTGCTCACTTAGGAAGACTTTCTTATCTCTTCGCTATTCTTTGGAACTCTGCATTCAGATGTGTGTATCTTTCCTTTTCTCTTTTGCCTTNTATTTTGTTTCTCCTCTCCAAGAGACCCCTTTTAGTGATACTGATTTTGACTATTTTTCTCATCATTTCTTTTCTTTAATTTCTGATCTGAATTTTATCATTTTTTCCCCTTCTACTCCCTTTGGAGAATTTTGTTTGCTTTTCTTCCTTCTCTAAGTGCTTTAGATTTAAGCTTATATTGATTACCTGAGATGTGTAGTATTTATCAACTTCACTCTTTTACTACTTTAGCATGCTCCATAACTTTCAAATAATCATGTTTTTAATATTATTTNCCCTTTGGAGAATTTTGTTTGCTTTTCTTCCTTCTCTAAGTGCTTTAGATTTAAGCTTATATTGATTACCTGAGATGTGTAGTATTTATCAACTTCACTCTTTTACTACTTTAGCATGCTCCATAACTTTCAAATAATCATGTTTTTAATATTATTTGCTTCTAAGATGTTTCTTTCATTTTTTATCAGCTTTCATGACTGGTCTCATGGCCATGTAGAGTTGTATTTATTATTCTACATGGATTCATGTTTTTTCACAGTCCTTGTCTGCAAAATCTGATACATAAATCATAGTAATGTGGTTTAAAAATTTGATACAATTATCACTGTCTTAAATTTACCAAGGATTGATTTGAGATCCACTTTGTGATATATCCTGAAGATATTTTATTTTCACTTTAGAAAAATGTATATTCTACTGTGTTTCAGTGAAATGTCCTATAAGTATCAATTAACTTTGGCAGGTCTCTTGTGTCTTTGAACACTTGTGTTTCATTTTTAACTGCATTTGTAAATTAGGGGATAATTTCTTTGCAATGTTATGTTGGCTTCTGCTGTACAATAGTGTGTATTAGCACATAGGAAACCAAAGTCCTTTTTGCATTGTTAATTGTTTGTTGTTACTTATTCATTTTTCTAGGCCCATCAGAAATATTTCTCAATTTTTCTCCATTCCATTTCTAGAATGTTTTATCACCTTTACTACCACAACATCCAAGTCATTTTCAGGGAGCATGGCCATTTTTTCTTTCATTATATTTTGAGTTTTTACAACATTCCTTTGACCACGACATATTTCTCTGTCTTCACATTCCCCTACTTACTGTGTTAATGGTTATTTCTTCAAAAATACTGTGTTATAGTCATTGTTCCTTGTCTTCAAGTTGATAAAATTGGTTGAGTGGCTAGTGTGGGCTTTAGAGTTGGAGAGACTGACAATAAAGTTTTTGAGTCTTCAGCTGAGTCTTCCCTGTCTAATTGTGGGACCATATCTGTTTATGTCATTTGTAGGTGTCTATGGGATTAGTTTGACATTAGGCAGTCTATCTGCTGATGATTGCCTGTGTTTTCTGTCTTACTTGTTGTGTGATATGAAGCATCAGGCCTGGGTTGTGCAGGCAGTTGGGTGCAGTGCATCTGTGATTAAGAAAGAGGCCTTCATTGATACTGTCATCAGTTAATATTTACTNGTACATGTGGTGATAAAACTATGATGAAAAGTGAGGAATTTATTATAATAGAAGTCAGTATAGCAATTACTATTACGAGACAGAAAATGGTATGTGATCTAGGAGAGATGGGAAGTGGGGGTGATGTTTACAGTACTGGTGTTATTCTATCTCTTAATATGGGTGGTAATAGCAAGGAATTCCATTAATGATTGTTATTTCATCTATCTCTCCTAGATATATTTCACAATTAAGTAGAGCTAAAAAATTCTATGACAAAAATACCTTTGTACTAACAAACTCATTAGGAGAATTGCTGTAGAATGTCAGCTTATTTGGCAGTGTCTTCTGAGGTATTTCGTATAAATTAGTACACACTTAAATGACTAAATCACTCTGAAGATAAGATTTGTTTAGAGAGATTTAATACAGTATTTGAAAAGATAATCCTTGAAAGAAGAGGTTTATGCCAAAGTACTAATTACTATTTTGTCTTAAAAATTATTGCACTGGTCTGTCATTACTTTTTTCTCATATAAAATAAAGGTAAGTTAGAAAATATGCATNTGTTTAGAGAGATTTAATACAGTATTTGAAAAGATAATCCTTGAAAGAAGAGGTTTATGCCAAAGTACTAATTACTATTTTGTCTTAAAAATTATTGCACTGGTCTGTCATTACTTTTTTCTCATATAAAATAAAGGTAAGTTAGAAAATATGCATTTGTAATTTAAAATAATTGATTATTAACAAAATATTCCTTCCTATGTCTCTGTTACTTTTCCCGGATATTAAATCCCAAACATGCTTCTTGGTTTGTTTGTTTTGCTAGCTATGCTGTTAGGATTTAATCAAATGAATGTCAACAGTGAGCAAACTATCACCAAAGGCCTTTGTGAAGCTCCCCTCACCACAGGAAATCTCAGAGACACTTGATTTGAATTCTCTCAAGTTCAGAAATAATAAATTCAGCCCCACAAACCTACAGAGAATGAGTCATTTAAAAATAAATCCTGAAAAACCCTACTTTCAGAAAAAATTCAGAGTGGCAGAGTATCAATTCATCCATGGAGGATAATACCTTTGCCCTACGCATCCCTCTTAAGCTGCCTGACATAGACACCTGTTGATAGATCACTCTTACAAGCTCTGTAGAGGTTTTCTCTAACAAAATGTAAAAGTCTGGTTTCCTTTAAGCTTACATTTAAAAGTTCAGTGGTATGCATGACATCCCTTAACAATGTTCTCCAATGATTTCAGGACTCAACCTTCAACTGGAAATTAAGTGAAATCCTGTTCTTTGTTGTGTAAAATTTATTTTTTAAAACTCTATATTTTTAAACATAAATATATTGTGAAGGAAACAACAAATCTGAGAAACGTTTGATGTAGATTTTTATATATGTACATATGATGCATTTTGAATGACCAATTGTGGATCCCTAGAGTTGCTGCTGCTGCTGCTGCTAAGTCGCTTCAGTCGTGTCCAACTCTGTGCGACCCCACAGATGGCAGCCCATTGGGCTCCGCCATCCCTGGGATTCTCCAGGAAAGAACACTGGAGTGGGTTGCCATTTCCTTCTCCAGTGCATGAAAGTGAGAAGTGAAAGTGAAATCATCCCTAGAGCTAGTTCATTTAAAAAAAGGAAGTCCAAATGGAATTAGTAGTTGTATCCACTGCTTGCAAGTACCTCCCAATGGAAAGGAGAAGGCACAGACCTTGCAAAATACAAAACAGATATGGTGATGGGCAAAATAGATATGGCTAGGCAGAGCAAGGCAGCAAGAATGATTCCAGAAGAACTGGCCAGAGCAATGTAGGACTTTGTACTGTTTGATGTGAGGGTTTGACAATACAACTGGTTTCAGCCCATCACTGTTTATATTTCATAACGGGAATGTTTTTGAGTCACCAGAGGAAATTGTCTCCTTTATTTAGGGAACAGAGCCTACATCCTTGGCAAAAAGTTAACATTTTCATTTGAATTTAAAAGTTAAATCACCTATTAATTTAGCAAATAGTGATGCAACAGGGAAGACATATTTGCTTGCTATGAATGTGTGAAAAAGAGATTTGTTAAGCAGGGAGTGGGTTCCATTAGTGCAGCAATTATCATTAAATTTGTAATTAAAAAATATAAATGTCAAATACTAAACAAAAATCTATTTTTTGGGAAGAAGACTGTTATGAAACAGAAGCTTTATTGTATTTCATGCTTATTGGGATCCCAACAGTGACTCCAAAACCAAAATGACTCCAGATAACTCTTGTGAGTTTTTTTAATAATAGATTCTTAAAGATTACAACATTTTAAAGACCCTATGACTATTGCTAAAACTATATGTATACACAAGAATTATGGTTGAAATTACATATTAACTCTTTCTGTCCTACTTCAGACTTATATTGTAGATAAACAAAATGAGATTAGAAATTCTGAACCAGATTCAGAATAGAGAAAAAGAATATTTTTTTTTAGTTTTATTGACATTTAATTTGTATACTCTGAAACACACAAAATATACATTTCCTGGATTTTGGTGAATGTATACATCCATTTCAAACAACAACCAGTGTATAAAACATTTCTGCCACCATAGAACATTCCCTGTGCTATTTTCCCAGGCAATCTCCTCCTCTTCCTGCCCCCGGGAATCATTTTTCTGATATCTATCACCACAGATCAATTTTGTCTATTCTCAAACGTCATATAGATGAAATCATGTATCACACATTTTTGCGGGGGGCGTCTGACTTCTTTTGCTCAACATAGTATTTAGAGATTCAACCATGCTGTGCAGTTCAGTAATTCATTCCTTTTTATTGCCTAGAAGTATTCCAGCAATATATGTGGTACATGTGAATATAACGCAATTTGTTTACTTATTTTCCAGTTGTTGGACATTTAGGTTGTTTTAGTTTTTAGCTATTGTGGATATGGTGGTGTTGTGACTGTTAAATTAACATTTGTTACATAGAGGCCCAGCATATCAGATAGTGAGCCAAAGTTCAACAAGAAACTGAGAGTGAATGTGAGAGAGAGACATTTATTACTCACAGTTGGCCTGAGTGGCCCCGTGGGGACATCAAGTTTAGGTGCAGGTGGACAGAATGTGGCAGGACGTGGGACACACATATGTGTACCTTTATTCAGGTGGAGTGCCTTGGGATTCCCAAGCTAAGACTGGTCAAACCAAAAAGAATATTGGGCTTCCCTGGTGGCTCAGATGGTAAAGAATTTGCCTGCAATGTGGGAGGCCCCAGTTGGATCCTGTCCCTGTTGGGAAGATCCCCTGGAGAAGGAAATGGCAACCCACTCCAGTATTCTTGCCTGGAGAGTCCCGTGGACAAAGGAGCCTGGCAGGCTATAGTCTATGGGGTCACAAAGAGTCCAACATGACTGAGCAACTAACATTTCCTGGGGTAGTGCGACAGGGACGGAGGGAGGATGTCTTATCTAAATACAAAGGGAAGGCTTGCGCTTATCACAAGTTCATTAAGGGAATCATATCAGGAACTTACTTGTGACCCTGCAGGCTATAATGTAGGGCATGCCCCTTCAGGAGGGGCTGGTGTCAGTTCAAGCTCCTTGCAGGCTGCTTGGCCACACAAAATACACGTGGAGGGAAAAATATTACAAAGTAGTTCAGTTAGACTCTTCAATAAGTGGCTATTAATATCCTCACATAATTTATTTTGAGGAAATATATATATATATTTAATTTTATAAGATTGCCAAATAATTTTCAAAGGGGTTTGTCATTTTCACTTTTACAAATGATATGAGATCCATTTGCTCTATAGCCTCACTAATTGATGAAAGTTACTAATAACATAAGTATTTCCACTTTGTTTTCCCCTTTAAAGATTATTTTGGCTATTCTAGATCATGTTAATTCAAATACAAATTTTATAATCAGCTTTTCAACTTCTACCAAAAAATATGCTGGGATGTTCTTTGGGAAGACACTGCAACCTGTTAACTTAAAATCAGATCTTCTTTGGGAGCTTGTGTACACCTGTGGTGGATTCATGTCGATGTATGGCAAACCCAACAGAGTATTGTAAAGTCAAATCAAAAAATAAATAAATAAATAAATTAAAAAAAAATCAGATCTTCTTACGTATGAATATATTATAGTTCTCCATTTAACAGATCTGTAATTTCTTTCAGCAATGTTTTATGGTTTTCAGTGTGATGGTATTCTTTCATATTTCTTTATATTTGTTCTTAGGTACTTTATATTTTTGCTTGCCAGTGAAAAAGATCACTTTTTGTATATTAGTCTTCTATCCTAAAAACTTTGTTAAATCACTCTTGGTTTTTGCAGACTTCCTAGGATTTTTGTGTTTTCAACCATGACATCTGCAAGTGACTGTTCTACTCTTTCTTTTCTGAATGTTATGCCTTTTGTTCTTTATTTTTTTATACCATCTTTCATTGGATAGTAAAATATTGCACAGAGATGAACAGAGGGAATAATCTTGCCTGTGCCCTATATGAGAGGGAAAACATTCATTAATTCACCATTAAGTATGATGCTGGCTATATAGGTTTTTGTAGATGATTCTTATCAGCGTGAGGATGTTCTTCTTATTCGTAGTTTGCCAAGAATATTTTTCAAGATTAGGTTGGATTGTTTCAATGGCCCTTTTCACATTTTTTGAGATGATCATATGTTTCTTCTTTCAAAAATAAAATCATCATGAAGTACGTTGATTTGTGGGGGAGGAATTTAAGCTAACATTGCATTGTAGAGATAAACCCCACTTGGTCCTGATTTATTTTCCATTCCATATATTTCTGGATTTAATTTGTTAATGTTTGACTGAGGACAGTTATATTCACAACATTTACTGTTCTATTAGATTATACTGACCTCATTTATTGTTTTATTAGATTATAGTGAAGGAATATTTGTGCAGAATTGGCATTACATCTTTTAAATTGTTTGATAGAATTCACCAGTAACACTATCTGAGTTTTGAGTTCTTTTCGTGTGAAAGTTTTGATTATGAATTCAGCTTCATTTAAGTTAAAGCACTTAAATTTTCTGCTTCTTCTTTTTCATAACTTGTATTAATCAAGGACTTTGTCCATTTCTTCTAGTATTAAATGTATTGGCATCAAATTGTTTATAACATTTCTTTCAGTTCAGTCGCTCAGTCGTGTCCGACTCGTTGCAACCCCATGAATTGCAGCACGCCAGGCCTCCCTGTTCATCACCATCTCTCGGAGTTCACTCAGACTCATGTCCTTCGAGTCCATGATGCCATCCAGCCATCTCATCCTCGGTCGTCCCCTTCTCCTGCCCCCAATCCCTCCCAGGATCAGAGTCTTTTCCAATGAGTCAACTCTTCGCATGAGGTGGCCAAAGTACTGGAGTTTCAGCTTTAGCATCATTCCTTCCAAAGAAATCCCAGGGTTGATCTTCAGAATGGACTGGTTGGATCTCCTTGCAGTCCAAGGGACTCGCAACAGTCTTCTCCAACACCACAGTTCAAAAGCATCAATTCTT
>SJYV01023093.1:352056-479519 GCA_006410875.1 Neotragus pygmaeus
CTCATGTCCATTGAGTCAGTGATGCCATCCAACCATCTGGTCCTCTGTTGTCCCCTTCTGCCTTCAATCTTTCCCAGAATCAAGGTCTTTTCTAATGAATTGACTCTTCACATCAAGTGGCCAAAGTTTTGGAGCTTCAGCTTCATTATCAGTCCTTCTAATGAATATTCAGCACTGATTTCCTTTAGGATTGACTGCCTTGGTCCCCTTGCAGTCCGAAGGACTCTCAAGAGTCTTCTCCAACACCACAGTTCAAAAACATCAATTCTTTGACACTTAGCCATCTTTAGGGTCTAACTGTCACATCCATACATGACTACTGGAAAAACCATAGCTTTGAGTATACGGACTTTTGTCAGCATGTAGTGTCTCTGCTTTTCAATATGTTGTCTAGGTTTGTTACAGCTTTTCTTCCAATGAACAAGCACCTTTTAATTTCATAGCTGCAGTCACCATCTGCAGTGATTTTGGGGCCCAAGAAAACAAAGTCTGTCACTGTTTCTATTGTTTCCCTATCTATTTGCCCTAAAGTGATGTGATCAGATACCATGATATTTGATCTCTGAATGTTGAGTTTTAAGCCAGCTTTTCCACTCTCCTCTTTCACCTCCATCAAGAGGCTCTTTAGCTCCTCTTCATTTTCTGCCATAAGGGTGGTATCATCTGCATATCTGAGGTTATTTATATTTCTCCCTGTTGAGTCTAGCTTGTGCTTCATCCAGCCCAGCATTTCACATGATTTACTCTGCATATAAGTCAAATCAGCAGGGTGACAATATACAGTCTTGATGTACTCCCTTCCCAATTCAGAACCAGTCCATTGTTCCATGTCTGGTTCTAGCTGTTGCTTCTTGACCTGCATACAAGTTTTGCAGGAGACAGGTAAGGTGATCTGGTATTCCTATTTCTTATTTTCCACAGTTTGTTGTGATCCACACAGTCAAAAGCTTTAGTGTAGTCAAAGAAGCAGAAGCAGATGTTTTTCTGGAATTCTCTTTTTCTATGATCCAGCTGGAATTCTATCACTTCCACTAGCTTTGTTTATAGTGACACTGTCTAAGGCCCACTTCTTTGCACTCGAAGATGTCTGACTCTAGGTGAGTGATCACACCATGGTAGTTATCTAGGTCATTAAGATCTTTTTTGTATAGTTCTTCTGTGTATTCATCCCACCTCTTCTTAATATCTTCTGCTTCTATTAGGTCCACACCATTTCTGCCCTTGACTGCGCCCATCTTTGCATGATCTGTTCCCTTGGTATCTCTAATTTTCTTGAAGAGATCTCTAGTCTTTCCCATTCTATTGTTTTCCTCTATTTCTTTGCATTGCTCACTTAGGAAGACTTTCTTATCTCTTCGCTATTCTTTGGAACTCTGCATTCAGATGTGTGTATCTTTCCTTTTCTCTTTTGCCTTTTGCTTCTCTTCTTTTCTGAGCTATTTGTAAGGCTTCCTCAGATGACCATTTTGTTTTTCTGTATTTCTTTTTCATGGGATGATCACCACCACCTGTACAATGTTACAATCCTCCATCCATAGTTCTTCAGGCACTCCATCTAGCAGATCTAATCCCTTGAATCTATTTGTCACTTCCACTGTATAGTCATAAGGGATTTGATTTAGGTCATACCTGAATGGTCTAGTGGTTTTCCCCACTTTCTTCAATTTAAGTCTGAATTTTGCAATAAGGAGTTCATGATCTGAGTCACAGCCAGCTCCCAGTCTTGTTTTTGCTTACTGTATAGAGCTTCTCCATCTTCAGCTGCAAAGAATATAATCAATCTGATTTCGGTACTGACCATCTGGTGATGTCCATATGTAGCATCATTCCTTGTGTTGTTGGAAGAGGGTGTTTTCTATGACCAGTGTGTTTTCTTGTCAAAACCCTGTTAGCCTTTGCCCTGCTTCATTTTGTACTCCAGGCCAAACTTGCCTGTTACCCCAGGTTATCTCTTGACTTCCCATTTTGCATTCCAGTCCACTATGACGAAAAGGACATCCTTTTTTGATGTTAATTCTAGAAGGTCTTGTAGGTCTTCATAGAATGGTTCAGCTTCAGCTACTTTAGCACTAGTGGTTGGAGCAAAGACTTGGATTACTTTGATATTGAATGGTTTGCCATGGATATAAAGAGATCATTCTGTCGTTTTTGAGACTGCATCCGACTCCTGAATTTTGGACTGTTTTTTTTGACTATGACATATACTCCATTTCTTCTAAGGGATTCTTGCCCATAGTAGTAGATATAATGGTCACCTGAATTAAATTCACACATTCCAGTCCATTTTAGTTCACTGACTCCTAAAATGTCAGTGTTTACTCTTGCCATCTCCTGTTTGACTATTTCCAATATACCTTGATTCATGGACCTTACTTTCCAGGTTCCTATGCAATATTACAGCATCAGACTTTACTTTCACTACCAGATACATCCACAGCTGGGAGTTGTTTCCATTTTGGCTCAGCCTCTTCATTCCTTCTGGAGCTATTTCTTTGCCCTTCTCCAGTAGCATATTGGGCACCTACTGGCCAGGGGAGTTCATCTTTCAATGTTATTTTTTTTGCCTTTTCATACTGTTCATGGGATTCTCAAGGCAAGAATACTGAAGTGTTAGTGGGCCACATTTTGTCAGAACTCTCCACCATGACCTGTCCATCTTGTGTGGCCTTACATGGCATGGCTCATAGTCTCATTGAGTAAGACAGAGCTGTGATCCATGTGATTAGTTTGGTTAGTTTTCTGTGATTGTGGTTTTCATTCTGTCAATTGATGGAAGGTAGTAAAAAAAAAACTTGCTTTTGATATTAGGTACATTCTTTATTAAAATTTAGATATAATTGACATATAACATTATATTAGTTTCAGGTGCACAAGACAATAATTTGAAATTTGTGTATAATGTGTGGGGGAATGACCACCACAATTAGTTAACATCCATCCATTGTTTTTGATGGTCTAGAGATTATGACATTAGACCCACTGGACCCAGGCCCCTGGAAATGAACAGTATTTACACAACCATTGTGGCTGACATAACCTAAGGTGACCCACAAAGATTCATGTTTTTGTATAATCCCCTCTCCCTGAGTGTAGGCAGGATCTGTGACTTGTTTCTAACCCACAGGATATGGCAAAGGTGATGAGATGTCACTCCTCTGATTAGGTTATATCATATGACACAGGTAATGGTAGGTCACTCCTATGATGATGGTTCATTATATTACACGTAAGAAGACTGATTTTGCTGAAGGTATCCTCCTCCTGGCTTTAAAGGAGTAAATGGTCATGTTGGGAGCTGCTTATGGAGTTGGGCCATGCAGCAGGGAACTGCAGGCATTCCCTAGGAGCTAAGGGTGGTCCCAGGTAGTCAGAAGCAAGGGCCCTCAATTATATAGCCATAAGGAGAGACATTCTGCCAACAGTCTGAGCTAAGACATGAATTCTTCCCCAGCTGAGTCTCCAGATGAAACATCAGCCCAGCCAACGCCTTGATTGAAGCCCTGAGATTCTAAATGGAAAACCAGTTAACTTGTGTTTGGGCTCCTCACCCACTGGAAACTGTAAAGTAATAAATGTGTGTTGTTTTAGGCCACTAAGTCTGTGGTGCTTTGCTACAGAGAAGTGGGGAGTTAGTACAGGTTAAAACAAGGATTTCAATGACCTGCAAATAGAGACTGTTACCCAGCCACTCCAGGCTTTTCTGCCTATGAATCAACAGATTAAGAAGGAAGTTATTCTACTGGTCAGGGTGATTGATCTTAACTACCAAGCAGAAAGCAACTTGGTCCTACACAAAGTGAGTAACCAGGGGTATGTATGGCTTCCAAGAGACTCTTCCAGGGCATCTTTTAACACTATCATGTCTGTAATTAGAGTCAATGGAAAACTACAACAACCCAATTCAGGCAAGACAGCTAAGGGAGCCAGATCCTTGAGGAATGAAGGTGGGGGTCACCCCACAAGGCAAAAAACCATAGTCAGCTGAGATGCTTCTAAGGGCAAAGGAAATAAGGAATAAGGAATGAATAGAAGAAGACAATTACAAATATCAACAACAACCATATGACTAGTTAAATAAAAACAATAATAGTCATGAGTATTTCCTCCTAATTCTACTATAAACCTGTATATATACATACATATGGGTTTCCCTGGTGGCTCAGCTATAAAGAATAATCTGCTTGCAGTGTGGGAGACTTGGGTTCAATCCCTGGGTTGGGAAGATCCCGTGGAGAAGGGAACAGCTACCCACTACAGTATTCTGGCCTGGAGAATTCCATGGACTGTATAGTCCATGGGATCACAAGGAGTCAGACGTGACTAAGCAACTTTCACTTTCATATATATATACAAGCACACTATTTGGATATATCCAAGTATTTTTGTGGCTTTCCCTCTCTCATCCTCTTATCATTTAGCATGTGATTAATTATTGTTAAATTTACGTCTCTATTTAAATTACAGGATAGCAAAGGAGAAGAGTACTATCGCCGAAGGACTCTGTCATCTTCTGGGGAAAAGCTTAGCTTATTTCAATTGTGCAGGGCAGAACTGTAGCGTGTAAGGCAGAAATGTGACTGTTTCACTGTCTTTATTTGGGCATTAAGTATGATTTAAGCAGACGTGAGAGTTGGACTGTGAAGAAGGCTGAGCACCGAAGAATTGATGCTTTTGAACTGTGGTGTTGGAGNGGGCAGAACTGTAGCGTGTAAGGCAGAAATGTGACTGTTTCACTGTCTTTATTTGGGCATTAAGTATGATTTAAGCAGACGTGAGAGTTGGACTGTGAAGAAGGCTGAGCACCGAAGAATTGATGCTTTTGAACTGTGGTGTTGGAGAAGACTCTTGAGAGTCCCTCGGACTGCAAGGAGATCCAACCAGTCCATTCTGAAGGAGATCAATCCTGGGATTTCTTTGGAAGGAATGGTGCTAAAGCTGAAACTCCAGTACTTTGGCCACCTCATGCAAAGAGTTGACTCATTGGAAAAGACTCTGATACTGAGAGGGATTGGGGGCAGGAGAGAAGGGACAACTGAGGATGAGATGGCTGGATGGCATCACTGACTCGATGGATGTGAGTCAGTGAACTCCAGGAGATGGTGATGAACAGGGAGGCCTGGTGTGCTGCGATTCTTGGGGTCGCAAAGAGTTGGACACGACTGAGCGACTGAACTGAACTGAATTGAACTGAAGCAGATATGTATGATAGCCAAGTTGACAAGGACTGTGGTGCTTTTGTGGTGTGTCAGCTTGGCTACATTCCCCAGAATTCTCTTTCTAGAGTGTTTCTAGTTAGGTTGGGCTACAAAGGCTATTTTCTCATGAGCTGGAGGACAAATGGAAAGCAGCAGCCATTTTGTAAAATCCATGTACCTTCTTCCAGTTATCTAATCAACCACTAATCTAGGTACCGCTGTAAAGGGACTTTGCAGGGGCAAAGACCCTAATCTGTTGACTAACGAAACAGGAGAATACCCTGGATTGACAAAGCAATTCAGAGGCTTCAAATTTCAGCTGTTGCTCCTGGGTTCCAGGCTGCTTTTGATCTTCTCTTTGTGATCGCCTGCCCTACAGACTCCAGGCTTGCTTGGCCAAGCCCCCACATTGCATAAATCACTTCCTCATAATAAACTAGTGTGTGTGTGCACACATTCAGATATATGTTTCTCTATATATATACATAGACAGATACAAAGATGTATCTATCTTCTGGTTTTGCTTCTTTGGCTGAACTTTGATACAATAATAATAAATGTCACTGACTGGTTTCTTTCTTTCTTTTTTTTTTAAGTTTTTTTCCCCACTTTTATTGAGAAATAACTGACATACATCAATGCATAAGTTTAAGGCCATGATGGTTCAATTTACACATATTGCAAAATGATCATCACAATAGGTTCAACTCACATCCATCTTCTTATATAGATACAATAGAAAGAAAAAGAAGAAAAGGATAAAGGAAAACATTTATTTTTCCCTTATGATGAGAACTCTTAGGATTTATTCTCTCTCTCTTTTTCTATTTTCATGGCTTGTGGGATCTTAGTGTCCAGACCAGGGATCAAATGTGAACCCCCTGCAGTGGAAACATGGAGTCCCATTCACCAGACATCCAGGGAAGACCCTGGATTCACTTGCTGTCTTAACAAGTTTTTTATATATCATACAGAAGTGTTAGCTACAGTCATCAAGTACATTAATTACATCATTGGTACTTGTTTCTCTTATAACCAGAAGTTCATACCTTTTGTTTACCTTCCTCCAAGCCTCCTAAGTTTTGTGTGTAGGCCAGTGGCTGGCTGTCTTAACCCTAATCCCTGTCACAGCCGCTTCAAGGCACCAGGCAAGTAAAGTAAAGTAAAGTGAAGTCGCTCAGTTGTGTCCGACTCTTTGCAACCCCACTGCAGCCTACCAGGCTCCTCCATCCATGGGATTTTCCAGGCAAGAGTACTGGAATGGGGTGCCATTGTCTTCTCCTGGTTTCTGACATTTAAACTGAACTCATTGAAAAAGCATAGGTTTACAAATAAAAAATAGAGGAATCATCATATTTTATAAAGTTATGGGGGCAATCACTGAAAGAACACAGAAACCATTAGGAAAGATGTCTCCGGGGAAGGAGACTGAGGTAAAAACTAAATGGAGATATGTTGTAATTACAACATATCACCAATTAATTTTAGAACATATTGACAAACATCACATTATTTTGTCTTTTGAAAAGCTGGAATGATTTTGTAACATTATAAAGTATTAATAAAAGGTAAATTTAAAACAAACAAACAAAGAAACAAAAACTAAATGGAACCTGAAACTATAGCTTTTCATCATTATTTCTTTGGTACTACTTTGTTACTACATATTTGTATATCTTCAAATAAAAGAAGGCAATGTATAATGTATTAAAAGAAATACACACACACACATATATAATTCTATATATATAATTTTCCTCCCCAGTGAAGACAATATAGATTGGAGCAAGGACTCTGCAGATAGATTTCCTGGACTTTTAATCCTATAGTCTTTGTTAACTGTGCTATTTTGAAAAGGTTACTTATCCTGCTAGCCCTCAGTTTCCATCTCTGAAAAATGGGGATAATACTATTTATCTTACACATTATATGAGTGTGTGTTCATATACACTTTTGCTTTTTCTTTTAAAGTAGCTTACTTTACATGCTGTTATGTTCTATACTTTTGAATCTAACAGTGCATCTTAAAGCTCTTTCCTTATAGCTGTCCCTTTCCTTGTTAGTGGATGCCTCTTATCCCATGGTGTGGATGTACCATAATTTATACAACCAGCCATAATTTATATACAATTATGTACTATAATTTATGTAACCATAATTTATATAACCTAGGACAGACAATGCTGTTGTTTCTAATCTTTTTCTGTTATAAAGAATATTCTCATCAACATATCATTTCACACATTTGTAAATAGATAAATTTCTGGGAATGAAATTATTGGCTTAAAGAAAAGTGATTTAAAAATTTTACTATTACCAAATCTCCCATCGCCGCTGATGTGGAAACTAAGGCACACTGTTACCAACAGCATGTGAGGGCCAGTGTCTCCACATCCTCACCTACTAAAGCTATTATGTCATGGAAAATATATTGTCACAGTATTTGCATTGCCTATAGTATATACTCTCCTGTTTTAGAGATTTGGCCCATTTATCTTGAATGCTGATCTTTCTTACTGATTTGAAGCATTCTTATATGTTAAGGAAATTAGCTCTTTGTCTGTGAGGTGAATTATAAAGAATTTCCTCCATCTGTCCTTTGTCTTTTGACTTTTTTATGGCGACATGATTTTTAAAATAAAAGGATTTTCTCTATTATTCTGTGGTAATTTATGGTTTCATTTTTTTAACGTGACTTCTTTGATTCATCTGGAAATTATTTTGGTACAATCTGTGAAGTAGAGATCCAATTTTTTTTAGATGGCTACTCAGTTGTCCCAACACTATCTACTGAATAATCCTTTTTTTTCCTCCACTGTTTTGAAATAAGACCTTCATTTAACTGCTGTGTATATTTTGGGTCCATTTCTGGGTTTCCTTTGGATTGTGGATTCACAAAAGTACCAGTATATCATTGTTTTCATTACGGCAGATAAGTTTTTATATTTAGTATAGTTAATGCCCTTTCATTAATCTTCTCTTTTCAGAACCTTCCTGGTAGTTGTTACTTCTTCATTTTTCCACATTATTTTTTGAATAAATTTGTCCAGTTCCAAACAAAAAACAACAACAAAAACACACTGCTTGGATCAGTCACATTAACTTAAGGAGAGTCAACATGATGATGATACTGAATTTTCCTATCTAAGTGTGGCAATATTCCTACATTTCTTAAGGTCTTCTTTTTTCACGGTGCTTTACCATTTTCTTCACATGAATTCATGTTTCATGTTAAGTCTATTCCTTTATTTTAATCTTTTTCTAAATTATGCAAAGTGGTAATTTCTTCATAACTTCTTCTAACTAGCCGTTAACTGAATATATGATATTCTGTTTCTGTGCTTTTTGTCTCAGTGACCTCACTGAAGTATTCTACCACTTAGTCTTTCAATTGCTTTCTCGGATCTGCAAATGTTGTTTTAATCTCCTTCTTTTAAAAAATCTGTACTGTTTCTACTTCTGTCTCATTGCAATGGCCAATACCTTTAGAACAAAGATAATTATGATGACTTCATCCTTATCGCATTTCTGATTTTAATGGGGGTGTTTATAGTATTTCTTTATTAAGTGTGATACAATTGTTAGTTTTCAGCAGCTTACGGTTGTTTGATTCTACAGTTGCTAATCTGTTAAAAATCATTCCATTCAAATGGGCTCAATTCATCTCTTAGGTCATTATACCCTAGCATACTGATTTTAACCTAGACTCTCAGAGGGAAAGGGACTGTTGTAGAGTCAGCAGCTATGTGGGATGGTGGTGGTGTTATGATTTCTGACAGTAACCACAAATGCAGATGACTGTAAACTCTGAGAACCAGAAAACAAAAAAGGTATCAGGGTAAATAAGTGGTAGAGAGAATTATAGTAGAAGAAAAACTGAACCAGTTTTACAGATGGAACAAGATTCCTTGCAGCCTGGGGTTGATATTCAGACCAAATCAAGTTGGCTATTGGGAAATTACTGGGCAATATATTTCTAGTAATTTCTAGAGCTCTTCAATTTGATCGTCACACTTAGAAAGATGAACTGAAAGCAGCTAGGGAAAAAAAAGAGAGAATACCTGCAAAGAAATAATTAGAAACACAATTGGCCTTTCTTTAGTGATAATTAGGACCAGGAGGCAATGGAAAAATGCCTTCAAAATGTTCAGCAAAATAACCATCAACCTATACTGTGTGCCCATCAAAACTCTCTCACAGGAATGAGGTTAAAAATAGAGCATTGATTATCAAGAATTCCACACTAAGGTAACTTTTACAGTAGTACTTCAAGAAAGAAAATGACATGACCTCAGAAAAATGATTGGAAGTACAAGAAGAAATGAAGAAATAAAGGGAAATACAAAAAGAAAAAAGGTACCCAGCAATCCCACTGCTGGGCACACACACCGAGGAAACCAGAATTGAAAGAGGCACGTGTACCCCAGTGTTCATCACAGCACTGTTTACAATAGCCAGGACGTGGAAGCAACCTAGATGTCCATCAGCAGATGAATGGATAAGAAAGTTGTGGTACATATACACAATGGAATATTACTCAGCTATTAAAAAGAATGCATTTGAATCAGTTCTAATGAGGTGGATGAAACTGGAGCTGATTATATAGAGTGAAGTAAGCCAGAAAGAAAAACACCAATACAGTATACTAATGCATATACATGGAATTTAGAAAGATGGTAACAATAACCCTGTATGCCAGACAACAAAAGAGACACAGATGTATAGAACAGTCTTTTGGACTCTGTGGGAGAGGGAGAGGGTGGGATGATTTGGGAGAATGGCACTGAAACATGTATACTATCATAGGTGAAATGAATCACCAGTCCAGGTTCGATGCATGATACTGGATGCTCGGGGCTGGTGCACTGGGATGACCCAGAGGGATGGTACGGGGAGGGAAGAGGGAAGGAGGTTCAGGATGGGGAACATGTGTATACCTGTGGCAGATTCATGTTGATGTGTGGCAAAACCAATAAAATATTGTAAAGTAATTAACCTCCAATTAAAATAAATAAATTTATATTAAAAAAAATAAAAATTGGAAAAAAAAGAAGAAACTTGTCCTAAGTGTAGTCCAGGAAAGGGGAAGGTTAAGGTCTTCCTGGTCACCATTATTCTTCCCTCAGGATATCTCAGTTCCTTCTCCAGTTTGAAAACTTGTTTCAAAAAGCCTTAAAAGTTTGTTAAAAGGTGGAGGTGGGAGAAAAGAGAAAAAAGAAGAAAAAAAAATAAGGGGAAAGGAGAGGAAACTGTGAAAAAAAAAATTAAATATGTGTAGGTTGGAATGAAATACTGACATGTCCTTGCATTTATAATCCAGTGACGTATAAAGCCAAAAATGAGTAAATGATTGAAAATATTAGTAAGAGATCGTGAGTAGTATGGTGCTATGATAGAGAATATGGGGGTAAGGGGTATGTACTATTGAAGGAATGCCTCTTTGAGATGATACCTAAACTAAAATTTGGAAGAAGGCCTTCTGTGAAGAGTCGTTGAGTATAAAGCAGGCTAGTATAAAGGCCAGAGGTGGCAGCATGTGAACTCTAATGATTCTTCCCATCACATGATTCAGTATCAATGCAGCTACAATAAGGATGTATATAACAGTACATAGAAATGTGAAACTATCTTCTTGGCGTCATGAAGGCTTCTGAGAATTCTTAGATTTTTGTGTTTTCTTTTCTGCGAAAATCTTGAAAAATGAAAGGAATCATTTTCTGTATCATTTGGATGACTCTACATAACTGAGCACTGCCATTCAGCTCTACGGCTCAAGTATGTGCTCGTGATCTTTGTTTGAAATTTCCTTACGGTGTCAAGCCTGAATAGAAACAAAAATTCACACTATTCCTTTCCTTTCCCAAACCCCAGCTTTGACTTTTATTAACCAAAAACACTGGACTTTGTTCATTATCTGAGTATGTTTTCCTAGTTCCTCTTCACCTCTCTAAACTCTTTGTGTTGGAGAACTTCAGAGCTCGGTCCCTGGTACTCTGTCTAGACCCATTCCTTGGCAAGCCTATTCAGGCTCTTAGCTTTATACATGTATGCCAATGACTCCAAAAAGTTACATTTCCAGCCCAGACCCTGTCTCTGAACTTCTAACTAGTAACAAGCTGCTGTCTTGAATCTCTATTTGGATGGCCCACATTTCAAACTTAACATGATCAAATGGAAATCTTCATCTTGTCCCCTCACCCCAACAAACCTTCTTCCAACCATCCCTAAATCATTACCTGTGTCTCTGTGTGTGTGTGCATGTACACACATGTGTGTGTGCGTTAGTAGCTCAGTCATGTCCTACTCTTTGCGACCCCATGGACTGTGTAGTCTGCCAGGCTCCTCTGTCCATGGAATTCTCCAGGCAAGAATACTAGAGTAGGTTGCCATTCCCTTTTCCGGGGATCTTCCCTACCAACAAATCCTGGTCTCCCTCACTGCAGGCAGATTCTTTATCATCTGAGCCACCAGAGAAGCCCTAAATCATCACCTACCCAGTCATAAAGTAAAAAACTTGGGAGTCTTCCTTGCTTTTCTCTATCACTCCTCCATTTGGCTGGCTGCCTTGGCCAGCAGATGTGCCTCCAAAATTGACCTCAACTCCCTCCATTCCTTTCCACTTATAATGCTGTCACTATGTCCCATAGCTCTCACTCTCTCTTAAACAGACTGCTACCTTGGTTTCCTGACTCCACTGCTCCTATTCTAAACCATTCTTCATATGGGAACAACAGCTGTCTTTTAAAAACCTAAACCAGTAGCTTCCCATAAAATGTGGATTCCTAACTACAGCCAAAGAGGCCATTTATTATTATCTGGCACTACTGTGTTTTGTATTTCTCCAAATTCCTTTCACAACACACTCACTCTCCCTTACCTCAATCATCACGCTCCAAATATCCAAATTAACCTTTCAATTCCTCAAACACATGGAGCTCTTCATCTCTGGCACTTGCCTTATTCTGCTTCCACCTAGAGACTCCTCCCCTAGGTCCTCGTAGGATTACTTTCTCAGTGTCCAACTCTCAGCTTAAATGTCACTTTCTAAAATAGCCCTCTCAATCACTCTAACAATCCAACGTATACAGCATCTCTCTTAAATCTACTGTTTTACTTTATAACACTTTAATATTTGTCAGTTCTAAAATAAATTCTACATTAGACAGCATGGGTTGAAGATGGGCTTTATTGGGGAAAGAGAGAACTTAGAGGTAAAAGGCAAGACTAATGAGAGAAGAAAATATATGAGAATCCCACTCTCCTCCTACAGAAACCATTGTACTTCTGGGCTTCGACTCTAGTTAGAAAGACAATTTTGTTTTTGTTTGGTTGCTAAGTCTTAAGTCCTGTCTGACTCACTGTGACTACATTGACTGTAGCCCACCAGACTCCTTTTGTCCAGGGGGTTTCCTGGGCAAGAATACTGGATTGGGTTACCATTTTTTTTTCCAGGGGATCTTCCCAACCCAAGGATAGAACCTGTGTCTCCTGCTTGGCAGGAGGATGCTTTACCACTAAGCCACATGGGAAGCCCAGAAAGACAGTGAGCCCCCTGCTATTGTCCCTGTTTATGGAGCCTTAACTTTAGAGAAATGCACAGACCACATGGTGCCAGGCAGCCTGACTTTGGTAGCTGGCAGGCTGTTTCCTGGAGTTGTCTAAGAATTCCAGCTTCCCTGTGAAGTTGCAATCACCTCTACTAAGAAGACAAAGCTACCAGTCCATAAGAACTAGGCACAGCTCTTCTTACAGAGGGGAAAAAGGAGCCCCTAAGTCTCTCATTGTTCAGGAAACCCAGGGTAAGAACTCTGGCCATTTTCAGACAATTGTGTTCCTTGAACCATACCTTATTTCTTATCTTTCTCCCCTACAAGACTGAAAGCTCCACGAATGAAGGGACCAAATCTCTTTTGCCTCCTTTTATACTCCTGCTGCTGCTGCTGCTAAGTCACTCCAGTCGTGTCTGACTCTGTGTGACCCCATAGACAGCAGTCCACCAGGCTCCCCCATCCCTGGGATTCTCCTAGCACCTATCAAAATGCCAGGACAAATACTAGGCACTCAATAAACACTTGTTGAGTAAATGAAAGGATGGATAGGAGGGCAGATGGAAAAAAAAAAAAAAAAAAGTCCAAGATTAGAAAAACACAGTAATTTTCTAAGGTACTGCAAAACAAAAATCAGAAACTCTAGCTTTGTAGGAATGGTTCTAAGGTATTAAACACTTTCTCAAATCAGGTTTCTGATCAAACCAATTCTATATAGAGATTAAGAGGAGCCCTGCTGGAGAAGTAGGTCTGGTGTATGGCGGCAATGGTAGGGTGATTTGATTACTGCTGTATGGGTGCTGATTATAACATGTCAGACTTGGTTGACTCAACCCAGCACAAGAAAAACTCAGCCTTTATATTGCTTCCTACTGCTCACAGCCAAAGAGTAGACATTTAATAAGTTCATATACACATAGTGGGTGATGTCAGCACTGTACCCCTACCCACTGGGATTCATTAACCTCTCCTGCACACTGGCTCTTAGGGGGCTTTCACTTTCCAGAACCAATGTCTCTGAGCGCTGCTCTCAGGCTGCCAAAGACCACTTTGCCTGATAGCCTGAAGTTTTTGGGAGTTCACTGCTCCTCAGGGGAGAAGGCAATGGTACCCCACTCCAGTACTTTTACCCGGAAAATCCCATGGACAGAGGAGCCTGGTAGGCTGCCATCCATGGGGCCACACAGAGTTGGACATGACTGAAGCGCCTCAGCAGCAGCAGCAGCAGCTCCTCAGAGGCAACCTTTAAACCAGTGGTCCTCAGTTGGGGGCAATGTCGACCTCCAGGGGGTTAAACTGTCTAGAGGCAGTTTTTGGTGTCATCATTGGGTAGGGAAGGGGGTTGGAATGCTACTAGTCCCTAGCAAGTAGAAGCTAGGGATGCTGCTGGACACCCTACGCTGCACAGGACAGATCACTGCAACAAGAAACAAAGAAGCATCCCCCAAATGTCAATAGTGCCCAGGTTAAATGCCTTAAACAACGATTGACTGGCCAGGAAGTACAAATACTCCAGCTCTCTTGGACCTGATTTGGATACTTCTGAAATATGACCTATGTTATCTCCAGAGCTCTCTGTGAGATTGGACAAACTACTTCCTTGGGCTTATAAAAACCAAACTTATGGCTATCAAAGGGGAAACATGGCAGGGAGGAACAAATCTGGAGCTTGGGATGAATACACGCACACTACTAAACATACGATAGACAACCAACAAGGACCTATTGTAAAGCACAAGGAACTCTACCCAATATTCTGTGCTAACCTATATGTGAGAAAAATCTTTAAAAAGAATGAATATATGAGTAACTGAATCACTTTGCTGAACATCTGAAACTAATACAACATTGTAAATCGACTATACTCCAAAAAAATATTTTCTCAAAAGTTACCTCCTTGGTAGTTTGCCTGCTATCTTATCCTTGTTTGGCTTCCTTCTCTCCCCTGTCCATGTCCCCACTGCCCTACAGACTTCCCCAGGGAACATTTCCTGATAAACCATTTACACAAATCTTCACCTCAGGGTTACTTTGGGAAAACAACCCAAAACAATATGTGTAAGTGAATACTTAAGGATCACTACAGATTTTATGTACACAGTATGAAGTAAGTTACTAAATGGTTGGCTCTGTCCTAACCAAACCCATATATGGTGGGACAAGCCCAGAAGCAGAGAATCAGAGCATGTTAAAGCCAAACTAGGAAAGCATGGTATGGTAGGAAAAGAAACTGAGAAGTTAGGAAACCTGAGTCATCTCTGTGACTAAGGAGTCATGAGATCTTCAGTAAATCACAGTTACTTGGAAAAGGAGGAAATACAAAGCTGGATAATTGCTAAAGTCTTTTCTCTAACAATTCTGTTTTGGTGTAGAGCAATGGTCCTCAACAAGGGGCACTTTTGTCTTGGGGGACATTTGGTATTATCTGGAGACATTTTTGGCTGTCACATGTGGTGGCAGGGGAGCTATTGGCATCTAGTGAATGAGGCCAGGGGTATTGCTAAACCATCTACAATGTACAGGCAAGTCCACCAATTTCAATCCATCCCCCACACACACACACCCTGCCAACAAAGAATTGTCAAGGTCAAAATGTCAACAGTACCCAGGCTGAGAAATCCCATCTTATAGAGATAGATTATAATAACTTAAGTCTTTCCTGATCTTTATATGAGGAAACATTACTGAAGGAAACTATAGCATAGTAACTAAATATGTCCTTAAAAACAACATTGACTGTAGATGCTTTTCTGTGTAAGATTTGGATGGACTTATTCAAAACAGATCTTGAAATGTTCTGTGGCAGAACTAAACACCTATCCAAGAAGCTAGACAGAGGAGATCTGGGGCCTGAATATCAGCAAGCTGGACATTATTCTGAAGAATCAACTCAGTCATGCATTGGGATTTAAATATTCTGTGATTACACACCCCTCTCTGCTGTAATGACCAAAGAATCCTCCCTCAAAAGTCTACTACCCTGTGCATACAACTGTGGGGGCTGAGCTTTCTCCTCTAAACATTTCCCTACAGTGAAAAACTTTCCCCAAATCATATGAAAGTAAGAGAGAAAACTATTTAATAGCTGGCTTATCTGAGTTGATAAAAATTTAAGAGTACAACATATTTGCTTTTGAATCCGGGTCTATTCATGTGACAGGTAGTACAATGATGCCATACTTAACCTAGACTTCACATTCCTGTTAGCTCAAACCTCTCACACCCTTTTTAAACAAAGAGCTGGCAGTAAAATCCAACATACTGCGTAAGTAACTAATGTTAAAAATTGCTCATAAAACTCTACACTCCCAACAGGAAATTCCAGAAATGAAAGAGGTTTCTCAGTTTCATTATCAGATAGGTGCCCTGTTCCAGTCACCACAATAGGTAGACTACAATGAAAACTTTCATTCCTGATTTATTTCCTTGAAAGTGATTTAAGGAGCAAACTTACAATTTTTAAAAATATTTATTTTCTTTAATTGATTGATGACAGCTTTACAGTATTGGTTTGATTTTTGTCACACATCAACATGAATTAACTATAGGTGTACATATATCCCCTCCCTCTTAAATCTCCCTCACACCTCCTGCCATTCCCACCCCTCTAGGCTATTAGCAGGTATGACATAATGAATTCTTTTTAACCTTTGAAATAATATGTTGAAATATGCATTAGAAAATCTTCTAAGGTGCTTAAATTTTTGAAAGATTGTGTGTGTGTGTGTGCTCAGTGTCTGATTCTTTGCAACCTCCTGGACTGTGGCCCACCAGATTCCTCTGTCCATGGAGTTTCGCAAGTGAGAGTACTAGAGTGGGTTGCCGTTTCCTCCTCCGGGGGATCCTTCCAACCCAGGGATCGAACCCAGGTCTCTTGTGTGTGTCTCCCGCATTGGCAGGCAGATTCTTTACCAGTGCACCACCTGGGAAGCCCAGGTTTTTGAAGACACAGCTAGTCTTTAGCTGCTCTCAACTGCAAGGCTGAGTTGAGATGGAGCCCAAAGTTTTCATTTGGTTCTGAAGGTGGATGGCTGGCACCCTGCACTTCATATAAATCTTGTTGATCAGGGCAAAGAGAGGCATACTGATCAACTCCTTCCCTCCTACTGCCCCTCCCCCTCCCCTGGCTTAGGAGAAGGGTCTAAATTCCATCTACCATAACAATACCACAAGGAATTTGATTATCTGCTGTCAATGGCTGAACCAAAACATGTTTAACAGAAAGGCCCTGTTTTGACTTTTCAGATCCAAGGTCTCAAAGGTGAGTGTTTACTTTCAATAATACAATGGCCCAGGTATTAGTCAGCAGCAAAGCAAACACTTTAAGCTGTGATTCACACTGTTTACAGTTATTAAATGCAAATTTAAAAAAAAAACTAAATAACACTGGTTTTCTTTTTACCAAAATTACCATAACTTTCTAGAGAAGGAAATGGCAATCCACTCCAGTATTCTTGCCCGGAGAATTCCATGGACAGAGGAGCTCGGTGGGCTACGGTCCATGGGATCACACAGAGTCGGACATGACTGAGCTATTATATATTCTAGAATAATTTTAGCCAAAATATGGCATCTAACAGACTACCTGGAGATGTAACAAGTACTTGTTGTCTGTTGAGCCAAAGATCATTAGACATCAGGAAACATGAATGCCTGACCTAGTTCTGACACAAATTAGCTGATCTGATAAATCTCTGCAACATTTACTTTAGATTCCAGGCTTCAGTTATGAAATGTTTATTTTCCCTCTCAGGTTTATGATTCTAAGATCAATCAGATGGGCTAAATAGCTATTAACATATTAAACCAGAAATTATAATCTGAAAATACACACTTTATGTTAAAAGCTATCATTTATTATAAAATAGGATCAGAAGAGGAGGAAGGAAATTGGCCTAAGATTTAGTGGTTTTATAACAAGTCCAAAGAGCGATAAAATAGGGTTGTTGTTGTTCAGTTGCTCAGTCATGTCCGATTCTTTGCGACCCCATGAACTGCAGCATGTCAGGATTCCTTGTCCTTCACTACTTCCCAGAGTTTGCTCAAACTCACGTCCATTGAGTCAGTGATGCCATCCAACCATCTAATCCTCTGTTGCCCTCTTCTCCTCTTGTCCTCTGTCTTTTCTAGCATCAGGGTCTTATCCAACGTGTCAGCTGTTCACATCAGGTGGCCAAAGTACTGGAGCTTCAGCTTCAGCATCAGTCCTTCCAATGAATATTCAGGGTTGATTTCTTTTAGGATTGACTGGTTTGATCTCTTTGCAGTCCAAGGGATGTTCAAGAGTCTTCTCTAGCACCCCAGTTGGAAAACATCAATTCTTTGGCACTCAGCCTTCTTTGTGGTCCTACTCTCAGATCTGTACATGACTACTGGAAAAACCATAGCTTTGACCATACAGACCTTGGTTGGCAAAGTGATGTCTCTGCTTTTTAATATGCTGTCTGGGTTTGTCATAGCTTTTCCTCCAAGGATCAAGCGGCTTTTAATTTCATGGCTGTAGTCATTGTTCAGAGTGATTTTGGAGCCCAAGAAAATAAAATCTGTCACTGCTTCCACTTTTTCCCTTTCCATTTGCCATGTAGTGATGGGACTGAATGCCATGATCTTAGTTTTTTAAATGTTGAGTTTTAAAACAGCTTTTTCACTTTCCTCTTTCATCTTCATCAAGAGGCTCTTTAGTTCGTCTTTGCATTGTGCCACTAGAGTGATATTACCTGCATATCTGAGGTTATTGATATTTCTCCCAGCAATCCTGATTCCAGATTGTGAGTCATCCAGCCCAGCATTTCACATGATGGATTCTTCATATAAGTTAATAAGCAGGGTGACAATATACAGACTTGATGCACTCCTTTCCCAATTTTGAACCAGTCTGTTGTTTCATGTCTGGTTCTGTTGCTTCTAGTCCTGCATACAGGTTTCTCAGGAGTCAGGTAAGGTGGTCTGGTAATCCCATCTCTTTAAGAATTTTCCATAATTTGTTGTGATCCACACAGTCAAAGTCTTTAGTGTAGCCAATGAAGCAGATTATTTTTAGAATTCCTTTGTTTTGCCTATGATCTAGTGGATGTTGGCAGTTTGATCTCTGGTTCCTCTTCATTTTCTAAATCCAGCTTTATACATCTGGAAGTTCTCAGTTCATGGACTGAAGTCTAGCTTGGAGAATTTTGAGCATAATCTTGCTAGCATGTGAAATGAGTGCAATTGTATGATAATTTGACCATGCTTTGGCATTGCCCTTCGAGATTGGAATGAAAATTGACCTTTTCCAGTCCTGTGGCTGCTGCAGAGTTTTCCAAATTTGCTGACATATTGAGTGCAGCACTTTAACAGCATCATCTTTTAGGATTTTAAAGAGCTCAGCTGGAATTCCATCACCTTCACTAGCTTTGTCGTAATGCTTCCTAAGGCCTATTTGACTTCACACTCCAAGTTGTCTGACTCTAAGTGAGTGATCACACCATCGTGGTTATCTGGGTCATTAAGATCTTTTTTGTACAGTTCTTTTGTGTAATCTTGCCACCTCTTCTAATATCTTCTGCTTCTGTTAGGTCCTTGCCCTTACTGTTCTTTAGTGTGCCCATCTTTGCATGAAATATTCCCTTGGTATCTTCAATTTTCTTAAAGATATCTCTAGTCTTTCCCATTCTATTGTTTCCCTGTATTTCTTTGCATTGTTCACTTAAAGGTTTTTTATCACTTCTTGCTATTCTCTGAAACTCTGCATTCAGTTGACTATGTATTTCCCCTTCTCCTTGGCCTTCTGCTTCTCTTCTTTTCTCAGCTATTTGTGGGGCCTTCTCAGACAACCACTTTGCATTCTTACATTTCTTTTTCTTGGGGATGGTTTTGATCACTGCCTCCTGTTCAATGTGATGAACCTTCATCCATAGTTCTTCGGGGACTTTACCAGAGCTAATCCCTTGAATCTGCTTGTCACTTCCTCGCATAATATTAAAGGATTCGATTTAGATCATAACTGAATGGCCTAGCAGTTTTCCCTACTTTCTTTAATTTAAGCCTGAATTTTACAATAAGGAGCTCATGATCTGAGTCACAGTCAGCTCCAGGTTTTGTTTTTGCTGACTGTATAGAGCTTCTCCATCTTTGGTTGCAAAGAATATATCTGATTTCAGTATTAACCATCTGGTGATGTCCATGTGTAGAGTTGCCTTGTGTTGTTGGCAGAGGATGTTTGCTATGACTAGTGTGTTCTCTTGGCAAAACTCTGTTAGCCTTTGTCCTGCTTCATTTTGTACTCCAAGGCCAAACTTGCCTGTTACTACAGGTTATCTCTTGACTCTCTACTTTTGCATTCCAGTCCCCTGTGATGAAAAGGACATCTTTTTTTGGTGTTAATTCTAGAAGGTCTTGTAGGTCTTTATAGAACCATTCACCTTCAGGTTTTTTGACATTAGTGGTTGGGGTATGGACTTGGATTACTGTGATGTTGAATGGTTTGCTCTGGAAATGAACTAAGACCATTCTGTCGTTTATGAGATTGTGTCCAAGTACTGCATTTTGGACTCTCTTGTTAACTATGAAGGCTACTCCACTTCTTCTAAGGGATTCTATATTTTTTTAACAGGGTAAAATAAATAAAATTTGGGTCACACAAACAGAAGTATAGCAGCTAGACCATAGAAGAGAATAATCTTTTTGCAAGTGCTGGTCAGATCACATTTCAATGTTTAATATAACTGCAAACCAGAAATGGTTCAATTTCTTAATTTTATAAAATAAATTATTTCTGAGCTGTCTCCAAAAAAAGTTACACAGCACTGACAATATTAATTCAGGCATCCAGGGCTCTAAAGCCAAACTTGGGTTAGGGTTAAAAGAGGCAAGGTATGATGGTGAACTTTATGTGTCAACTTGGAAGGTATTTGTGGATAAGATTAACATTTAAATTGGTCAACTTTGGGTAAAGCAGATTGCCCTCCTTAATGTGGGTGTGCTTCACCAATATATTGAAGGCCTGAATAGAATGAAAAGACCAAGCTCTCTGGGCAAGAGGGAATTCTCCAGCAGTGTGACTTTAGACCTCATCTGGCCTTTGTCTGCTGGCCTTTGGAGTAGAACTGCATGTCCACTCTCCTGGGGCTTGAGCCTGTCTGCCCACACTGAAGATTTTGGGTTTCCCAGCCTCCAAAATCATGAGAGCCAATTCCTTACAATTTATATGTATATGCATATGTATGAATATACATTAAATATATAACTATATATTTATTATAAATTATATTAACTTATGATAAATTATTATATGTATTTTATATATCCATTATCTTACTGGTTCTTTTTCTCTAGAGAACTCTAAAACAGAAGATTTCTTGAGAAAATGAGTCTAAGCTGAGATGCTTACAATACACAGAAATTAGACAGGTGAGGTGGGAAAGAGGAAGGCACTGACTAAAGTGTTTCAGGCAAAGGAAAACAATATCAGCATAGCTCCAAAGGATAAGGAAGTATATGATACCCACATATAAACCCCAAGACCTATGTTAATGATACTGGGTATTGAGATTTTATCAGAGTCTTTCTCTTATTCTGTATCCTGAGAAAAGGAGAAATAACTATTCCCAAGGAACATGGATTTACATATCATCAAATTACTTCCCTTTTTCTCAGGACAGACTATTTCAAGAGACTTCTGGCATGTAATTAATCTCTGTTAGTTAATGTTAACTCCTGTTACTTAACTTGAATCAATCTGGAAGATAACCAATCATTAATAGTCATTCTGTTACACAAAAGTCAGTAGAGCATTTCTTCCTACCACTTTCTCATAGACACGCATGTGAGGCAGTATATAATATGTTGAAAAAATTAAGAGTTAAAAAATTTAATGACTGGGACACAGATTTAATTATAAAAAAGAAAAAATAGAAATATAGTTTTCTCTGGAACCCATATATAATTGATATCCTGTGCATAACTGATTTGAAAGCTACATTTACCTGGATTCCTTTTAAGTCATTTATCTACATAAGATAAAACATTTCTCATGTGCTTATAATTTTCTTTAGGTATGAATATGAACTTCTTCAAATGGGAATGATTATATTTATGATCAACTGGCTTGGTGATGGTTAAGTGATGTTTTATTCCTAGTTTTTTCTCCATTTTTGGAAACAAGATCTTTGTATGTACTTTTTCCCTCATTATCACTCCACCTCTATGACAAAATTATTTGGAATTTTAGCAGATAAAGCCTTTTCCATAAATGTAATGAGCTTTCAGATGTTTTTTATAAGTACACTATCACAACTCTCCTCCTTCCAAGAATTTTTATTGATGGTTTCTGTAATTATGACCACATCCCAAAGACAGTAAACAGAAAAGTTAATCTCAGATTAAGTAAATCCTCTGCTATATATGCTAAACTGGTGATGACCACACTGCCATGTTGGTTAATAATGTGGATGATATGATAAAACGCTTTCAGGTAACTTTCATCCCACAAAAGGGGTAGAGTCAGCACTAAGTAAAGGAATTGCTCTTTAAAATTTAGGTGACATTATAGGCATTTCTCTGGTGGTCCAGTGGTTAAGACTCTGTGATTCCAGGGAAGGAGGCACAGGTTCAATCCCTGGTCAGGGAACTAAGATCCCACATGCCATGTGACACAGCCAAAAAAAAAACAAAAAACTTAGCTAATGTTATGAACTAATGTTTTCAAGAAACTCTACTTCTGAAACTTGTAGAAAACAGGGAGTCTCAGCAAATCTTTAAAACATAATACCAATACAAGACTACATTTCTTTAGCTCTACACCATACTTGGCATGAAAAAGCTGTTTCTCATCATTTTCTTCCTAAGGGAGAAAAATGATAGAACACTTTCAGATAAGTAAACTAAGATGCCAAAAATTATCAAAATATACTTTTCACACTTTCAAACGACCCTGCAATAAAAATAGAAATCCTGCTAGAGAGAGTGAGACACATAAAGACAGAGACAGCTGTTTTATAACATTTCCTCTGTATCTCTGGAAAACATATCATTATTTGGAAACTGGGTTCCAGTCATCTAAATCCCAAACTGACATATCATTGGGATGCAGATTCACATGAGATTCACACGATGACCTGAGATATTCTTTGACTTGCTGGAGAGGAATTCTGCACTGATATATTCCTCTTACCTTCCTTGGGCTATGAAGCCTCCCAACAAAGTACAACATAAACCCTGTCTAGTTTCCTTGCATTCTAAATGATAGTGCCATATTTTCTTCCATATTTCATTTAGTGCTTAAAGATACTCCAGCTAAGGCAAAAAAAAAAAAAAAGTTTCTTAAAAATGAAGAAAAGTGTTTTTAAAAGGAGGGGGCAATTAACTATATCAAATGCTATTGATAGAATAAAAACTGAAAACCTAGAGACTTCATTTATATATTACCAAACACATATTTACATATTATCAAAGAGTGTGGGGAATTTCTAAAACTGCACATTGGATAATCTGGGAGACATCATAAAATGTGATTACAACTTAGCAAGCTGAAACCTCATCAATTAAATAACTTATGTGACCAAAGACTATAAAATAGGTGGAGGGGATTAGTATGAATTACAAAAAAAGGAAAATTCAAAGAGGCAGAAAAAACTGTGTGAGTCCTATACTCTACAGGAAAAAGACAGTATGGGCATCAGACAGTAAGGATCTTCAGCAGTCTCCAGCTTGGGGCAGAATGTTAAACTGGCCACACCAAAGCCTGCAATATACCTCTGTCTACAATCTGCTTCCCTTTGCTTTGATTTCATGATCTCCAAACAATTATCTGGCTCCTAAAATTCAATTCTCTAGGTGCCCTGACACAAAACAGAGGCTGACTGTGAAAGCAGATATAAATATTTCTGTCACTGGAAGGACTATCCTCACTTAATAAATAAATGTACTACAGTTGTACATCAGACACTGGAAAGTTTTGTTAACCAAGCCAACTCCTCTAATTTATTAGTATTCTGAGAAAATGAAAATTTGAGCCTCACAAAACTGTGAGCCCAAATGCCACATGCAGAAACTTCACTCAGATGAAGCTGTCCTGAGCAGTCTTGGTCCTCCAAGTAATTTGCATCTCCCTTCTCAAACAGCTATGGCAGGCAACAGCAATTCCACCAGGTCCTGAATGGTTATCTCCACTCTTCAAAGAAATACTTTGAAACATTTAAATAAATGTCTTCCAAATGTGGCCCAAAGATCAAGAGATTAATACCTTCCAAGATTATGCTAAAGCCTTTGACTATGTAGATCACAACACACTGTGGAAAATTTTTAAAGAGATGGGAATAACCAGACTACTACCTGCCTCCTGAGAAACCTGTATGCATGCAGGTCTCGAAGCAAGTCAGACCTGGACATGGAACGGACTGGTTCCAAACTGGGAAAGGTTGTATGTCAAGGCTGTATATTGTCACCCTGTTTATTTAACTTAGATGCAGAGTACATCATGTGAAATGCCAGGCTGCATGAAACACAAGCCAGAATCAAGACTGCCAGGAGAAATATCAATAATCTCAGATATGCAAATGACACCATCCTTATGGCAGAAAGTGAAGAGGAATTAAAGAGCCTCTTGATGAAAGTAAAAGAGGAGAGTGAAAATGCTGGCTTAAGACTCAAAATTCAAAAAATGAAGATCATGGCATCTAGTACCATCACTTCATGGGAAATATATGGGGAAACAATGGAAACAGTGATAGACTCTATTTTCTTGGGTTCCAAAATGATGTGAATGGTGACTGCAGCCATGAAATTTTTAAAAGACACTTGCTTCTTGGAAGAAAATCTATGACAAACCTAGAAGCATATTAAAAAGCAGAGCCATTACTTTGCCTACAAAGGTGCATATAGTCAAACCTATGGTTTTCCCAGTAGTCATGTACGGATGTGAGAGCTGGACAATAAAAAAGGCTGAGTGCCAAAGAATTGATGTCTTTGAACTGTTGAGCTAGAGAAGACTCTGGAGAGACCCTTGGACAGGAAGATCAAACCAGTCAATCCTAAAGGGAATCAATCCTGAATATTCATTGGAAGGGCTGATGCCGAAGCTCCAACACTTTGGCCACCTAATGGGAAGAGCCAACTCATTAGAAAAGACCCCGATGCTGGGAAAGATTGAAGGCAGGAGGAGAAGGGATGACAGCGAATGAGATGGTTGGATGGCATCACTGACTCTATGGACATGAGTTTGAGCAAACTCTGGGAGATAGTAAAGGACAGAGAATCCTGGCGTGCTGCAGTGCATGGGGTTGCAAAGAATCGGACACATTGAACAAACATTTTTCTAAAAATATATTTTAAAACATTTAAAATAAAATATATGTATTCTATTTGCCTCATCCCTAGGCCATGAAAAATACTTACACAATAATTTAGGGTTGGCCAAAAAGTTCAGTCTTCCCATAAGATGGCTCGAGTAGTGCCTAGCTGTCTTTAACTTCATTCAAAACAATTTTGTTAGATTGTATTATGACAGCTGTTATATCAGTGTGCATTTTTTAAAACTTATCAAAATTGTTGAGTTTTTGTGTAGCCATTTTAATATTGAAGACAGAAGGAAAAAAGCAACATTTTCAGCATATTATGCTTTATCATTAAAAGGCAAAAACACAACTGAAACACACAAAAAAAGATTTGTGCAGTGTATGGAGAAGGTGCTGTGACTGATCAAAACATGTCAAAAACAAAGTTTTATGCTGGAGATTTCTTGCTGAGATGCTCCACAGTCAGGTAGACCAGTTGAAGTTGACAGCAATCAAATCAAGACATTAACTGAGAACAATTAACATTTACCACATGTGAGACAGCCAACATACTCAAAATATCCAAATGAAAATAATTTGCACCAGCTTGTTTAGGTTTATCGCTTTGATGTTTGGATTCCACATAAGTTAAGTGAAAAAACCTTGTTGACTGTTTCCGCATGCAATTCTCTACTTAAACGTAAAGAAAATGTACCATTAAAAAAAAAATTGTGACAGGTGATGAAAAGTGGATACCATAAAATAATATGGAATGGAAGAGACCATGGGGCAAGCAAAATGAACCACCTCAGGCACATCAAAGGCTGGTCTTCATCCAATGAAGGTGATGTTGTGCCTATGGTGAGACTGGAAGGGAGTACTCTATTATGAGCTCTTTCCTGAAAACCAAATGATTAATTTCAACAAGTACTGCTCCCAGTTAGACCAACTGAAATCAGCACTTGATGAAAAGCACCAGAATTGGTCAACAGAAAATGCATAATCTTCCATCAGGATGATGCATGACTACATGTTTCTTTGCGTGTGTACATGGTCAGTCATGTCTGACTCCTTGCAACCCCATGGACTGTATAGCCTGCCAGCCTCCTCTGTCCATGGAATTTTCAAGGCAAGAATACTGGAGTGGGTTGCTATTTCCTATCCCAGGGGATCTTCCCAGCCTAGGGATCGAACCCATGTCTATTACGTGGGTATCCTACATTGGCAGGTGGATTCTTTACCATTGCACCACCTGGGAAGCCACACATATTGCTTTGATGACCAGGCAAAAGCTGTTACAGCTTAGCTGGGAAGTTCGGATTAATCTGCTGTATTCACCAGACAGTGCACCACTGGATTTCCATTTATTTCAGGCTTTACAAAATTCTCTTAATGGAAAAAATTGCAATTCCTTGGAAGAATATAAAAGGCACCTGGAACAGTTCTTTGCTCAAAAAGATAAAAAGTTTGGGGAAGCCAGAATTATGACATTGCCTGAAAACGGCAGAAGGTAGTGGAACAAAACAGTGACTACGTTGTTCAATAAAACTCTTGGTGAAAATGAAAAATGTCTTTTATTTTTACTTAAAATCAAAGGAACTTTCTGGTCAACCCAATGTTAATGAGGAACAAACACTTGAGAAATTCAAAAGGATAAATTACATTTTAATGTGTGACTTGCTTTAAGACGAAACTACATAGCCTGGGATTTGGCATTGTTTCTTGGGTATGACAACAAAGGCACAGGCAACAAAAGTAAAAATAGGCAAAATGGGCCTCATAAAAATTACTTAATTTTGTGCATCAAAAGACAATATCAACAGAATGAAAAGACAGCCCACAGAGTGGGAGGATATATTTACAAATCATATATCTGATCCTGGTATTGATATCCGGAATATATGGAGAACTCCTAAAACTCAGCAAAAACAAAAAACCCAACTCAAACAAGGACAAAGGACTTGAATAGACACGTCTCCAAAAGTATACGAATAGCCAATAAGGACATGACAAGGTGCTCAACATTACTAATCATTACAAATCGAACCTAAGTTTCCTGCATTGCAGACAGACTCTTTACCATCTGAGCTACCAGGGAAGTTCTACCAATCATTCAGTTCAGTTCAGTCACTCAGTTGCGTCCGACTCTTTGTGACCCCATGAATTGCAGCACGCCAGGCCTTCCTGTCCATCACCAACTCCCAGAGTTCATTCAAACTCAACGTCCATCGAGTCAGTGATGCCATCCAGCATCTCATCCTCTGTCGTCCCCTTCTCCTTCTGACCCCAATCCCTCCCAGCATCAAGGTCTCTTCCAATAAGTCAACTCTTCGCATGAGGTGGCCAAAGTACTGGAGTTTCAGCTTCAGCATCATTCCTTCCAAAGAAATCCCAGGGCTGATCTCCTTTAGAATAGACTGGTTGGATCTCCTCGCAGTCCAAGGGACTCTCAAGAGTCTTCTCCAACACCACAGTTCAAAAGCATCAGTTCTTCGGTGCTCAGCTTTCTTCACAGTCCAACTCTCACATCCATACATGACCACTGGAAAAACCATAGCCTTGACTAGACAGACCTTTGTTGACAGAGTAATGTCTCTGCTTTTGAATATGCCATCTATGTTAGTCAAAACTTTCCTTCCAAAGAGTTAAGTGTCTTTTAATTTCATGGCTGCAATCACCATCTGCAGTGATTTTGGAGTCCCCCAAAATAAAGTCTGACACTGTTTCCACTGTTTCCCCATCTGTTTCCCATGAAGTGATGGGAAATTATTAGGGAAATGCAAATCAACAATACAATGAGACACAACCTCACACTGATTAGGATAGCTATCATCAAAACAAACAAACAAACAAAAAACAAATACAAAAAAAAACAAAACAAAACAAAAAACCAATAAAACAGAAAATAACAAGTGAGGATGTGGAGAAATTGGAACACTTGATGTTTCACCCTGTTGATGGGATATAAAGTGGTATAGCAGCTACTGGAAAACAGTATGGTAGTTACTCAAAAAACTTAAAACAGAATTACCATATGATACAGTGATTCCAATTCTGAGTATATACATAAAAGAAAGCTGAGTTTCAAAGAGAATTTGCACACTTATGCTTGTAACAACACTATTCAAAATAGCTAAAATACAGAAGAACCCAAGTGTCCATTTTTGGATGAAAAAACAAAATATCACATATACATTCAATGAACTATTATTCAGCCTTAATAAGGAAAGAAATTCTAACATATTCTACCACATGGATGAACCTTGAGTGCTAGAAGAAATGGTGTGTACATTCTCAGTCATGTCCAACTTTTTACGACCCCATNGAGTCCCCCAAAATAAAGTCTGACACTGTTTCCACTGTTTCCCCATCTGTTTCCCATGAAGTGATGGGAAATTATTAGGGAAATGCAAATCAACAATACAATGAGACACAACCTCACACTGATTAGGATAGCTATCATCAAAACAAACAAACAAACAAAAAACAAATACAAAAAAAAACAAAACAAAACAAAAAACCAATAAAACAGAAAATAACAAGTGAGGATGTGGAGAAATTGGAACACTTGATGTTTCACCCTGTTGATGGGATATAAAGTGGTATAGCAGCTACTGGAAAACAGTATGGTAGTTACTCAAAAAACTTAAAACAGAATTACCATATGATACAGTGATTCCAATTCTGAGTATATACATAAAAGAAAGCTGAGTTTCAAAGAGAATTTGCACACTTATGCTTGTAACAACACTATTCAAAATAGCTAAAATACAGAAGAACCCAAGTGTCCATTTTTGGATGAAAAAACAAAATATCACATATACATTCAATGAACTATTATTCAGCCTTAATAAGGAAAGAAATTCTAACATATTCTACCACATGGATGAACCTTGAGTGCTAGAAGAAATGGTGTGTACATTCTCAGTCATGTCCAACTTTTTACGACCCCATAGACTGTAGCCTGCCAGGCTCCTCTGTCCATGGGGTTTTCCAGGCAAGAATACTGGAGTGGGCTGCCATTTTGTCCTCCATAAGTGAAATAAGTCAGTCACAAAAAGACAAATGTTCTATGATTCCACTTACATGAGAGACCTGAAGCAGTCAAAAATCATAGGAACATAAAGTACAATGGTGGTTTCCAGAGGCTGGGGGAGGAAGGAATGAGGAGTTATGATTTTAATCCATCTTGGATTTTCCAAGATGGAGTTATGGAGATGGATGGTGGTGATGGCTGCCGAACATTATGAATATACTCCTGAAGTATACACATAAAAATGGTTAAGATGTTAAGTTTTATATCTCTTCTACCACAATTATAAAAAATGAAAAAAATCCACAAACTACATAGCTTAGGTATGTGTATGAATTTTACTATGATCCACCTACTTCAGTAATTCTATAACAGGTATAACAAAGTCATCTGGAGTTCCCCAAACACACCTCAAGATTCACAACCTGGATGCAAATTATTGCTGCTATGACTCACTGTTAGTCATGAAGTGTGTCACACACCTCAGGTATTCTGGGGAAGAAAAAAAGTGAAAAACCATTATTTTGTTTCATATACCCAGGTAATACCATTAGGAAAACAATTTTTAACTCTCTCAGCGTTCAGAAAGGAACCAGGAATACAAACCCCAAGAGCATTTATTATTATCATCTATTGCAGAGACAGAATGCTAGACCCAGGGAACTGTATACTCTAAGCCAAAAAAACAATGATATTATTCCAAACATTTTCCTGTTTTGTTGTTTCTGCAACTTACTTTCTTTTGGACTAGGAAAGAGGAAGACTTTTCCCCTTTATTATTTCTTAAGCTTAGTGTTTTTCTGGATTGGGAAAAGAAATAAACTTGATTGAGATCAAATCTGTCATAATGTTTCCATCATTCTTCCAACTCTGTTGGAATCATTTATTCCCCTTTCAAGAAAACAGATGTCTTTTTTCTAATTCTGCAAGATAAAGGACGTGTGTGTTGCATGCATGGACACATGCACACACACACTTTAAGACAAATCCTACCACTTATTGTGACTTTCTTAACACTTGATACCACCATTTTCCTGAAAAACCCCACTAACTTAAGCCCACTCTTCCTTTTGCCTTGCCCATATGCCTCAAAAGAGTGAAAAGGAATAAGAATAAAGAAAATGTTTTTAGCAGAGTTGGACACGACTGAGCAACTGAAGTTTCTCTTTACTACTAGAGTTATCTTTATAATAGTCCAACCATGTCTCCCTACCCACCACACCACCCTGCTTAGAATGAATTGATGTTACCTACACAATAAACTTTAAATTTTGCCAAAAGAAAAAAAAGAAATTTCTCTTATGAATAAAAAAGAAAAGACTCAACTACTTTTTCAATGTTCCAAAGAAACTGTGCTTAGTTAATAAATAATCTAGTTTTAACATTTTAACCTGGTAGGCTGCAGTCCATGGGGTCACTAGGAGTCGTACATGACTGAGCAACTTCACTTTCACTTTTCACTTTCATGCATTGGAGAAGGAAATGGCAACCCACTCCAGTGTTCTTGCCTGGAGAATCCCAGGGACCAGGGAGCCTGGTGGGCTGCCATCTGTGGAGTCTCACAGAGTTGGACACGACTGAAGTGACTTAGCAGCAGCAGCAGTATTTTAAGAAAATATTTCTGATGCTTTTTTCCTTTCCTTCGTCTTCCATTCTTAAAAGACAGAAAATAATTAACCTATGTGACTACATTAGGGAGAATATAAGTACATTCATATACACACACAGAAAGAGAAAGGAAATGCANAGTCTCACAGAGTTGGACACGACTGAAGTGACTTAGCAGCAGCAGCAGTATTTTAAGAAAATATTTCTGATGCTTTTTTCCTTTCCTTCGTCTTCCATTCTTAAAAGACAGAAAATAATTAACCTATGTGACTACATTAGGGAGAATATAAGTACATTCATATACACACACAGAAAGAGAAAGGAAATGCAGAAAACTGAAATACTTTCTCTTTGGTCTTCCTAGACACTATAATTTCTTACAGTACAAAGATGTCCGTTGTACTTTTTGGCTAAAGTCAAAGTAATTCAAGGAAAATAATACTTTCAAAATGTACCTTTTTTGAAAAAAACTCGTAGAATATCAATATATTATGAACATGACTATTTGAAGTAACCTAAAACAGAAGGAAATTAAATAAGGACAATTTGTATTTGAAAGAGTCATAAGGAAGGAAGATCAGGAACAGATTTTCTGATCTTGTATTTGCTCATTCATTCATTGAAATTCATCAAATTTTACTCAGAAATATTCTGTGTGTTCTGATATATTCACTATAAACTTTATGAGGGCAGTTTTTATTTATTAGGTATATTCCCAGCATACAAAAATGAATGGCACAAGGTAGTTACCCAACAGTGGCAATTTACTCTAGAGGACCCTTCAGGTCTTGTCTAGACACAATAGCCAACGATTTTATTATCACTGACCAAATCAGTTTTCATATTTTCTATGAAGAAAGCAAAAACTGAGCATGAGTTTTGGTAAACAGTAGAGATGCAGAAGAGAAGGAAGGAGGAAGGAAAGATGAAGGAAAGGAGAAGAGGAAGGGATAGTATAAGAATTTTACACACATTTTTCTGAAGAAAGTCTAAATTATGACAAAGTGTTTTATATAAAAAGTGTATAGTATTAGGAAGAATACAGTATTGGGCACTTTGCTAAGAGATCACTGTGCAACATCATAGTAAGAAAATCTTATTCACCTTTCTTGTCTTCAGAATGAATATCTGTGAGGATGAGTACTTTGTTTTGAGATGTATATAGGGTTAGGTTTACTTCTCTTACAGCCTCTTCTCTGAATTCCTTTCTTAAATTCTATCAGAAAAGGTCCCCCAAACTTCTCGTTCTGTCCTTCCAATATTAGAACTGTTACCCAAACAATCCTCTACTCATCTTCTTTTCTACTAAAGTTTTATGAATCCTGTTTAAGCTGGCAAATAAATAGGCTATTTACATCTAACAGGAAAATTTCAAAGCTGGACACAATCTAAATATCCTTCCTATTTTATTCAGGAACCAAACTTAACCACTTCCCTGCAAAAAAAAAAAGGTTTTAAATAAACTAGTACAATATTTGTGCTTCGTAATGATACACAGTAAACTGTTAACATGCAACAATAAAGTAAAATCTGATGACTACTCAGCAACCCATGAAATTTAGCATCAATTATGGCATGCTGCAGTCCATGGGGTTGCAAAGAATCAGACATGACTTAGCAACGGAACAACGATGTTATAAATACTGCTCAGAATTTCAGAAAAATTTTTTCCAGACCTATTTTTCCTAAGCTGTAACTCAGTGTGAAAGTATGTTTCTTTTTTCTATAATTAAGAAATACATCAACAAATTTTAAAAGTAAATGTACTAATAATGTATAATCCAACATTATTTCCTTCAGGAAGAAGATACTGGCCTTCAGCTATCATTTATGACCAATATAATATGATTCAGTGTGTTCATTCATCTTTTTCTGCTTATTCACTGCTATATCCCTGGAACCCAAAATGCTGCCTATCAGCTAAATGAATGAATAAATAATATTTACTATATACCCATTATTTGCCAGATACTGCACTAGCCTCAGGAATGAAACAATAAACAAGACCCTGCTTTCATGGAAATTGCAGTGTAGAAGAGATCTTAAGCAAAAATTTCACAATTTTTAACCATGATAAAAGCAAAAGGAAAATTACATAAGAAAATAGGATCTAAATTACCTAAGATATAATAAAAGACTTCTCTGAGGAATAGACACTTAAGCTACCCCTGGAAAACAATAGAATTTGGCAAAGGGAAGAGTAAAGAATAAAACCATGCCACAGGGATTAGACAACCTGTACAAAGATACTGAGGAAGCCAGGCATGTATTGTCTTCCAGGAACAGAAACAGATCCACACAAATAGTTTAAGATCAGGCTGGAATACAAAGCAGAGCTTGGACTTGAAAAGTTGTTGTTGTTGTTGAATCATGACGCCAGGATTCTTGGCCCCCAGAGGAGAATTCAATCCGGGGCCAGAGAAGAAGCTTGATCGCTCAGAGCTTTAGTGTAATAAAGTTCTATTAAAGTATAAAGGAGATAGAGAAAGCTTCTGACATAGGCATCAGACGGGGGCAGAAAGAGTACCCCCTTGTTAGTGTTAGCAATGAAGTTATATACTCTCCAATGAATCCAAAGAANTAAGTATTTATCTATTCTGATTCAAAAATATGTTTTAAGTTAATTCTAAAATCTGTTTGAAATCTATTGTTGTATGGTTTGAGGTGAGACCATGCATTATTTTTTTTCTTCCAAAACACTTGTCCAGTTTTACAGAAATTATAAAGCAACCCATTTTATTTCATATAGACTTGTGATATATACTTTGTCGTATATTGTTATAATATATATAAGTATTTCAGGCCTTTTCTTTGTTGTTGTTGTTTCATTGTTTTGTCTGTTGATTCTGACACTGGTATTATACTGTTCTAACTTTAAAATACAATTTAATATATAGTTTGAGTACATTTCCACTGATGTTACTGTTTTCATGCATACTACTCAATGCTTGGCATTATGGCAAAAATATAAATTTATTTGGAAATAATTGACATTTTCCATTATTTAGTGTGCTCTCTTGAACATGTTGGTTTAATTTTCTCCTCTGTTTCATCTCTCAGGGTTTTCCTTAAGTAATTTGCAGTTTATAGCTATTGTGAATTATACCTTCCCCTCATTACATTTTCTAACTGGTTATTACACAGGAAGTTACTATATAGTTACTACATAGGAAACTGAATCTTGAATATATATTTTATAATTAACCAATTTGTTGAGTGTTAGTTGTTATAATTTTGCTTTTTGATTCTCTTATTTTTCTAGGAAACAATCATCTTATGCAGAAAATTATAACTTCTATTTTCAAATATTTATGTATCTTTCTTTTTGAATGTTAGTAGTGATCCTGGATATCCTTTACCTTCTTCCAGATTTTAATGAGAGCAATTTTAGTAATTTGCTGCTAAAAGGGATTGACATTTGGTCTAGGAGAGATGAAGAAATATACTTTGCTTCCTAGCTCACTGGGAGGCTTAAAAAAAAAAAAGTGTTGAATTTTATCAAATGATCTTTTGTCCTTTTTGATAATCTTGGGCTCTTTCTCATTTGACCTAGTGATGTAATGTGTTATATTAATATACTTTCTAATACTAAATAATACTTGTATTCCTGAGGTAATCCCTACTTGATTATGCTGGCTTATTATTTTAATATACTTTATTTAAATTCACTGGTCTCTTATTTATGATTTTCACAACTGTATCTGTAAATGAATTGTTTTTGGAGTATCATTAGTTGAAGTATTTTCCAAAAGAAATATTACAAGGGGGTAAAAAGTTTCCATGGTCAAACACATTTAAGAAAGACAGATTAAAACACTTAAAGAACTTTCTTTGCTTCTGGCCTCTCAGAGACTTTAATATGCTAATTAATATGTGCTGTAAATTTCTGAGAGAGTGTTTTCCAAACTAATGCACAATAGACTTTTCCCCTTAGAAACTTAGACACTAATATCCACCGAACTCTCTTTAGATTATACTACTCATTTTCAAATTTTAGTGTTAGAGTTATGTTAAACTCGCAAAGTGAATTGGGATAGCCTTTCATAATTTTATATGTTCTGGAATAGATATTAATTAGTTTCTTGAAAACTTTCAAAGCCTTGCCCATAGCATTGTCTTGGCCTGGAACCAGTTTTGCAAATTATCTCTTGATAACATTAGCAGTGTCTTCCATGAATATTCAACTTTCTTATTCCACTGAATCATTTTTATTAATTCATATTTCTATAAAATGGTTCATATTATTGAGATTTCTAAACTGGTTAAAATGTAAGTGTGTAGAATTTTTGTTAATTGATAAGACATGTTCCTATTTGTTGGTAAACACAATGTAAAGAAATGATCTATGCCAAATATTTGAAATATAGTATATAGCACTTTGTAAACGGTGAATTCTTTTTTTTCCCTTCTTTCCTTCTAATTTTGTTTCTTTCTTTATTATTTAGTTTGTCATAACTTCCTCAATTTAAAAACTTTCCCTGCCCAGATAATCACTCCTTCTACTTATCTGTTTGTCCACCTATTCATCTATTTATTTTGTTGGTTTTCTGCTTAGATTGTTATTTTATTCTTCCTATATTTCTTACAGTTGTTTTGCTTTCTCTTTTTGTCTAGTTTCTTAAGTTGACTGAAAAGTTTATTTAAACAAAATACTTGACTAGTGATAAAAATAAGTCTATTAATTTAATTTTAAAATAGTTGTGTATTTTTGGTCCTTTATGCACATAGTGCAATATTCAAAGTTTACTAAAAGACTTGCAAAGAAAATTGAGTCTCCTTCCTTCTCCTGGCCCAGTCATCTACTCATCAATCCCCAACTAGAGTTTCCAATTCCTTTTGTTTGTTCCATAGCTACTCTTAAATGGCTTTGTCAGGAATGAATACCTTTATGCTTAGTTTTTATTTTCATTAGGTTTAAAAAAGACCTGCTTTTTAAGGAAAATTTTATTGGCATATAGTAAATTTAAATTAAATCAAAATTTAAATTAAAAGATGCTTTCTTCTTAGAAGGAAAGCTATGAGAAACCTAGACATAGTGTACTAAAAAGCAGAGACATCACTTTGCCAACAGAGATCCTTACAGTCAAAGCTTTAGTTTTTCCAGTAGTAGTGAATGGATGTGAGAGTTAGACCATAAAGAAGGCTGAATGCCGAAGAATTGATGCTTTCGAATGGTGGTGAGAAGACTCTTGAGAGTCCCTTGGACAGCAAGGAGATCAAACCAGGCAATCTGAAAGGAAATCAATCCTGAATATTCATTGGAAAGACTGATGTTGAAGCTTCAATACTTTGGCTACCGGATGTGAAGAGACAACTCTTTGGAAAAGACCCTGATGCTGGGAAAGAAGGCAAAAGGAGAAGGGGGCAGTGGGGGATGAGATGGTTAGATAAATCACTGATTCAATGGACATGAATTTGAGCAAACTCCAGGAGATGATGAAGAACAGGGAAGCCTGGCATGCTGCAGTCCATGGGGTTGCAAAGAGTCAGACATAACTTAGTGACTGAACAACAACAAAAACAAATAGTTGATTTACTGTGTTGTGTTAGTTCCAGGTGTACAGCAAAGTGAATCAGTTATACACATACATATATCCACTCTTTTTTTTAGATGCTTTTACTATGTAGGCCACCATAGGGTATTTTTTATCTTATTTTATTTTTTTAACTTTTTATTTTATATTGGAGTATAAGTGATTAACAGTGCTGTGACAATTTTAGGTGGATATCAAAGGGACTCCACCATCTATATACATATATCAGTTCTCTTCCAAAACACCCCTCCCATCTGGGCTACCATATAACACTGAACAGAGTTCCCTGTGCAATACAGTAGGTCCTTACTAGTTATCTGTTTTATGTATAGTAGTGTGTATATGATCTTCCAATTTATCCCTTCCCCACTTACCATCTGATAACCATAAGTTTGTTTTCTACATCTGTAACTCTATTTCTATTTTATAGAGGACCTATTTTTAATTTAATTTCTCATTTGATACAATAATAGGACTATGGCTTTAAAACTTTTTCACAAGATGTTAAATTATTTATTCATTTCTATTTTTATTGCATTGTGATTAATGTAGTTTATACTCTGTACTATTTGAAAAGTTGTGACATATATCATGTGATCAATTACATGGTCAATTTTTATAAATATTTCATGGATATTTTAAGTTGTATTGTCTTTAGAGGCCCAAAGTATATAATTATTAATCAAGATATTTTTTGTTTGTTGTTATTTAGTTGACCTATTATTATAGAAAGTAGTAAATTGCTTTCTTTTTCAAATTTAACTTTTGTCAATTTTTATTTTTATTCCTGATAATTTTTGTGTTTTATATTTTATGTACATAAAGCTTAATTATTATTATATATTTATTTAAGAGTCTAACTTACTTCTTTAAAAAAATTCTAAAAGTAATACCTGAGAGAGTCGTTTCCTAGGCAGGTTGATGAGGACTCCAGGGGTCCCCAAGGAGAGAGGGATCTGGAATTCTCAAGGAGGAAGAAAGGACAAACTTTTTTCCCTCTACATTCCTTAGGATTATATAATAATGTATCCTGCTTGAGGACAGTCTCTGGAAAAAACCTGACTNGTTGATGAGGACTCCAGGGGTCCCCAAGGAGAGAGGGATCTGGAATTCTCAAGGAGGAAGAAAGGACAAACTTTTTTCCCTCTACATTCCTTAGGATTATATAATAATGTATCCTGCTTGAGGACAGTCTCTGGAAAAAACCTGACTAATCCTGTTATCTTAAAATGTAAATTATGGGAGTAGGTCTAGTGAGGTCTTTACAACCTCCAGACATTCTTTTGATCCATTGTAATAACTAATTGGAGAGCATATAACTCCATTGCTAACACTAGCAAGGGGATACTCTTTCTGCCCCCTTCTGATGTCTATGTCAGAAGCTTTCTCTATCCCTTTTATACTTTAATAAAACTCTATTGCACAAAAGCTCTGAGTGATCAAGTCTTGTCTTTGGCCCCGGATTGAATTCTTCTCCTCCAGAGGCCAGGAATCCCGGCATCTTTTCATGGTTCAGCAACAACCTTTCATACCTATACCTGAAAATAAGAATTCAAGTAATAGAGAAGGACATCAGATGAAAAATAAAATATTTTTTCAAATTCCCTACCTACAATGTCACACTTAAATTGTAATTATTTTTATTTTTCTAAGTGTTTACTTCCATAAGTTTTAATAATAGGTTTATATCTTTCATTCTTAATTTATTAACTTCATATTACATATTGACTTTTCAATATGAAAGATTAAGATTTAAGTTATTTACACAAACTTTACCTCTCCTCAGATTCCTCCTAATTTTAATGTTTTACTAACCTTTATAATTTAAAAAAACAGTTAAACTGTAACTTCTTGATTCATATATTTTAACATTTTTTAATGCTGTTATTTAAGATTTGGAAATTAATTTCCCAATTTAACATCTTTTGTGCCTCTCTTTTTCTGCCATCCAATTATGTTATCGCTTTTGTTTGGAGAAAGCTTAGAGCATTTTGTTCTCTAGTTATAATGACCCTTCCATACTTTGTCTATAGATTGAAAGTTAAAAGTTGATAGATGGCATTTTAATATAATAAGTCATATAAATATTCACTGTATATTTGGTAGGAATACTGAATATGTAGAGAAGATAGTGANAGGAGAAGGGGACGACAGAGGATGAGATGGCTGGATGGCATCATGGACTCGATGGACGTGAGTCTGAGTTAACTCCAGGAGATGGTGATGAAGAGGGAGGCCTGGCGTGCTACGATTCCTGGCATCTTAAAGAGTTGGATACGACTGAGCAACTGAACTGAACTGAACTGAAATAGTTTCAAATCAGTTACTTCTTTTAATCTTCATACCAACCATATGATTTTTATGAATATGATAGATTTATGAATTAAATATTTATATTTAGTAGGTGGTAATTTCACCCTCTAGAGGTCCTCTAAATGGTCATGTTTAAAGAAGGTAAATAAATGGGATAAAATTCTGACTTCACTGGGAATTTATTGAAGAGTCTATTTTGATTTTTAGATATATAAAGCCTTTATTAATTCCTAGCCTCAGAAACTAATAATAAAACAGTATAGGTCTAATAAGAAAAAAAATGTGATGACTTGGTATATTTTCTATTTGTGTTAGCTTCTAATTTATCAAAATCATGATGCAATAACTTGACAGTTAAAACCAGATGAGATATACCACCAGAATCTTGGAAATGGTTTTGGAAACAATATTCCAGTTGATAGTCTGAAAAAATGAATCAAGGTAAGATATCAGTTATAGCAAAATGAATGGTAACTATCAACCTATTTTTCCAAGGAACAAAAAATGACTTTCATCCTTAATAGCTGCATTCATTCACCCAGATAGGCAAAGAAGCTTTTCCTGGTAAGATGACTTCGGGGTGACATAAATCCTCAATCAGTGGCTACACTTCATAGACCACTAAGCAAAAACGACACAGGAACTTTTAAAAAATCAATCTTGCTATTTGGTTAATCAACTAGTTAATAACAAGTACCTCAGTCTAAAAGTTCAGCCAAATCCCCTTCTCCTTTTAATTCTTATTCCATTATACATATTTTAATATTCATACTGAGATTTTCATTTTGTTTCATTTCAAAACTCAAATTGGATGACAAGTTTAAAATGNCAACTAGTTAATAACAAGTACCTCAGTCTAAAAGTTCAGCCAAATCCCCTTCTCCTTTTAATTCTTATTCCATTATACATATTTTAATATTCATACTGAGATTTTCATTTTGTTTCATTTCAAAACTCAAATTGGATGACAAGTTTAAAATGACAACATCCTTGAATCAATGGGTAGAAAAATATTTGAACCCCTAAATGAGACATACACAAGGCACATTTTGATGCATTTAATTTAGGGCAGAACAATAATCATATAGAATTCTGGCTTTAAAAATAGAATTAGCATTTATGAATTAAACACTATTTCCTGCCAGTTCTGAATTTGTACAAGAAACTTATGTTGTAGGGTCAACCCCATTTTCATAAAAGAATTGTTTCTATAACCATTTTTTTTTAGTTTAGTTCTTTCCCTGCTTATGAAGAACATAACTAACTTTACTTATTTATGAAGGTTTGCAAAAAAAGAAAATCTTCTGGAAAATACATTTCACATTGATTTTGGAAAAGTTTGCCAAGGAATGTACATAAAGACATAATTCTTCCTGTTAGATATCACCTGAGGTTCAAATTATTTGTATCACTTTGTGTGTTAGTCGCTCAATCGTGCCTAACTCTTTGCAACCCCATGGACTGCAGTCCACCAGGTTCCTCTGTCCATGAGATTTTCCAGGCAAGGATACTGGAGTGGGTTGCCATTTCCTTCTCCAGGGGATCTTCCCAACTCAGGGATCGAACCCGGGTCTCCTGCACTGCAGGCAAATTCTTTACTGACTGAGCTACAAGGGAAACCCTATATTTTACTCCCCCTTACAAACACCAACAACAACAAAGTTTGGTTTTTAGAATTACAACTTACACTGTGATGATTTCAACTAAAATAAAGTATGAAATAGGTGAAAAATGGTCATTTTTTATTTTAGATAGCTCACAATTTCTGAACAGATGATAAATGTATAACAGTGTTCTCACATTTATTATTCTAAGAAATATTTGAAATATTGAAAATTATTTATCCTTTGCAAAGGTATTCAATACCTTAATGGAGATGATAGAATGAGCTATCATGACGAGAAATATTTGAGCCTTGTTAAACAGACACTCATTCTAGGAAATTGTGATCACATNTCTCCTTGGGGACCCCTAAATTTCTTATCAACCTGCCCAGGAAGTGACTCTCTCAGACTATGCATGACCTTGTAGGATTTGGGGCTTCACATCAAGAGCAATAGGAACTAAGGAGTGACAACCATATTTGCACGTTAAAAAATAACACTCTGCCTTCTGGTGTTTCTTAGGGCTTCCCTGGTGGCTTAGTGGTAAAGAATCTGCCTACCAGTGCAAGAGACAAGGGTTCCATCCCTGGTCTGGGAAGAGTCCATATGCCCCAGAGCAACTACGCTCATGTGCCACAAATACTGAACATGTGCTCTAGAGCCCGGGAGCCACAACTACTGAAGCCCGCGTGCCCTAGAGCCTGTGCTCCTCAACAACAGAGGCCACCACAATGAGAAGCACGCTCACCGCAACGAGAGAGTAGTGCCTGCTCACCACAGCTAGAAAAAACCCAAGCAGCAATGAAGACCCAGCACAGCCAAAAACAAATAAATAAAATTATATATATAGTATTAAATGTATAATATATAAATAATTTCTTAAAAGAAGGAAATAGGCCACTTCAGAGAGGCCTGAAGTGTAGGTGATCTAACATACTATGTTGAGAAACTAGTGAGGTGCCATTTCCTTCTCCAGGGGATCTTCCAAACCCAGGGATGGAACCTGGGTCTCCTGCATTCCAGGCAGATGATTTAACCTCTGAGCCACCAAGGAAGCCCTACATTAACTACACTTAAGTTCTTAACAATTGCTCGGGAATTTGTTGGGATTGTTTTCCACCAGATACAACACTTGTTAAGCAAGCAGAAATGAAGGTTATGGTTGGAAATGAATAGCCACATGAGAGAAGGAAAGTGAAGAAAAATAAAAATTCCTGTGATAATGAAAACTGAGCTTCTGGGAATTGTTATGGGCCCCAAGTAGACTCATTCACAGTAGTATGCCCTGAGGCGAACAAAGGGGACCTGGAAAGACAGATCGACACCAGGAGTATGTTGCACTGCCCTTGCTTTATATAATGTCTCCATAGGTTCCTTCATCAGAACAGAAACTTGACTTCCATTGTCAAGCATGCACCAAGGAGCCTTGAATGATGATAGGAGTTATACACTGGAGAGGCTCAAGGAATAGAAGAGAATAGGCACAATAAAAGAAATGAGATCCCTGAAAAGCAGAGGGTTGGATTCAGAATTCCTAAGAAAGAACTGACTTCCTAACATAATGGAGAATAGATATGACTAAAAATAAGTTTGTGGATGTGACAATGGGATAGTGAAGGAAAGCCTGACACTTTTGTGAAGTATGAAACAAGGTCTTCTACTACTAAGAGTAAAGAAAGGAGTAGGTGAGTTGAAGATTAGAAGAGGGTGGAAGCAAGTATAGATTGTTTTCCAAAGTGAGTCAGCTGATCAAAAAATGAACTAAGATTGCTAGTTTGGCAGAGTCAGTGATCATGAATTCACATTGCTGCCAATCTGCCTGGTTTTGTGTGTTTCATATCAAAGATTTACCAAGACTTTCCTAATTTCTTCAGCTGTATTTAATTAATTCTTTTTTTAAACTTTAAAAATTTTTCTTTTTTTTTTTGAGAAAAATTGCTTTACAATGTTGTGTTGTTCTGCTGTACAACACTACCAATCAGTCATAACTACATGTATATTCTCTCCCTGTTGAGCCTCCCTCCCACCCCCACTCCATCCCAGTCATTACAGAGTGCCAGGAGGGGCTCCCTGTGTTATATAGCAGCTTTCCACTAGCTATCCATTTTACACATGGTATTGTATATATGTCAATGCTACTTTCTCAATTCTTTATTTAAGCCTCTAAACATTTTGTCCATATTTAAATCCTTCTTATTACAATTCTGCTTTATACTGTTTTATTTCCCCAATTAAATATTAAACCCCAGAGTAAAGAGTGATGGACTATTCATTTTTTAATCCCTGAAAGGACTTAGAACAGTTCTTCGCATGAAGTGCCATATAGACATTTTTGTACTGAATTATGAAATATACAAAATGGCTCATTTTAAAATTTAGTTTTTAATTTTAGTTCATGCATTGTATAATCAAGAAAGATTAACAATCTAGAAACTAAACTAAAAGACAACTTAAAACCACAGTCAACCAAATTTATCTGTTAAAATCAATCTAGTTCTATGATTAAGGACAAGTTTATTTTATTCTCCTACATCAGAAACTAAAGAATGGTGACCCAGAAAAAAATATTCCACAGCATGAGAAAATGAAAACCATCATATTCTAAAAGACATATCTCAGTCATAGATTTATCCCAGCATGAAATCAGATATCTTTTTTAACTGTTTGAGAGGACATACAGACCTTACTTTCTAGACATCTACTGCTATTACTGCTTCCCTGATGGCTCAGACAGTAAAGTGTCTGCCTGCAATGTGGGAGACCTGGGTTCAATCCCTGGGTTGGGAAGATCCCCTGGAGAAGGAAATGGAAACCCACTAATGTACTCTTGCCTGGAAAATTCCATGGACTGAGGAGCCTGGTAGGTTACAGTCCATGGAGTCACAGAGAGTTGGACACGACTGAGCGACTTCACTTTTACTTTCTTTCACTGCTATTATCAGAGTCCTATTTTTTAATATAGTTATATAATTGAAGTTAGTTATCAGTTTTAATAAAATGTCATTATTTTAGATATTAGACTTTTATACATGAAAGTTAAGAAATCTGTAAATCTTACATTAAAATTTTTTCCACTAGAAAATCACTGAAAATGTAGGCAGCATTCATCTTCAGACAATCTATCATCCATAAAATATAATCTAATTTTATACAGGGCTTAGCAACTAAACAATAACAAAATTTCATAGGGCTACATTTTGTGTGTGTGTACATGTGTGTGCTCAGTTGTGTCTGACTCTGTGATCCCCTGGACTGTAGCCCACCAGGTGTGTTCTGTCCATGGGATTTCCCAGGCAAGAATACTGGAGTGGGTTGCCATTTCCTTCTCCAAGAGATCTTCCTAACCCAGGAATCAAACCCATGTCTTTTGCATGTGTCTTCTGCATTGGCAGGCAGATTCTTTACCACTGACTGCATCACCTGGAAAGCCCAAGGCTACATTCAGTTCAGTTAGGTTTGGTTCAGTCGCTCAGTCGTGTCTGACTCTTTACGACCCCATGAATCGCAGCACGCCAGGCCACCCTGTCCATTACCAACTCCCAGAGTTTACTCAAATTCATGTCCACTGAGTCGGTGATGCCATCCAGCCATCTCATCCTCTGTCGTCCCCTTCTCCTCCTGCCCCCAATCCTTCCCAGCATCAGGGTCTTTTCCAATGAGTCAACTCTTCGCATGAGGTGGCCAAAGTATTGGATTAACTACTACAGGCTACATTAACTCTTATAAATAAACAAACAGAAACCTCAACAAGATAGAATTGGGAGACCAGAAGGGGGAGCTCCCATGCCCTGCAATGTGACCAAAGCCCAACAGTAAGCAGAGACTCTTCTTCCTGGCAAGAACTCAGACAATGAAAAGCCATGGACTCTGTTTACTGCTGCCCCCTCAACTTCCTTTTCCTCTCTATAACATAAAGTGTTTTCCTTCAGTGGCAGGGGGGACTTAGACTTGACTCTCCATGGTAGCTGGTCACAAATTGCAATCTTCTGCTGTTCCCAATTAAATCCATCTTTTCTAGAGAAATATCTGACAGTTTTGAATAAAAAATGTTGCCTGTCATATGGGTAAACAAAGGATGTTGCCATCAAGCTGCTCCTGACAGTGAACCCTGAGGGAACTCAGGATGGAGACAAATGGGGCTGCCCCTGCTGGCAAGCCCTCAGTGGCTGCAACCACCCACAACAGTGCACCCTGAGGGAACTCAGGATGGAAAAGCCAGGACACTGGCTCTCCATAGCTAAGGAGCATATCAAAGAAATGATTTTCAATGAGCCCTGGCTCTTGCATCTTCCCATACAGAGAGAAGTGCTAAATTCCTTAAGATATCCAGTTTTCTTTAATTCATCTTTTGCTGTTCCTATTACCTTTGTTGTAAGAAGCACTATATATCCTGACTCCTCCCTTACCTTTTCAGGGCAGAGTGATCTGAGAGGTTATCTTCTAGGCTTGAAGTCCTTGGAAAACTGCTGAATAAAACAAAATTCTCAACTTTCAGGCTGTGTGTTTTGTTTTCTTTTCAGTCAGGACGGTGTATTTATTTCAGGTCAACACTCTTTTAACACCTTTTTAAATCTTAAACCTGTACTTCAAAATGGACAGGTACTTCATATACATCCTTTTCATAATTATTTTGTTTCAGACAAAAGTTCAAGTATTTGATATTTATTTTTGAACAAGACTTACAACTAATGCACTAAGAGAACACTAGAAGGTACCTGCCATAGTTAATTTTATGTGTCAGCTTGACTGGCCAGGGTGCCCAGATTATATCATTTCTGGGTGTGTCTGTGAGGGTGTTTCTGGATGAGATTAGTACTTGTATCAGTGTGGGAGGGCATCTTTTAATCTGTTGAGCACCAGAAAAGAACAAAAGGCAGAGGAAAGATGAATCTGCCCGCCGCCCCCCCGCCCCGCTCACTGAGCTGTTCTTATCTCATCTTCTCCTGATTTCAGACTGGGATTTATACTATTGGTGCCTCTGGTTCTCAAACTTTGGACTCAGACTGAATTAGACCATTGGTTTTCCTGGATCTCCAGCTTGGGGCAGATTGTGGGATTTCTCAGTTTCCATAAACATATGTGAATTCCTCATAATTAAAAGAAAATTTGTATCTCCCTCCCTTCTTATCTATCTCCTACTGATTCCATTTCTCTGGAACCCTAATATAGCTGATTCTTGAACAACACAGGTTAGAACTGCACAAGTCCACTTATATGCAGATTTTTTTCAGTAAGTACATGAGGCAGACAGGCTCAGAGCTTACCAGGTCCACTGAGGCTGGGCTTGAGTAATCTGAGCATGGACCTCGCTGAGATGCACAACCTCTCATCATAGTATTTTGTACCTTTCCTGGACACAGTGCCAAGGCAGGCAGAGATGTGGCCAGGTTCCAAATGAAGACAGCATCTCTTAACTCCCTGTATCCACTGTCCGTATCCAAAATGATACTCCACCAAATTTTTAAAAAGATAAACATTGTTCAGTTTCTTTAGACTAAATCTGAGATGAAGAATTCTCTCTCCCTGGAATTGACACTGCTGGGGTTTTCCTGAACCTAAGTCCCAGTTTTGATATTTACTAATTAGATAACTTTTCATACTGTTTGAAAAGTTATCTAATTAGTAAATAAATAGATCAACATTCAGAAAACGAAGATCATGGCATGCGGTACCATCACTTCATGGCAAATAGATGGGCAAACAGTGGAAACAGTGTCAGACTTTATTTTTGGGGGCTCTAAAATCACTGCTGATGGTGACTGCAGCCATGAAATTAGAAGACGCTTACTCCTTGAAGAAAAGTTATGACCAAAAGCAGAGACATTACTTTGCCGACTAAGTTCCTTCTAGTCAAGGTTATGGTTTTTCCTGTGGTCATGTATGGATGTGAGAGTTGGACTGTGAAGAAAGCTGAGCACCGAAGAATCGATGCTTTTGAACTGTGGTGTTGGAGAAGACTCTTGAGGGTCCCTCGGACTGCAAGGAGATCCAACCAGTCCATTCTGAAGGAGATCAACCCTGGGATTTCTTTGGAAGGAATGATGCTGAAGCTGAAACTCCAGTACTTTGGCCACCTCATGCGAAGAGTTGACTCATTGGAAAAGACTCTGATGCTGGGAGGGATTGGGGGCAGGAGGAGAAGGGGACATCTGAGGATGAGATGGCTGGATGGCATCATGGACTCGATGGACATGAGTGTGAGTGGACTCCAGGAGATGGTGATGAACAGGGAGGCCTGGCGTGCTGCGATTCATGGGGTCGCAAAGAGTCGGACACGACTGAGCAACTGAACTGAACTGAACTGAATTAGATAACTGGGCTTCCGAGGTGGTGCTAGTGGTAAAGAACCCACCTGTAACGTAGGAGATAAAAGAGATCAGGTTTGATCCCTGGGTCAAGAAGATCCCCTGGAGGAGGGCATGGCAACCCACTCCAGTATTCTTGCCTGGAGAATCCCAAGGACACAGAAGCCTGGTGGACTACAGTCCTTAGGGTCACAAAGAGTCGGACACAACTGAAATGACTCAATATATATGCACAATATAATATAATGCAAGGTTAGTTGAACCTGTGAATTCAGAACCGGAGAGGGACAAATGTAAAGTTATACTCAGATTTTCAACTGCATTGGGATACCCTTAATCCCTGTGTTGTTCAAGGGTCAGCTGTAAACATTCTTACAACTAATGTAAATACAGAGTTTTATCTGGAACTTCCCTCAAAACAACCTACCAAATACCAAAAGTAAACATATATTTTTGAAATATCCATCACTGCCATAATATAAAAAGTTAATATTTATTGTAAATTTCTGAAATCCTTCATAAACAAACTATTATTTGGTTAAACAAACAGTGGAAATTTTTGTTGGGAAATATAGTTTTTGTACATTAGTATCAGAGAAATTCACATAACTGTATTCAAACAAAAGATCAATTTACGTTATTTTCAGACCATGACTACATAACTTACGTTTAAAATCCCACTGGTTCCCTCTGAACTGATATACTTCAGTGGTAAGTTCTCTAGTTCTGCTAAAAAATAATCATAGAAAACCAAACAAAAGCCAAACAATGAAGTTATATTTTGATACGGACTGCAGCTATTTAATTGTATTAATCTGAAAACTTATAAATAAATACACTGTTAGAGATTAGCACTGTGCAAGCTGTTAGCTATCAATGTGAACTCTCCCTGCTTTTCTCTGGTTGCCCAGCATCATTTTAGTTCCCTCTCATTTATAAGTGGGGGAAGGTAAAAAAAATGCCAAGTACAAAAAGAAGCAATTTTTTGCATAGTATTTTTTTATTACCAGTTTCTAATGTTTTTTCTCATGAGTAGTTGTATTAATACAACAGTGTGTTTCTTTTTCTATTTCTAGGGAAAGCTTCAAGGAAACAGTAAGAACATCTCCTATTCAGTACTACTTTATTTGAAAAAGGCTTAAGTAAACACTAATTAAAATATTTGGGATCTTAGTTGTGTCAAACACTTCTCTAACTAAAGTCCTTAAGATAAAAAGATTTTCTTTTAATTTTTTTATTTACCTAGGATTCTAAGACATACAAGAAACCAAGAAGTTATATCTTTCCTTCAAATTATACACTACACACATATTTAAAATATTGAAAATTAAATAATTAGAAGTTTCATTAAATACATGACTACTTGTAATAAATTTAGGAATTAAAAGCATTACTAGAACACAAAAAAATTGCTAAAATAAAATTCTAGATTTTTTTTAAAACAACAAAGTCTGTTACTTATCTAAAAGACAATGATATATTTACTTCTTTCTTAACTATTCAAATGGTTGTATTTGCAGAGAATTTTTAGGGCAGTGACACTACTCTGTGTGAAATTAGAGTGGTGGATACATGTCATTTGTGTATTTGTCAAACTCATAGAATGTACAACATAAACAGTGAACCCTAATATATACTATGGACTTTGGGTGATGATATGTCAATGAAGGTTCAGTGATTTTAACAAATATACCATTATACTGCAAGGTGTTGATAGCAAGGAAAGCTGTGTAAATGTAGGGGTAGAGGGTATATGAGAACTCTCTGTACCTTCCTCTCAATTTTGCTGTGAATTTAAAACTGCCCCAAAAACATAAAGTCTACTTTTTAAAATTGTTTTAAATGACTGCCATCTGTCTCAAAGACTCAAAACAACTCCACTCAAGGTGATTTCTCTTGAAAGTCCATGAGTACTCACCAATATGCCATTTTTCACAAATCTAAAAAAAAAAAAATTTCAAAATGCAGAGTGTCAGAGAGCACCGGTTAACACCTCCAGTATACCATAACTCTAGAAGCAAAGGGTGTGTCAACTATGCATGTTTTGTAGCTTGAGGAGGTGGTACTCAGGAAAAGGGGAATAAGTGTTTATTTGGGAAATCTTAACTGATGCTGGGAAAGATTGAAGGCAGAAAGAGAAGGGGACGACAGAGGATGAGATGGTTGGATGGCATCACCGACTCAATGGACATGAGTTTGGGTAAACTCCGGGAGTTGGTGATGGACAGGGAGGCCTGGCATGCTGCAGTACAAGGGGTCGCAAAGAGTCAAACACAACTGAGTGACTGAACTGAACTGAACTGAACTGAATGAGATACACAGAACAAGAATCAGAAAAAAAAAGGGCATGCTTAAGTTACAGCAAAGTATATGTCTGACCTAAAATATCACTCTTTATCTGTTGGCATGTGTGGGACAAGGTAAGAGAGAAAAAAATGGAAGATGAATCACTTAGACTACCCATTAGCAACAATAAAGTGATATTTTCCAAGATGAGGAATGGTGTTACTGATTTCCCCAAATGACTGTGCTTTTCTGATCACAGTTTGTCTGACCAACTAAACTGAAATTATCCCTACATATTGAGTTGTAGTGAGTACCAGAGAAAAACTATAACAGAAAATATGTATTTGCTACATAATGTTATCATGTATGGTCAGTTTTAAAACACTGTCTTCTATATGTCCACTTGTACTAACAGACTTGATGTACTGGATTTTTAATATCTATGTAAAGCTTTAAAATACTCATAACCATTATACAGCAGTAACTATCTATGACTGATATTCCTACTGACTTTATAATTTATTTAGTTGCCCTACTGTCTAAAACATTTCCTTTACTTTGGGTATCTGATATAATTCATCCCATTTTTTACTAAGTTTAATTTTCTATTAGATCCATTATATTACTATAATATGGCCTCCATAAATAAATGTACTGATTTGTCTCTTTAAATTGGTAGCAAATTAAAATCATAAGTCCTTGAAAAGAATGTCAAGTTTGTCACCAAATTAATGTGCGGCATCTTCAAAATGGATTTAATTTGTGCCACTTAATAACAACCTTTTCCGGATGTGTGACTGTCTCTTTCCACTGGCTCACTGCTTCAGTGTTATTACTGTCTTCACTTATCCAAATCTGTAAAGGAACAGTACAGTTATTTAACACAATAATGGTAACTGAGTTCATACAACTGATTACCCTCACTAATTGGAAGTTTGGGTTACCTATTTTCAACTAAACATATTTCCATTTTTCCAAAAGTTTGTCTCTTTGAAACTTAAATTTTAAAACACTTAACCTAGTCACTGAAGACTATTTTATATCACTCAATGCAATTTAAAAATTCAATGTGAGATATTACAGAATCATTTCCTCCAAAACAGTTTTTAGTACCCTTACTTAGGCAATTAACCTAGAAGCTCAACTTAAGACTGATCCCAACCACTTAAAAACATTTTTGTAAATACTAATTGAGACTAATTATAATTTAAATTGATTGGTGTGTGCTAAGTCGCTTCAGTCGTATTCAACTCTTTGTGACCCTATGGATTGTAGCCCACCAGGCTCTTCTGTCCATGGGATTCTCCAGGCAAGAACACTGGAGTGGGTTGCCAGGCCCTTCTCCAAGGGATCTTCCTGACCCAGAGATTGAACCTGCATCTCTGACATCTTCTGCACTGGCAGGCAGTTTCTTCACCACTAGCGCCACCTGGGAAGCTGCAAATTGATTGGTAAGGAATGTGTATATTTTAAGTACCTTTATATTAAATAAAACTGTAATTTTAATTGAAATCTAATAAATCTAAATGAAATCATTCTTGATCCATAACTTTCAATAAACCTATCACTTATGTAACTTCAGATAACATATGTGAGTGAACTTGGGAAAACTGTAAAGCATTATGCAAATATAAGTTATCACATTATATGTTATGTATCATGGAGGCAAGGTGAACAAGGAAACAAACCTGAATTCTCAACTCAGATACAGCACTAACAAATGATGTTACTTTGGAGTTAACTTATTTGAAACTCGGTTTCTAATTCTTTTAAATAGATAAATTGGAGCAGGTGACTTCGAAAGGTTTGTTTTTCAAACTTTTCTCTTTTAGTTTCTTGGTCTGAAGAACTTTCCTTCAAATAAAATCATATAAAGAATCCCAATATATAAAACATAACAGGAAAGTGCTTTGGCTAATAGATGAGTGGGAAATCTTGTTTCCACATGTGGCTACCTGACCAGGGTGGCTCCCTGAGGCTCCCAGAGGAGCCAGAGGGAACAGATAACAAACAGGAACCTTTCCAGAGTTATTCTTAACTACAGTCTCAACTGAGAAAGCGGAATCACCAAAAACATTATTCTGAAAATCATTTGTCAGGTAAATCTCCTATTCCTTTCATACATGGTAGCTGAGGCGTAATGATACAGAAAAACTTTACAGGCCCCATGACTTTGAAAAGTATGCTAGTTATACGAATTCCTGAGTTCAAACTCTTTTCCAAATAAGAATAAATGAAGAACAACAAAAATGTAATATTTTTCACAAACATTTTAGGTAGAATATATGAAGTCAGTTAATATCAATCTTTGAAAATTCACATATAATTTGAAGATTCATGTAAAGTGCTAATAATATCTTGCTGTCAAACAGAAGCTTTAAAACTAAAAATACAGATTTTGGAATTTAAATGTCAGTCAAACAATTGTAATTAAGATAAAAAATAATATACAGCTAATACAATATACCCAATAAGAGAAAAAAAGAACTACAAAAGGAAACAAGTTCCATAGGATTGGCAAGTAAGTAAGTGTTATGCAGTCTTATAAAAATTGCTAAGAATTTTTAAATAGGTTAATTCAGATAACAATATTGACTAAATAATATCACAACCACTGTTAAGATCAATCTTTTCCTCGGTGAAAGAGACACATGTACCCCAATGTTCACTGCAGCACTGTTTATAATAGCCAGGACATGGAAACAACCTAGATGTCCATCACCAGATGAGTGGATAAGAAAGCTGTGGTACATATACACAATGGAGTATTACTCAGCCATTAAAAAGAATACATTTGAATCAGTTCTAATGAGATGGATGAAACTGGAGCCTATTATACAGAGTGAAGTAAGCCAGAAAGAAAAACACCAATATAGTATACTGACACATATATATGGAATTTAGAAAGATAGTAATGATGACCCTGTATGTGAGACAACAAAAGAGACACAGACATATAGAACAGACTTTTGGCCTCTGAGGGGGAGGGAGAGGGTGGGATGATTTGGGAGAATGGCATTGAAGCATGTATACTATCATGTAAGAAACGAGGCGCCGGTCTATGTTCAATGCAGGATGCTTGGGGCTGGTGCACGGGGATGATCCAGAGAGACAATGTAGGGTGGGAGGTGGGAGGTGGGAGGGGGATTCAGGATTGGGAGCTCGTATACACCTGTGGTGGATTCATGTCGATGTATGGCAAAACCAATACAGTATTGTAAAGTAGAATAAAGTAAAAAAAAAATTCCTTTTCTAGGAATTCAGATTTACCACAATGGAGCTAATAGCATACAAACATTAAAATGAACATGACACAATAAAGCAAGCCTTAAGAAATCTGATTCAAATACTTAAGAGTTTCCTCTTTCACAAGGAAAGTATTGAAAACCTCAGGGAAAAAAACTCATTTTAAAAATCCTGGTTGTTCAAAAATTAAACTATTTTTGTATTAAAGCCAAAAGTCTGACAATATTTGATTTTTGCAATAAGTTTTTTTTCCTGCAAACTTTTTTTACAGTAAATTTTTTTTGTTTTGCATTGAATTTAACTTTTGATTTCATTCTATTCAGCCTCAGTTTTTAACCTGTATTCCCTTTGTTAACCAACTGTTTAAATGCTACAAAAGTGCAAGGAAAGAATATGAGATAAAACTGTCTACTAACCTGTCCCACAAAGCGTCTTCTTCCTACAGAGCTTCGACTATAAAGCTTAATGAGAAAAATAATTTCTTTTTCACTCTGTATAAGTGGAAAAATCATAGTCTCTCCCCACTTTACTCTTCCATTGGAGGCCTTCAGTAAGCGTGTCTTCTTCTTATAAATCAACTCTCCCGAGCTAAACATTGCCACTTTCACAAAAAAACCTAAAAAATAAGACATTTTGATAAATAAAATTTTAAATGTCATATAAGATATAATCCATATATTATATTTGTCATAAAATAACAATTAGTACTTTTAAAGATCTGATGAGTTACTGCCATAAGAGAAAACTTCTCTAGTAAACTTTACAATTACTACTGTAATTTACAAATAACTATTGTCACCTAAATGAATCTAATCTTCCTCTACTGCCATTAAAGACTGAAATTGTAGACATAAATAACAATCACCAGTAAAGGAGTACACACTGAAAAGGATTATACAAAAAAGAAGTGCCAACTCCTTGGAGAGCTAAATTATTTCACCAATTTATATAAGTAAAATTATTTGCTTGAGACTCCAGAAGTTAGACACCTGCCCACTAGAGAAAATCTATTCTTTAAGTAAATTTGAGATGTAGAGCTTCCAGTAATGGTAAAATAGCTTATACAAACTAACCTGTCATAGATGATGATTATAAAATGGGGAAAATATTTTAAAAAATTGTTTAAGACACTAAACATAGACCAGAAACAGAAAGAAACTAGAGGGGTGTCACCTCTTAAAAGATGGGAAGCACACTAAGTAAAATTCGGGTTTATACAGCATTCACCTAAGCCTGCCCCGCAATCTGACATACAGTGCTTACAGCTCAAGCACAAAGTGCAGTCTGACTAATTTGAGAAGTGATGGTATAGAGATGGGGCTGCCAGACAAAAAGAAAGTGAAGAGTTTCCAGAAAGGAGGCAGCCACAAAGTAAGAACTGAGGCTGATCAATATTTATAAAATGGAGATCACTGATAATCCTGATTATCATTAGCCATTTTGATTAAAGGAAGAAACATGTTAATGTAATAAACTGCACTGTTTTTTCCTTGTTTCCTAGACTTAACCTTATACGGTCCTGGTAATTTAACTTATTCTTTTAATGCCAAGTTGGATTTTACTTATTTTTTATGATTTTTCCATTTACCTACATAAATAATGGTGTCTATAGCTATTTTTTGTGTATGCTAGCCTTTCTGTTTTGATATCAAGAATTGCTAACCTCATAAACCATCTGTTTCCATCTTTTTTTCATTCTGTGGAACAGTTCATATAGAAGAGGAATTGTATGTTCCTTGAAAGTTTAGTAGAATCTGCCAGTAAAATCATCTTGGCCTCTGCTTTTGTTAGAGGCAGTTCTTTAACTGCTTTTACAAGGTTACAGTATTGTTCTATTCAGATTCTACCCTCTTCTGGAGTGAATTCCAACATTCTTTTTCTTAGAAAATCATTTATTTTATATAGCTATTCAAATGAACTGGTATCATTATAAATAGTGTTATCTTATTTTTGAATCTCTTATGAATTTAAAATTATATCCTCTTTCTTGTTCATATTTTCTTTTATTTTCTGCTTGATCCAGCCTTCTATAGGTTTGTCTATTCTAATATTCTTTCCAAAAGAACAATCTTTTGGTTTTATTAATTTTGTGGGGTTTTTTGTTGTCTCCATATTTATCGACTCCAACTTTAGCTTTAATTTCTATTTCTAACTTCCTGTGTTTGCTGTTGTTTTCCTAGTTTCTTGAATTGTGCTCAATTGTATTAATTTTCAATCTTTGTAGTTATAGTGGACATCATTGCTTCTGCCTACTTCCAGATATTGTCTTTTCTTCTAGTAGGAATAAGGAACAATTTTACCCCCACTCTTAGCCCTTTAGGTAGGACTGACCTCAAACCTCCCACTCTAGGAGCAACCATGTGAACCAGGGCTAGACAATCAAAATATCAGAAACTCTGAATATACTCAAAGGCACAAGGTGAGAAAGTGTTTTTTCAAGATTTTCAAGGTGTGAGTTAGTTTTTTAAAATTAAGTTTCAAGGTGGCAGAGTATCCAAAAAAGGGCATAGACCTAGAGATAGGATACACCATATAGGCTGGTGAAACATATCTGACAGTCCTCTGGACACTCAACCTATATTAACTAATGAGATAAATAAAGAATAGCATCAAATGCAAGAAGCTCACAATTGGATAAGAATCAAGAGAGGAGTGGGTTAACACAATGGCTAAAATTTGAAATTCAATAAAGTAATTTTAAGTTGAAAGGTAAGTAAGTTAAATAATAAAAATAACTAAGATTATAATCTTCACTGCAAGAAATGTAGAAAAAATTTACCTGTTATAAATATTTTCTGAAGATTTCACTTTAAACCACTTTGATATACTTACTCAAAGTTAGGGGTGTTGATGAACTTGGAAGGTACTGTGCCTCAAGAATCTGTAACTGAATTCTGCTATTCACTGCTTGAAAACAAGTCCCTAGTTCAAGTTCTGCGTGGCAAACCTGCATATTAAAAAAGTGTTATTTGGTAATTAAGAATAAAGTTTGGGGATATTTCAAAATTCAAAAACAAAGAGCTAAGGCTAGACATTCCCAGGTGGCGCTAGTGGTAAAGAACTTGCCTGTCAATCTAGAGACAAGAGTTCAATCCCTGGGTTGGAAGATCCCCTGGAGGAAGGGATGGCAACCCACTCCAGTATTCTTGCCTGGAAAATCCCTTGGATAGAGAAGCCTGGCAGCTCTAGTCCATAAGGTCCCAAAGAGATAAGACTGAAATGACTCAGCATGCACACATGCTCTTTACTGTCATACAAAGCTAAATGTTAAAAGAGAATGCTAAATGTCATGGAGTCCATCAGTATAAAGTACTTACTGACTTTCATAAATTCTGATAATGTAAATTTCACATATATACTGAACCTTCAAAATCAGGGAGACCAAAGACATGAAAATTAAAAAATAATTAAATTCCTAAGCAGTTTAAGTAGAGAAAATATCAGAGAAATAAACACCACAAGAGCACATTTTCAAAAGCCTTAAACATAGTCATTGGAATAATCTTTTCAAATGACTGAAATATAATATGATATATGAATATATGAAATATGATAAAATGTTATATATGAAATGCATCATTAGTTTTTCCAGTTGTAGAAATCAGAGGTAGTGTTACCAGAATCAGAAGAAAAAGGATTACTACAATGAACAGATCTGTTGATTAAAAGTTGAATTACTATGCTAAATGGAAGTAAGCTGATGACGAAAATTGGCAAGAAGGAAGCTAGTGAAAGTGATGAGCCAGTAAATAATAAGGAAAAGGTCAAATAAAATCTGAGGAAAACAATAAAATGAAGGAAATTTAGAAAGGGGTAGAAGCTAACATGTGCTCTTCAGTATGGCTAAGAGGAGAAGAAAGTGCGCAATCTGCCCTACACAAGTGAACTTATTTACATGGATTCCAGGGAGTTTGGAGGAAAAAACAGAAGAAACAAAGTCAGCCAACACAAAAACATTACTGTTCACATGTTGAAAAGAGTAAATATAAGATTAAAGAAAGAACATAATGTTAACAGATGTCACTAGGATCAGCATAGATAAACACAAAAGTCTTGGCTAGTGTTGATTCCAACAAAATTACAGAACAGCTGACCGATACTTCATCAAGCAGTTTGTATTTGATAATTACCCAGTATTCCCCAGTAACTGACACATGGATCAGAAAAAAATAACTTTTTTATGTACATGCTATTGATTGAATCTTGGATAGTTTCTAAACATGATATTCTGTAATGGTCAAAATGGCCAAAATTGCTCATGCCTTAAGAAATCAGAAGATACAAAGTGAATCACTTAAAAGTTTAAAGTCAACTGTTGAGGTCACGCCTTCTTGAAAAATCTAAAATGATGATAAAAAGTTGTCTATTTCGCAATAATTGCTGAATTATAATAAATAAAAGCAAATTACTTTTGCTTTTAATAAGAATGGATTAATCTTTTTAGGTGGACTAATTCAGTAGCCATAAATAAAATACCTTTGTTGATTAAAAGAACAAATGCTGCCATCCATTTAAAGGTTATTTATTGTTTACAAAACACAAAGGAAACCAGGATAACATTTTTTCATTCATTTTTTTCATTATGGTTTTGTACCCTTAATAATAACAGGTGAAAATACTGANCCTGCTGTGCTGGCGGGGACGGCCTCCCGCAGCCTCAGCAAAGCCTGACTGTGTCTCTTGTCGCCTGCTGGCCCTCCCCAGCATCCAGGCTTCCAGGGTGAAAGCCTCTCACAGCTTACATCCTCAGAGCCGCAGAAAACAAGCCTGCTGCTGTGGTGCCTTAGCACTAATTTGTCACCCACTTCACTCAGCGCTGGCCCCCGGCTTCTCCTCTGTATGGCATCTTTCTTTCCCACGGCTGCTCCAGCTGGGCTGAGGCCTGACATTGGGATCACATGTCTTGGCTCCAGCCATCGGTATTGTTCTCAAAGTTGTCAGCATACCTCCCTACTGCCACCTTTCTCTGATGCAAGGGTCTTTGCGTTAATAGACGTTTTTCCCTTTGAGACTTGTCTGGGCTGAGGCGTCAACAAACCTCAGCCCCGCCCCGAGGATTTTCCATGCCAAGTCAAAGCCTGATTTCCAATCACCTTCAGAAAAGTGTTAAGGCTTTTTGCTTTGTTTTCAGCACAACCAGCACATGTTACTCTTGTTCTTTAGGTCCATTAAATGTCACGTGCTTCTGACCCTAGAAAGAGTTTAGAATTACAGGTTTGGGATGATAAGCACTTGTAATCTCAGGAGCCAGAGTAGGAAAAACTGTTCTGCACCATTTTCCCCAAACAGGCTGAGCAGACAGCTGCTGCCCCACCTCTCCTCTCGTTTCCCATCCAAATGGATCCAAGATGCTCTCTGCCTCTTTCCTCCACTTCTCAAAAGCCAAAGAACTTTCCCCTGTGTTTCCTTTCGACTTCTAAATTGCTCACTTGGCTTTTTATCCAAGCTTGTATTAAATTGCTTCATGATTTCATGCCTGCAGAGCCTTTGGCATAACCTGGCTTAGAGAAGGGGCGGTGGTGTGTGTGTGTGTGTGNGTCATGGAGTCCATCAGTATAAAGTACTTACTGACTTTCATAAATTCTGATAATGTAAATTTCACATATATACTGAACCTTCAAAATCAGGGAGACCAAAGACATGAAAATTAAAAAATAATTAAATTCCTAAGCAGTTTAAGTAGAGAAAATATCAGAGAAATAAACACCACAAGAGCACATTTTCAAAAGCCTTAAACATAGTCATTGGAATAATCTTTTCAAATGACTGAAATATAATATGATATATGAATATATGAAATATGATAAAATGTTATATATGAAATGCATCATTAGTTTTTCCAGTTGTAGAAATCAGAGGTAGTGTTACCAGAATCAGAAGAAAAAGGATTACTACAATGAACAGATCTGTTGATTAAAAGTTGAATTACTATGCTAAATGGAAGTAAGCTGATGACGAAAATTGGCAAGAAGGAAGCTAGTGAAAGTGATGAGCCAGTAAATAATAAGGAAAAGGTCAAATAAAATCTGAGGAAAACAATAAAATGAAGGAAATTTAGAAAGGGGTAGAAGCTAACATGTGCTCTTCAGTATGGCTAAGAGGAGAAGAAAGTGCGCAATCTGCCCTACACAAGTGAACTTATTTACATGGATTCCAGGGAGTTTGGAGGAAAAAACAGAAGAAACAAAGTCAGCCAACACAAAAACATTACTGTTCACATGTTGAAAAGAGTAAATATAAGATTAAAGAAAGAACATAATGTTAACAGATGTCACTAGGATCAGCATAGATAAACACAAAAGTCTTGGCTAGTGTTGATTCCAACAAAATTACAGAACAGCTGACCGATACTTCATCAAGCAGTTTGTATTTGATAATTACCCAGTATTCCCCAGTAACTGACACATGGATCAGAAAAAAATAACTTTTTTATGTACATGCTATTGATTGAATCTTGGATAGTTTCTAAACATGATATTCTGTAATGGTCAAAATGGCCAAAATTGCTCATGCCTTAAGAAATCAGAAGATACAAAGTGAATCACTTAAAAGTTTAAAGTCAACTGTTGAGGTCACGCCTTCTTGAAAAATCTAAAATGATGATAAAAAGTTGTCTATTTCGCAATAATTGCTGAATTATAATAAATAAAAGCAAATTACTTTTGCTTTTAATAAGAATGGATTAATCTTTTTAGGTGGACTAATTCAGTAGCCATAAATAAAATACCTTTGTTGATTAAAAGAACAAATGCTGCCATCCATTTAAAGGTTATTTATTGTTTACAAAACACAAAGGAAACCAGGATAACATTTTTTCATTCATTTTTTTCATTATGGTTTTGTACCCTTAATAATAACAGGTGAAAATACTGAAAGATGGCAAACCTTCTCTTAAGAGTTACATACTGGTGAAGTTCATTCTCACAAAACAGAGCAGCATTCAGCAGTGGGTTTACCATTTCTTACTTACCAAGGTTATTTCACAAATTCAATTTATACTCCAAGATATTAATTCAGATCATGAAAAACTATTCAAAGTGGTTTTAAACCTCACAATAACCAAAAACTTAAATTTCTAATCAACTAGTAACTATATATTAAAAGCATTTTTAATGATCTCCATTCCTGAATAATGCATCATTTTTTTAAAGAAAATCTTTTTTGTTCTTCCTGGAATGACTGTTGAAAGTGAAAAGTTCAGCATAATTAGAGAAATCCCTTATCTGGTGATCTTTGAGAATATCTTCTTAGGGGGACAATACAGTGTTGATGAAAGATATTTTCACATATTGAGGTATATAGGGAAGTCATTCTAGTTTATATATGAATTAACTTGACTTTTATACTGATTAAAATAGCCCATTTGTGGCCTATCAAGTATACACTGTATATCTGCTTTAATTATTAAAGCAAAGGGTGCACTGATCACAAGTAAAGAATAGCCATGTTAAAAATAAAGATTAAATGCCTCCTTTCCTGGGACACCACTGCTGGTCCTCTTTCCCAGGAGCCAAGGCCATACTGACTTACTGTGCACATGCTCTTTTTTTTTTAACCCTGAAGGAATGTATCCCTGACTTGTTTGATGTTCTATATTCTGATAAGATGTTAAAACAGTGCTGAAAACCTGAGCAATTTCTCAGTTATCTGAGAGGCTGTCTTCCAGGCTATAGTCCTCAGTTTGGCTCAAATAACACTCGTTTCTACCACAGACTCTTTATTGATTTTTTCTCATCAATGTGGTAAAATTAAGAGAGCTGGCTCTGGAATCAGAATGCCTCCGTTCAAATTCTTATTCCCCAACAAAAGGCTATATAAACTCAGGCAAATGCTTCAAAGTTTTGGTCTCCACAATAGGGGTAACAAGAGCAGCAAGCTCATTAAGTTCATTGTGAGCATTAAATCACTTAGGACCAAATTAGTCGTATGCGAAGTTTCTTCAAACATCAGATATTAAATAATTCTTCAGGGAATCCTTGTCTCTTGCACACTATTCAACACAGAAATTGGAGTTGTCAACTATTTGTTAAGGTCAAAAGTGCCATGGTGAACAAATTAATAGCTCTATGTGGAAATTCTACTGTTCATGATGTCACTGTGAAGGACAGATAGGTAAGTGTGTCTCTTTCAATGTCACAATTAGAATATCAATTTTCCTCTTCAACACATGAAACAAAACATATTATTCTTGCTTTTAATCAATAATATAAACAGTAATATAAATTCACTGATCCAAGATAGCCCAAAAGCCCTTTCTTTAAGCCATCTATCTTTGCATCCCTAGCACATGGCATACAAAATGTTTATAAAAGATCTCTGATATGCAAAATGTAATTGTAGAAACTGTGCTATAATCATTCATTCTGATTCTCCAAGGCAGATTCAGAGTATAATGTCTCAATTCCCCAGAAAATACATTTGCTGAGTTATTTTCTGATATACTCTATTCAGCCTTTAAAGGTTTAATCTATCAATTATCCATTTAAATAGTAATATGTGCCTTCTGTAAAATATGGTTGCAAATTATTGTCTACTAATCTAGTTAAGTGATCAACTCCTGTCACAGTTACAAAACAAATTTGCTATACTTTAACAGAAAATAGTAATCTAATTTAGCATGCTTTCATTCATCATTTATTCTTTCCTATCAACCTACATACAAATGTTCAATGCCAAGAATATGACAGGCCCTTACTAAGGGTATAGTAAAATATGAAGAAAAAAGATGGAAGCTCAGGTCTTATTTTCTTTTTAAAATAGTGACTTAAATAATTCTGAAAGTGAAGTGAAAGTTGCTCAGTAGTGTCTGACTCTTTGCAACCTCATGGACTATACAGTCCACGGAATTCTCCAGGCCAGAATCTGGACTGGGTAGCCTATCCCTTCTCCAGGGGAACTTCCCAACACAGGAATCAAACCAGGGTGTCCTGCATTGCAGGTGGATTCTTTACTGAGCTATCAGGGAAGCCTAAGTTATAGTAAATGCTATAAAGAAAACAAATTTGGTATGAAAACAGAAAATAAAAGATCAGAAATAACAAGATTTTTCAACTCTTCTTGATTATAGTAACCTTTCGTTCTTTACTTTTAATCCCTAATTTCACTTCACTTCAGTGGTTCTTAAGCAAAGCTACACATGAAAATCACCTGAGTAACTTGAAAATTACATATGCCTCTGGCTCACTCCTCCCCAAATTCTGATTTAACAGTTTAAGTGTAGGCATGTTTAACAGCTTCTCATGGGATTCTAATGTGTAACCAGCTTAAGAACCACTTCAAGTCACCTTAAATATTTTTGAAAACAGGTAAAATATAACTCCTAAGTAAACTTAAAATCACATGAAAGTTTGACCTTAAAAAGGGTTATGACTGATTTCTATATATGTTATCCTAACACAGAAGCTACATAATTAAATCATTAGGAATTTCTAGACAACTTAAAGAATGTTCAGCTGGTTAACTGAAAGAAGCAACTATTGGGCCTCAAAAATCAATCAACACTATAGACAACCATGTCCTTCACAAAAAAATACAGCTGGAAGATCTTCCATTCTACCCAGTTTATGGATAGATACAGTAACTACTCATGACTAAAACTTTCCTAACCCATTTCAAGGCAATTTCCCATTGAATTTGGAGTTTATAATTCTTTCTTGCTTTTTCTACGTTATCAGCTACTTTAAAAAATAAAAAATAAACAATTTTTAAAAATTATTCACTTTTAGGGTTATTATGTTGAAGTGCCCTGCTGTGCTTGGTCACTTCAGTCGTGTCCAACTACGCAACCCCATGGACCTCAGCCTGCCAGGCTCCTCTGTCCACAGGATTCTCCATACAAGAATACTGGTGGGTTGCCATGCCCTCCTCCAGTAGATCTTCCTGACCCAGGCATCAAACAAACCTGTGTCTCCTGCATTGCACGTGAATTCTTTACCACTGAGCCACTGGGAGAGCCCATTATTTTGAAGTATGAAACATTAATAAAACAGGTATTAGGAGAAGGTAAGCCTACTGTTACTTTTCAATGAAGAAAGAAAAGCAGCTCTGTTAACATTTTATCAATTTCAAAAAAGTTAAATGACGTAATTATTACTTTTTTACATTACATTTATGTTGTTATTGCTTGAGAGCCTTTCTAATCCTCCAGTATATTCTCATGCTCAAATTATACTCCAAAAAAAAAAAAAATCATCCAGTAAATAATTCTAAACATGTAAAATACTTTGACATTACATATTATATCACTTACAGAAATTTTTGAAGGTGGTGATATGTCCAGAGAGTAATCCATTTCCTGTGTGCTAAGAGTTCTGAGTGACAGTGAGCATTCTCCAATGGTTTTCTTCCTGGGAGTTTGGGTTTGAATCTTAAATACAAGTCTCACAGTTTGTAGACTTTGGAGTTTAATAGAAAATACAAAAGTTTCCATAAATTCAATATTCTAAAATAAAAATATAAAACATGTAAATAGCATATTTTAAAAAGGGTCACATGCCAACACAATATAAGTAAAAATAACATTTTATAATCTAGGAAAGGCAAATTTAATATTTTTATAATAACAAAAAAATACTTTTAAAATGAAAATGAGAATGACCATGACTTGTTTTTCCAAAATTTATTCTAGATATTATTTGTGTTAGTTTCACAAATCCTTCTAATTACTTAGGAATTTAGTCAATATTAACACCAAGTTCTCCAGAATACAGCTTTTTCCCTTTTCAAAAATGAGGTTGTTTTCCATCTTTCGCTCTGGAGCATCATTCCTACTGTTTACCACAGTTCTTCAACAGTTAAGGAGAGTACTTCAAGACTCTCATGCAAGCTCTCTCTGTATGCAAAATCTAACTCGTTCACATTTAGAAACATGAATTACTTCTTTAAAGGACTTAGTCTGTCTAATGCTTTTCCCATCTAATTTGGGGGTTAATTTATCTTTACTCTTTCCAAAATGAAAATTGATCTCCTTGACAGAGAGGACAAAGCAAAATATGAGTTTCAAGTTCTACCTTCTCTATCTTCCACTCTAGGCAGCAAGTGTTTTCCATGTGCAGACCATTTTCAGATGTTCTTTTTATTTTTTTAAAACCTTGGCTTACTGTGAACTAACATCTTCTTGACATTAGACTGTTTTTTGTTTGTAAACGCCCTTCTTTCCATCTTTAGTGCATCTTTTTGAAGGGGAATTTTTTTTGCCTTTAGATATCTGGGCAACTAACATCAATGTTTTAGATACTGTGCCCAAGTGTTCACTTTTATTACAATCACTTATATCTGTGTACAGAATTGTGTTTCTGAGAGTCTCCCAACTACCTGAGCTATCTTTTTCTTTCAGTCTCAAACCACAGATCACATCAATAACACAGTATACATAAAATGTTTAATTTTTTTGAAATTCTTTTTTAATATAAATTTATTTTAATTGAAGATAAATTACTTTACAACATTGTATTGGTTTTGCCATACATCAACATGAATCCACCACAGGTATACACGTATTCCCCATCCTGAACCCTCCTTCCTCCTCCCTCCCCATACCATCCCTCTGGGTCGGCCCAGTGCAGCAGCCCCAAGCATCCAGTATCATGCATTGAACCTGGACTGGTGATTCGTTTCATATATGATATTATACATNATATATGTATGTATGTATGTATGTGTATATATATATATATATATATATATATATATGTCAGTCTCAATCTCCCAATTCATCTTATCCCGCTTTCCCTCTTAGTTTCCATATTTTTGTTCTATGTCTGTCTCTGTTTCTGCCTTGCAAACAGGTTCATTTGTATGTTTTTCTAGATCCATTTTTCCTGAGTATTTTTTGACCAAAAATTTTCTGTTTCACAGAGTTTAATGTATCATTCTTTTAAAAAAGTGTGTGTATATATATTTATTTATGTGGCTGCACTGATGTTAGCTGGGTCTTACCAGGTGGCTCAGTGGTAAAGAATCTACTTACCTGCCAATGCAGGAGCCACAAAAGACTTGAGTTTGATCCTTGGGTTGGGAATATCCCATGGAGAAGTGAATGGCAACCCACTCCAGTAACCTTACCTGAAAAATTCCATGGACAGAGGATCCTGGTGGGCTATAGTCCATAGGTTCACAAAGAGTCTCAGCCACTGGACCACCAGAAAAGTCCTCTATATTCTTTTTTTCTGAATTTATAGCTTTAATTATTTTAGTTTTATAAGAGCAGATGTTACATGAATTTGTTGTATGTTCATCTGAAATGGACACTTTGCCCTGATTTTTTTAAAGCTGTGTTAGATTAAAAACAAAAAATCTCCTTATTTCCTTCCAGAAAAACAGTCATTTATTCCAGCCTTTTTTAAAAATATAAATTTATTTATTTTAATTGGAGGTTAATTACTTTACAATATTGTATTGGTTTTGCCATACAGCAACATGAATCCACCACAGGTATACACGTGCTCCCCATCCTGAATCCCCCTCCCTCCTCCCTCCACGTATCATCCCTATGGGTCGTCCCAGTGCATGCATCGAACCTGGAATGGCGATTCATTTCATATATGATATTATACATGTTTCAATGCCATTCTCCAAAATCATCCCACCCTCTCTCTCTGCCACAGAGTCCAAAAGCCTGTTCTATACATCTGTGTCTCTTTTGTTGTCTCGCATACAGGGTTATTCCAGCTTTTATTCAACAATTCAGCTTTTCCCAGCTCAATTGAAATGCAACTTTCCTATGTATTAAATGTTCATATCTTATATGATCTAATTCCTAATCATTCAACAAATAATAATGGAGCAACTGCTATGTGCCAAAAAGTTCTAGATACATTATATGTTGTAATCACTTAAGTGAAAGTCTTGGCTAAAATTTTTATTAATGCATACTGCTCTTGTTCAGTTACTGCTATTGTATATCATGTTTCCATCAGTTTTTGATGTTCCGTTTAGTTTTGCTTAATACAATTGTGTGAAATCTCCCTATTTAACTGGTTTTATGTTGACTGTCATTATTGGTTTTAATTGAAATATAATTGATTTAGCAAATTATATTAGCTTCAGGTGTACAGCATAGTGATTCAATATTTTTATTGATTACTCCCCATTTACATTGCAAAATATTGGCTACATTAAAGACATACTGCATACTAAATAATATATAGTAGTATATTTCTGTAGTTTTGCCACTAATTTTTATTTAATGACTTTCCATTTTCTGAAATGTGTATGCAGGCATGCTTAGTCTCTTCATCATGTGTGATTCTCTGTGACCCCATGGACTGTAGCCCACTAGGCTCCTCTGTCCATGGGATTCTCCAGGCAAGAATACTGGAGTGGGTTGCCCATCTTCCCCACCCAGGGACTGAACACGCATCTACTGTGTCTCCTGCATTGCAGACTGATTCTTTACTGCTGAGTCACCAGGGAAGCCCCTGTGCTTGTAAATAAGTACACAAATATTCACATACATTTGTAAAAACAAAGTGAGCAATGCAGGTGCATCCCCTGCTCATTTGATGATGGTATATACTGTTGAAGCCTGAGTACAGTATGCAGATGACCACATTTATGGCAGAAAGTGAAAAACTAAAGAGCCTCTTGATGAAAGTGAAAGAAGAGAGTGAAAAAGTTGGCTTAAAACCCAGCCTAAAAGAGCTAAGATCATGGCATCTGATCCCATCACTTCATGGCAAGCAGATGGGGAAACAATGCAAACAGTGACAGACTTTATTTTTTTGGTCTCCAAACATGGCAAGCAGATGAGGAAACAATGCAAACAGTGACAGACTTTATTTATTTGGTCTCCAAAATCACTGCAGATGGTGACTGCTGCCATGAAATTAAAAGACACTCGCTCCTTGGAAGAAAAGTTATGACTAACCTAGACAGCATATTAAAAAGCAGGGACATTATTTTGACAACAAAGGTCCATCTAGTCAAAGCTATGGTTTTTCCAGTCATCGTGTATGGATGTGAGAGTTGGACTATAAAGAAAGCTGAGCAGCGAAGAATTGATGCTTTTGAACTATAGTGTAGAAGAAGACCCTTGAGAGTCCCTTGGACTGCAAGGAGACCCAACCAGTCCATCCTAAAGAAAATCAGTCTTTAATATTCATTGGAAGGACTGATGCTGAAGCTGAAACTCCAATACTTTGTCACCTAATGTGAAGAATTGACTCATCTGAAAAGACTCTAATGATGGGAAAGTTTGAAGGCAGGAGAAGAAGGGGACAGCAGAGGATGAGATGGGTGGATGGCATCACTGATTCAATGGACATGAGTTTGAGTAAATTCTGGGAGTTGGTGATGGACGGGGAGGCCTGGCATGCTCCAGTCCATGGGGTCACAAAGAGTCGCACATGACTGAGCAACTGAACTGAAATTTTATAGTAAAATAAATATATGTGTGACTAATGAGAAAATCATATGAAGAAAGTTATTCAGTGTAAGAGGATGAATAACCATGGCATATACATGATCTATAGATTATGGTCTAGGGAGGACTTTGAATACTGGTAAAAGAACAGAACCAGAAGTAGTGTGCCCACTGACCCTACAAAGGAGAGATCAGAGCTCAAGAACATGAGTAACAAAGAAAAGATGCCATATGAGAAAAATGAGAAAGGATGTGCCTTACCTCCTACTGATAGCTATTGAAGTTAATGTCTTGACTGTGAAATGTAAGTAAGAGTATTTGTGCTAGTTTGGAGCTAATGGTAAACAACTTGACTGCCAATGAAGGAGATGTAAAAGACTCGGGTTAGATCCCTGCATCAGCAAGATCCCCTGGAGAAGGAAATGACAATCCACTCCAATATTCTTGCCTGGAGAATCCCATGGACAGACGAACCTTGCAGGCCACAGTTCATGAAATCTCAAAGAATCGGACATGACGGAAGTGACTGAACATGCATGTATGCTAGGTTGTTAATGCTTGCTTGAGTAAAAGTTAATCAGTTACTATTCTATATCTTGGTAGTTACCTAGAAGGCATGGAACCACAAAATATTTCAGAGGTTTCAGAATTTCTTCTCATGGAATTTTCAGAGGCACCTGAGCTGCAGCCCCTCGTATTTGGACTTTTTCTGTCCATGTACCTGATCACTGTGTTTGGAAACCTGCTTATCANACTGACAAACAACTAATCACAAAAATATACAAGCAACTCCTGCAGCTCAATTCCAGAAAAATAAATGACTCAATCAAAAAATGGGCCTAAAACTAAATAGACATTTCTCCAAGAAGACATACAGATGGCTAACACATGAAAAGATGTTCAACATCACTTATTATCAGAGAAATGCAAATCAAAACCACAGTGAGGTACCACTTCACACCAGTCAGAATGGCTGAGATCCAAAAGTCTACAAAAAATGTTTAAATTTTAAATTCATATGCAATGAGCTTACAAATGAAATAAGTGTGCTGGTTTACATTGTCATAATAGAGGACTCCTAAACAACTTGATAAATAATAAATTTTAAAATATTCCATGCAAGTTTTAATATGAAAACATTTCCCCCTAACTTTTCCCAAGTTGGCTTAGTTTCATTTGAAAATCAAAGTTTAATTTGGGAAATATTCATCTGTGAGTGTCAGGATTAAAATTAGAGTTAAGATTTATCTCCATCTAGACTTTCTATAATGCATATTTTCATAAAGTAAGATAAATTTTGGTTACTGCCTTTTTACTTATTAAGAACATTTTCCCATGTCCTTAAAAACTTTTCCTAAGCATTATTTTTTCACGGCTGCCTAATATTCTATCACATGGTTTGAATTGTATCCTCCTGCTAAAAGTTATGTTGAAGTCCTAACCTTCAGTAACTTAGAATGTGGCCTTATTTGGAAATAGGGTCATTGAAAATGCAATTTGTGAAGTTAAGATAAGGTTTCACTCTAATCCAATATAATAGGCATCCTTGAAAGAAGATAGCCATGTGAAACACACAGAGACACATGGAGATGAAAGTCACGTAGCTAGGTGAAAATGAAAGCCAATGATCAGAGTGAAGCCCAGGAATGACAGGGATTGCTGGTCATCACCACAATCTAGGAGAGAGGCATGTTAGAGATGGAACAGATTCTCCTTCAGAGAAGCAACCAACATTGCTGGCACTTTGACTTCAGACTTCCTCCAAAACTGTGAGAGAGAAATATTTGTTGTTCTAAGCTACCTAGTTTGTAACACACCAATCATAAGAAACTAACATACATCGTATACCTTGAGCTTTCTCAATCATTCTCCTATGGCAAACATTTAGATAGTTTCCAGCTTTCAGCCTATGAACAAAACTGCCAGGAATACTTTATATATATTTTGTTTGCATCTTAGATTATTTCCATGAAGTGATCCAAGTAGAAACACTATGTTAAAACCTATAAATATTTGAAAGTTTTTTTCCTTTAAAAAATTTGTTTATTGAGGTACAGTTGATTTACAATGTTGTGTTAGTTTCTGATATACAGCAAAGTGATTCAGTTATACATACATATATTCTTTTTCATATTCTTTTCCATTATGGTTCATTATAGGATACTGAATATAGTTCGCTACACTATACAACAAGACCTTCTTGTTTATCTATTTTATATATAGTGTTTGTATCTGTTGTTTAGTTGCTAAGTTGTGTCCAACTCTTTTGCAACCTTATGGACTGTAGCCTGCCAGACTTCTCTGTCCATGGAATTTTCCAGGCAGGAATACTGGAGTGGGTTGCCATTTCCTCGCGCTGAGCCTCCTTCAGACCCAAGGATCAAATGCCTCTCTGTGTCTCCTGCACTGGCAGGCAGATTCTCTACCACTGAGCCCGCTAACCCCAAACTCCTAATTTATCCCTCCCCAACCCACTTTCCCTTTGGTAATCATAAATTTGTTTTCTGTCTGTGAGTCTATTTCTGCTTTGTAAGTAAGTACATTTATAACATATTTTAGATTCCACATATGAGTGATATCATATGATATTTATTTCTCTGACTTATTTCACTTAGTATAATCTTATTTAAAGGTTTTAATGTATATTGTCAAAATAATTGCCAAAATAATTTTATAGGCTAGAGTGCTCATAAAACTTTCCTAGTTTTAATAAGCAAAAAAATTAAAGAGAGAGAAAGCAATATGTAATTTAAACTTGTATATTTATGAATACTAGTGAGTGTACATTTCTTCATGCTTATTAGTCATCTGAATTACTTTATTTTTAAATGATACGTTCTTACAGAAGATAAGTTTCATTTGTATGGAAAAACAGTAACCTTTCAATCCCTATCAGAAGACAGAAATACAGATATATTTAATGAAATCTAGCATCTATAAAACAAATTCAGGATCGTAAGTCTTCCAGTTATGATCATGGAAAATATTTAAAAGAAATTAACTACAATCATGTAATTATTTATCAAAGTCAACTGGGATGGGGGAGAGAGGAGGAAAATAAGACTCTCTCCTTACATACAAGAAAAGTAAATATTCTCGTTAGATATTACTCCTAAATATTTTAATGATTAAGATTTTCTTTTTAAAGGCATCTTATATTGGACAATGAAATATCAAGTATTTCTGAGGCTCAAAATTCTTTAAAAAAGCAAGGCATACATAATTTGTAGTTTCCCCAAAATAAAACACTTTTGTATTCTCATTCTTTACATAGGTTAAAGTGACAAACATGAGGAAAACATAAAAAGATACTGAAACACAAACACTTACATTAGAGCCTTCTTTGACTGAAGATTTGAAATGCACTGGTTTGGGCAATGTTAGTATTCCTTTTACAGAAATAGTAGGAGTATCTCCATATCTAGAGGGCCAACTTAAATCTCTGCACTAAAAAAAAATTATAGTTTGAGTTTTACAAAGGACTCTGACAATACAAATATTTGATACATTTCTTGAGTTAGTGACAAATAAAACTGTAAAAGTAAACTTTAATCTACTGAGAACTTTTGTTTCATCTCCACTAAAATAATCTGACAATTAGTGGTCTACACATCATATCAATTTCCCTCTTGAGGAAAACATGTTTTAATCATATCTAAAGATTTTCTTTAGATTCTTTATTAAATACTATTTTCTGCAAAATACTATAGAACCCTAAATTCCAAAGAAGATATTGACCCATTCTTCTGAAGATAGCAACAGTCGATGCTTATAATTTATACCCCTAACTATTCAATTTTGTAACAAAAGTTGGTATTAAGCTATATTAACTTACCTGTAAAACTGTGATCCAGATCTGCTCTACTGAAGAATTATAAAACACTTTCACATTTAATCTCCCCCAGTCTCTTTCATCTCCTGATAGGGTAATTGTGTCTGAATTGTAAATGGACAAAGAGGTTTCAATTACTATGCAATCCTTACAATCCAACTGAGCTTTTTACTGTACTCAGTCGCCCAGTCCTGTCCAACTCAGGCTCTTCTGTCCATGAGATTTTCCAGCCAAGAATACTGCAGTGAGTTGCCATTTCCTCCTCCAGGGGATCTTCCCGACCCAGGGATCAAACCTGCCTCTCCTCCATCTCCTGCACTGGCAGGCAGATTCTTTACTACTGCGCTACCTGGGAAGCCCAATTGAACTTTGATACAATCCAATTTTAAGAGCATAACTGAAAACTGCTATAATTATTTTTTAAAGTTGTCAGTTTATTAAGATAAAAATCATACTTCAATGCCTTTACTGAAGTGCTGGTAGAAGACATACCATAAAAAAATAGCTGGCTTAAAAACTAAACCCAATTATAACCCAAAGAATTTAAGTTAAAACTAAGAAAACCTTTCCCAAATAACACTGATACGGTTTTAATACTGTATGCTTCTAGAAATTCCCTCACTAATATACTTTAAAACAAACAAAAGATATTTAATTTTAAAAATGCCTTTATGCCTGAACATTAAAAAATACNTCTGCCTGGTGGGCAGCAGTCCATAGGCTGTCTCTTATACACATCTTAATACTGTATGCTTCTAGAAATTCCCTCACTAATATACTTTAAAACAAACAAAAGATATTTAATTTTAAAAATGCCTTTATGCCTGAACATTAAAAAATACATCTGATCTGAGTATTCATATGCAGATAACACTGCCAATATGGATAAAATCATCTAGACTTTTCTTAAAACCTTATCACAAATATATTCAAATTACTATTGGGTAGAGATAATTCCTTTAAGAATATAAAGTAGAATGATTTATTCCTTACCCAGGCTTCTGTTACTCCCCTGAGAATTTTTCCTCGAAGAAGAACTACTAGGCACACTGGACAATGAATCATGTCTCTACAGATAAAATTCATTTTTAGTCAGATGTTACATATCAGATGTTAAGGATTCTGAAATGTATGCCTTAGCACCCACTCTAGTATCAAACTGAGTGCTAACCATTCTGACAATGTTACTGCTCAGAATTTTCCACTTTTAGACAGGAGAGAGGGAGAAAGCTTTCTCTATGTGCATTAATCAGGAAAATCTTAAATCTCTTACTAGGTAATACATGGCAAAGGCTTTGCTGTTTTTGGTTTGGTTTTGTAATAAAGAGGAAGAGATTACTGCTTATATTTCACACTTGGAAGTACTAAGTCAGAATATATTAATATTTGGAAATGCCCTATTACCAAAAAACCTATAAGGCAGTAGTTATCAATGCATAGTCCCCTGGGCCAGCAGTATCAGCATCACCTGGGAACCTGGTAGAAATACAAACTCAGGCCCAAGTGCAGAGCTATTGAATAAAAAATTCTCATAGTGAGGACTGGCAATCTGTGTTTTAACAAGTTCTTCTAACAATTCTGATGCACATTAAAAACGAACTGGTGCTATAAAGAACTAATTCTACAAAAAATTAACTCAATTAAGGATGATTAAGAATATATTTCCATTTTAACATATGCACATACATTCACACGGAAAAAGACCCACAAGTATGTATTTTCAAAATTCTCAATTCTACTTCAAAAATAGAATACCGTGTTAATATTAATAAAGTTCTAAATCTCAACAGAAATACTAATATTTACTAACTAGGTAGTTATATTCAACAAGGAAAATTAAATCAATAAGCATTTTTAAGTATACCATTTTAAATTCCAACTGCCTTAAGACTGCCTCAGTGCACACCATAAGAAAAGTAAAATTCATTAAAAAAAAAAGAGAGAGAAAAACTACTGTCTTTTAGTATTCAACTGAAAGCTTCCTGAAATAATACACATGGGAAATGCCAAGTGTTTATTCTTTAGATATTAGAATAGAAATATCTACAAAAGATACATAACATGTTGTTCCTAATGAAACATATCTGAATTTTAGCATGAAAATAAATTATTGCTTATAATTAAATTCACATAAATTATTTACCTGAATGAACCGCTGAGATGAACTTGTAAGATCAAACATAGACTTGCTTAGCCCAGGGGAACTGGGAAGTCTGTTGGTCCTTAAGTCACAAACTACAAAGGGACATGAGAAAATTGCTTATTTTTATAGTAAAGAAGAAGAAACACTGGAAGTCTACTTAATTACCATGAACTAAATTATATAGCAGAAATAGCATAAATATGTGACGGTTTAGTTGCTAGGTCATGCCTGACTCCTGCAACTCCATGGATCATAGCCTGCCAGGCTCCTCTGTCCACGGGATTTCCCAGGCAAGAATACTGGAGTGGATTGCTACTTCCTTCTCCAAGGGGATCTTCCCAACCCAGGGATCAAACCGAACCCACATCTGCATGCAGACAGATTCCTTAACACTGAGCCACCAGGCAAGCATAATATATGCAAATCTACTTAAGAGACAAAGCCTTCCAATGAAGTTTAAAAAGTTGTTTTTCAATTCTTTCACTTCTGTTTGAAACAGGAACCAACACAAATCAAACAATACGTATTCACAACCACATCAAATATCAACCAGGAAAAATTCCTTCTTTTTGCTTACATCATCTGATTCTTCATCCAGAAGAATAATCTAAGAGGATGTAAGTCATGTGTACTAACAACAATTCAACTATTTAATGAGCACTTATTATATTAAAAATATCAGTATTAAATTTCATGTACTGTTATATTTCTAGTCTGTATTTCTAGTGTCCTTTCTAAACTATAAGATCCTTGAAGAATGAAACTCTGAATAATAATTGTATAGCCTAGCACAGTGCTGAAATAAATATTTAAATAAGTGCTTCTATTTTATTTTCAGTACCTCACCCTGAATTTAGTGCTTGAGAGAGCTATATATTAAAAAAAAAAACAGTGAAAATTTTGTGGATCGGATATGTACAAGATAGTCCATAATTGACACAGTCTCAAATAGTAAACTAAAAAAGTTTGTTAATCACTTAGGCATTTTCTATTTTTTTTGTTTACATTTCTAATCTCATCATTAGTTTCTAAATTTCTCATTTTCACTGAGTAGAACAGAAAATAAATACAGTTAGTAAATTCTTGTTGTAGATATGAATGGATAGATGGTATATAAAATATAGAAAATCTAAAAATTTCTATAAAAATAGGACAAACAAAATGGAACTTAGAACTACCAAAATACAGAACTCATTAATCTTTCAATTTTTACATTAGCTATAAACCATAGAGAAGTTATGATGTGATTTAATCATATGAATTCTGAAGCCAGCTTTTCTCTTTATTTTTAAAATTTCATTTCATTTCATTCATTAAACTTTTTCATCATAAGATTAATTATTTCTTCCAGAATCTTAGATTTAATTTGATTTCTACATTTGTTAAAGAGAAAAGACAAAGAGGAAAAACAAAATTTTTTTTCTTACCCGATCCATATAATCTTGTTGCTTCAGAACGAGGAGGAAAGCGCCGACTCAAATCAGGTGACACGTGCTGGTACTTATAGAATGGGTTATATACATCATAGCTGGGTCCCTGCTGGGCTGAACTGGAAAGTTCTGCCTTTCTATCTCCAAATGATGCTCTGGCAGATCCTGAAAGCAAGTATTTCTAAAATTTTACAACATCCTTTACTTGGAATTATTAGCTAACAACTGGTGCACCTAAGGCAGAGGGGAAAAAAAACTTACTAACCTATAACAAAAGAATATATATACAATATGTAATTTCACTTATATAAAGGTCAGAATGGAGAAGGCAGTGGCACCCCACTCCAGTACTCTTGTCTGGAAAATCTCACGGACCGAGGGGCCTGGTGGGCAGCAGTCCATAGGGTCGCTAAGAGTCAGACACGACTGAGCAACTTCACTTTCACTTTTCATTTTCATGCATTGGAGAAGGAAATGGCAACCCATGCCAGTGTTCTTGCCAGGGATGGTGGGAGCCTGGCGGGCTGCCGCCTATGGGATCTCACAGAGTTGGACACGACTGAAGTGACTTAGCAGCAGCAGCAAAGGTCAGAAACAAAAAACTAAGCCACAGTATTTAGGGATATGTGCTTAGGTGGTAAAATGTAAAATCAGCAAGAAAGTATGATTGTAATGACCGGAATTTTGATTAGAGTGACTGAAAAGGGGGAAGATGGAAGCTTTTGCTTTGCTGGTAATACTCTCTTTCTTTAGCTGAGTGGTGACCATACATCCATTTTATTTTTATATTATATACATATCTATTTTACTTTATAATAAATCACAAATAATCTGTTTTGTTCCTTTTGTCTATGTATATTATATTTCACAATTTTAAAAGGGTAAAACAATAGATCAAATTCCTTTCAAAGTTAAGACTTACATTAGAATTAATATAGACATAAAATAAAATTTTTTAATGTTTAAATAATCACCATCTTTTAATTATTTTTATCCTATCTAAAATAGAAACCGCAGTATAAACAAACATTTTCTGAATTAAGCTGAACAATAAAACAGGTGGCTTCACCTGAGTTCAGAAAAGAAAAAGAAAATATTTGGTTTTGAAGTGAGATCTTATCCTTGTACTCTGGTTCAAATAACTATGTGCACAATCCAAGCCCTGTACACAGGCAGAAGGGTGCCAAGAGGGAGGTGTGATCTCAGAGAGCCTTATAAGAAGCCTGTAAACCTTATAAGCCAACAGTTAAATCATTCAGCACATAAACACTACTACAAAAGTCTGTTTATGATAACAAGAGCAGCACTGTCAACAGGAGTAACATAAAGATGACTCTCTTACCTTTATACGCTATCCCTAAAAATGAATATTCTTATTTCATTTTTCCTTTATAAGTAAGTCAATAAAGAAACATGTATAATATCATATATGAAACGAATCGCCAATCCAGGTTCGATGCTTGATGCTGGATGCTTGGGGCTGGTGCACTAAGATGACCCAGAGGGATGGTACAGGGAGGGAGGAGAGGGGGGAGTTCAGGGAGAGGAACATGTGTATACCTGTGGCGGATTCATGTTGATGTGTGGCAAAACCAATACAATATTGTAAAGTAATTAACCCCCAATTAAAGTAAATAAATTTATTTAAAAAAAGAATTCCAATTTTCCTTGTAAAAACATATTATATTTAAAGTTCAAGATTAATAACTCTCAACTTATAGAACCACAGTGCTATAGAACTAAATGTAAAGTAGCACAACTGCTTATACCTCTCAAAAGCCCAGTTAAAAATTTCAGGATTTATTTAAACGCATTCTCTTAATGGATAGACACGTCATAAAGCAAATATAGTAAAATATTAATAATCAATCTCTGTTATCCAAGCAGTAAGCTGCAGTTAAAATCAGATCCAACAGCAAGTACGTAATACAATGTAACAAATATCAAATATCTGAAACATGATTTTAGTCATTATTGATAGTGGTCCACCCTATCTTCTCAAAATCTCTGTATCAGCCCATCACTCACACAATCGTACATATATACAAGATATACATATTTGATTTCTATAATTAGGCACCAAAATGCTTTATTGACTCATTAAATAATTTTCTTTCCAATATGCTAAAAATCAAATGGATTTATCACATCTTCATTGAGCCTACAATTTCAGTGTAAACCAATTTCTCACTCATCCAACTAAAAAGTAATTTTTTCTAGAAATACAATGAAAAAAAATAAGATAAAAGAAAAACTATCACATACTGTCAGGTAGGTATTTCTTACTTAGCTTCCGATAATGAAAATAATACACACAATACCCTATTTGTCTAAAAATAGAAAATTTATTAAATAAATTTTATAGTACTTTCATGATTTATCCTTTACTATTGAGCAATTAAAAATTTCATGATATATGACATGAATAAAACAGATTACAAGGTCATTTATATGGTTTACTTCCAATGCTGTTAACAAATGCAAGAGAAAGATCAATTGATCCGAGTATACTGAAAAATCAGAACTTTTAGACTGTTTTAGAGAGACAATACCGATATGTGCAAAGAAGGGTATCAAAGCTGATATGTCCTAAGCCAGGATCAGGGTTCATCTTTCCTTGCTTCTTTAAAAAAAATTATCACTTCTGCCAGATCCAACTCTCCTGTGCATGCGTAGTGTTAAGTCGCTTCAACTCAGTTCAGTTCAGTTCAGCTGCTCAGTCGTGTCCGACTCTTTGCGACCCCATGAATTGCAGCACGCCAGGCCTCCCAGTCCATCACCAACTCCTGGAGTTCACCCAAACTCATGTCCATCGGGTTGGTGATGCCATCCAGCCATCTCATCCTCTGTCGTCCCCTTCTTCTTCTGCCCCCAATCCCTCCCAGCATCAGAGTCTTTTCCAATGAGTCAACTCTTCACATGAGGTGGCCAAAGTATTGGAGTTTCAGCTTTAGCATCAATCCTTCCAAAGAACACCCAGGACTGATCTCCTTNCATCTCCTGTTTGACTACTTCCAATATGCCTTGATTCATGGACCTAACATTCCAGGTTCCTATGCAATATTGCTCTTTACAGCATCAGACCTTAAGTCACTTCAGTTGTGTCCAAATCTTTGTGACTCTATGGACTGTAGCCTGCCAGGTTCCTCTGTCCATGGGATTCTCAAGGCAAGAATACTGGAGTGGGTTGCTATGCCCTCCTCCAGGGGATTTTCCCAACCTAGGGATCAAACTTGCATCTCTTAGGTCACGTGCATTAGGCAGGCAGGTTCTTGACCTCTACCACCACCTGGGAAGTCCAACTCTCCTGTAGATAACTATAATAACCAATCAAAACAAACAAACAAAATACCCTGAAGGTACTAGAGAGTGAAAAAAAAGTAGTAAGGATTCTAAACAGCACTTTAGGACAAAGGGGAATGGCCACCTGTTTTTAATGACTTTTAGCCTTTGGGCAGGCCAAAATTGGCACTTTATGGGGGGGCAGACAAAATTCCAGTAGAAAATCCAGTGTTTCTGGCCTGAAGAACATAGAGCAGTGTACAGAGCAATCACAGCTGCTAGAAATAAGGTGGGAATCTTGGAAAGGAGAAAACCCCAAATTCTGTGACTAAAAATCTGCTCAAATATCTGGCTGATCCCTGAACCACATATGTGTGATACAGGCTCCCAATAAAGATTTAAAAAGAAAACTACTAAGCTCAGATAGCAGCTGCCACCACAGAATCTGCCACACAGTACAACCAGGTTAATTAACTGCTAAAGTTAAGGAAGGAGGAAGGAAAGGACAAAAGGAGGAAGAGAAGGAAGAGGGGAAAAAACTGTCAAGAGTAATATAACAGATTCCAGAGTCTCCACAACATGACATCCAATGTCCAGAATACAATCCAAAATCACTCCACATACAAAGAAATGGGACTCATTCTCAAAAAAGGACAATCCACAGAATCCAAATCTGGAAGACCCAGATGTTAGAATAGTACACAAAGATGTTAAAACTCAAAGAAATAAAAGAAAATAGGTTCATGATTACTGGGGGCTGGGGCAGAAACCACAGAAAAATAGAAACTATGAAAAGAATCAAATGTAAATATTACAACTGGAAAATATATCTAAGATTAAAAACTCACTGGATGGGCTTAATGGCTGAATGGAAATAATGGAGGAGAGACAGTGAACTTGAAAATAGGTCAATATTACCAAACCTTAAGAATACAGAGGAGATGCATATGGCGTCACCTGGAACTTGAACAGCTGCATGAGGCTATCAGAGATGATGGCCGAGAACAAACTAAGAGGGCAGAAGTCCAGGAACATTCCGAATAGCCAGCCAAAAAAGCTTTAAGGTTAAAAATAAAGCAAAACCAGCTACCACTAATCTTAACAAGATAAACACTGTGAATGATGAAAAAGCTAATAGAGTGAATAAACCTTTTGGAGATATACAAAAGGAACTTGCACACTTCTTAAAAGGCTTTTCACTTGAACCTCTGCAGAAAAATAGCTGATTGCTCAGCAGTGTCATGAAAGCAAACAAGCTAATGTTAGTGAAACTATAAGATTAGTGGTTCAGTTGTAATACACTGATGATGCATCAAATTGCCCCAAAAGAATAACAAATTAAATGTTTTATATTAAAAAAAAAAAAGAAAGGAAGAAAAAAATTGGGGAAAAAAAGAAGCTTCATAGACAAATAAGACAAAATCACAAGGTCCAACATATGTGTAATTGGTATCCCGTAAGAAGACAGAAAGGATGGGGCAGAAAAAGTATTTATAGAGAAATACTATAGATCTTGACAGGAGGTTGGATCACACTGGTATATACATTTGTCAAAACTCAACAAACATACACTTACAACTTGGGCAGTTCATTTTGTTTAAAGTTTATGTCAAAAGAAGGAAACTATAAATAACTGAACTCTAGTAAATGATATATATACTTAAATATTTAGAGAGAAGTATACTAATGTCTCCAATTTACTCTGAAATGCATTCTCCCCCTACCCTCAAAAGAATTACTAATGGTTAAGGAAATAGATAGATAGATATGTGATAAAGTATATATAATAAAAGTGTTAATGACAGAATCTATATGGTAGATATACAGGCATTCACCATTAAGTTCTTTCAAGTATTCTGCATGTTTGAAAATTTCCATAATAAAATTTTTAGGGAAATAAACCATTGTGACTGTTTCAATGAACTAAAACAAACTATTTCTAAAATACAAGTTACGTGTTGCTTCCTTTTATCTTCCTTAGTCCATTGGCTTCTAGAATATCAGCCAAAATTCAACCAATGAATCTACCTCATTCAAGTGGCTTTTTAGACTGGGAAGCATTTTGAGACTGAAAAGTATAATAATGAAAAAGAAGGGAAGGGAGAAACACTGCTTCATTGCTTCCTCATTTCTCTTTACACTAAAATTCAGAAACTAATATTTCCTATATTTATTGACCAAAACCAGAATAATTTCTCTATTTTTTCTTTCTAAATGTGTGAAGGATAACTGACATATTACAATTATATTACTCCTTTAAACAAGAATACTAGAGTGGGTTGGCATATCCTCCTTCAGAGGATCTTACCGACACAAGGATCAAACCCCCATCTCCTGCATTGTCAGGTAGGTTCTTTACCTTCAAAGCCCTAAAAAAGGCCAATTCTACACACAAATGTGTTGACTAGTGTCAGATATCATAGTGGGACTTTTCAAAAACACTGTGCAGTGAATTCCCCTCAGAAGCAAGACATTTAAAAAAAATGAAATGTCAAATTTGTACACAAAGATACTTTATATCTTTATATATACATATATACACACAAAAGAGCAAATTAAATAACAGCAATAACAACATTTAAACGCTGCATGTTAATTTTTAAATCCTGCCATTTTATTGTTTACCTTCTAGTTCTTCCAGCTGTGAAGGAGTTCCTTGCGTCCTGGGCTGAATATAAGATAACTTAAACCTGGGCACCACAAATGGTACTTCTTTGCCATCAGATGGTAACTTGGAAAGTAAATAATCCTCAGTACAGCCAACCTGAGGCTTTACAGAAACAGAAGTCAATGGGGGTATAGAGATAGTAGTATTTTGACTATGTGATATTGCTGCTTTAAAGTCTCTTTCCACAGATACTGCATAGAAAAGAAGAGAAAAGAAAAGATAAAAAAATTACAAATATGCATGGAGATTTATGCATATAATAATCTAAACCTAATAAGCTTTGGTACTTATTTAACCATTTTAAAAGAAACTGTTGACATATAAACTACTTTTGGGTCTTATCAAGCACTCTGGAATCTACATTAATTCTGCCTAGCCAAAATTTGAGAAGTTAATATACTACTAACAAAGTGTATTAACTTATCATAATGGTAAAAGCAGTTTCTAAAGAATCTCATTTCCAAAAAAGAGTTCATAGATGGAAAACAGGTTAATTTTGTAGTTAACTTTACAGTGCTTTCAAATAAATATTAATCTAGTCATTTAAATAAAATACTGTCAACAAAACAATTCTTATTGTTAATATTAATGGTTAATTTCAACCTTAAATACCAAAAGCTACTTTGAAAAGAAGCTAAAGGTCTCCATGTCTACAAAAAAAATCTTTACTAAATCACAAAATAAAATTTACTTTGACCCTAGTATAATATCAACTCCCCTGTGCTAGCTTCTATGACCTCTTTTGTTTATTACCTTGAAAGTTTTGTGATTCCTAGGCTGTGTGACTTAGGATGAGGAAGTAAGAAACATCTAGAGCTAATCTTTATGTATAATTAATACTGTCTATAGACAGAATGAAAGCACAACTACTACTCTGTTGGAATTTATGAGATGTTTTATTGAGAAAAAGAAGCCTTCATATTCAAATATACTAGGAAGCTATGCTTTAGACTAAGAAATATAAGAAAGAACCAAGAAAAATAGTTCCAGTCATAACCTTGAAGGGCTGAGAAAACCCATGCAATAGCAAGGGAAATCTCCAGGAGTCCTTGATAAGTGTGGCTCTTGATAAAGTTACAGGTTTCTTCTCTATTGGTCATTCATTCATCAATGGAAGGCACGTTTTCAAGCATTGTTCATAAATTGGAAACTGTCTGTATTTAAGTTAAAACATTTGCCAGAGTATAGTGAAAGTGAAAGTGAAATCGCTCAGTCATGTCCGACTCTGCAACCCAGTGGTCTGTAGCCGACCAGGCTCTTCAAACCATGGGATTCTCCAGGCAAGAATACTGGAGTGGGTTGCCATTTCCTTCTCCAGGGGAACTTTCCAACCCAGGGATCAAACCCAGGTCTCCCGCACTGGAGGCAGACGCTTTAAACCTCTGAGCCACCAGGGAAGCCCTTTGCCAGGATATGTTATTCCCCAAATACTTCTCTTTCTACTTTTGCTCACACTATTTCATCCACCTGTAACACTCATGTCTAATCCTCACTTTCTCTTACTTCCTTCTTCCCACTTGGCTTGCTAAAATCCTCTTCAAAATTCCGTACCACAGGCCATCTTCTTGTGGTAATGTCCTAGAGTCTCTATGTTGAACACATCTTTCTCTCCCCTATGCTCCAAGGTACTTTCATACCCAGCTAGTGTGCCTCACATTTATGTTTATGACCACCTCATGAAGTTAAAAAATATGTCTCATTTTTACATTTATATCACAAAATGCCACAAATAAAGACATTAAATAAATGCTGAAATTAAAAAGAAGCAAAACTCACAGTCATGTTTTTCTGTTCCACCATAGAAACAGCCTCTGCAGCAACTCTTTATAAATTCTGTTGCCATTACATTAAATCTCCAATATCCAGCAAAAGATACAAAATTCCGATTTTAATACTAATCTGTTGGAAGAATAGAATACAAGTTAACATGATCATGCGTAATGTCATTAGGTATCATTAAATAAATTATATTATCTCTCTTTCTAAAGCACTATGAGGGCTCCAAAGCAAAAAAAATTGTTTAGACGAAGATAGATTTTTTTGTTCCTTTACGTAATTCTATATAACTTAGGTTCCTTCTAAGTTATTAAAATAACATGCTTAAAAATTACTAATTGAACAATCTCAATGTTAAATCTGGAAAAAATTCCACTCTCAATTTTCTCTTTCAGCTGATATATCTAAATCAATGTCCAAATAAAATTTGCAAGAATATATGGCATTCATAAAAAGTGTGAGAAAAATTCACTTCTTCCAAATCAATTCTGTTGGTAATCCAAAGGTCCTATGAGGGCCAATAAATAAACAACTTCATACTTTTAAGTTAGTTTAATGCAGAGAAGTACACTAACAGAAAATTCTATCTTAACCATACACTAACACATATTCTCCCTCTCTCTCACACACCCACACCCACACCCACACGTACATGTGTGCTAACCAAACCACAAAAAAGATCTACTGGAAATAAAGAGAGTCTGTTTTAAATTTACCAGAAACATAAAATGGTATACAAAGCCAATTGCCCACCTTGGCTTCAGTGACTTTGTTCCAAATGCATTCTCCTCATTTATGCCTACTTAAACCAAAATTTTTCATGGGAAATTTCAAATGTATACAAGAGGAGACAAAATAGTATAACAAAACCCCTACCACCTGGACTAAACAATAACTAGTTCAGTTTAGTTGCTCAGTCGTGTCCAACTCTTTGTGATCCCATGAACCACAGCACACCAGGCCTCCCTGTCCATCACCAACTCCCAGAGTTCACCCAAACCCATGTCCATTGAGTCGGCGATACCATCCAACCATCTCATCCTCTGTCGTCCCCTTCTCCTCCTGCCCTCAATCTTTCCCAGCATCAGGGTCTTTTCAAATGAGTCAGCTCTTTGCATCAGGTGGCCAAAGAATTGGAGTTTCAGCTTCACCATCAGCTTGTGGCAAATCTTAATTCATCTCACTGTTCATTATCTTTTGTCCATCTTTCTATATAATTACCAGTCCTTTTCTTCCTCAGTTTTAGAGGATAAATATTTGAAAGACTAATGCAACGTCCATAATGTAAGTGGTAAACATTCTTCCAGTTTGTCATTGTCTTTTCAATTTGATGATGGTGTTTTCTGCTATGCAAAAAACAGGAGTGGGAGTATGTATGTGTATATATAAATAGGCATATATACAAACATACATACATATACGAGTGTGTGAATACTGTACATCCCAGTAGTGTGTGAATGGGATCCAACCCTATCTTCTCTCTATCCTAGTATTACAAACACCACTTATTAAAAATTCCATATTTTCTACACTGATTTTAGGGTGGTGCTTTTATTACAAACTAAATTTCCACATGCCATTGGGCTTGGGTTTTATAGTTTGTATTCAATTGATTTGTATTCCTGAACCAATACCACATTTTAAAAATTATGGAACTTCCCTTGTGGTCCAGTGGTTAAAAATCTGCCTTCCAATGCAGGGAACACAGGTTCGATCCCTGGTGGGGGAACTAAGATCCCACGTCTTATGAGGCAACTAAGCCCATGTGCCGCAACTACTGAGTCCATGTGCCCTAAAGTCCATGCTCTGTGACAAGAAAAGTCCTCAGCTGCAACTAGAGAAAGTCTGCATGCCACAACAAAGACCCAGCGCAGCCAAAAAAAATTATAATGGCTTATGTTTCAATATCCAGTAGAGCTAGCCTTCCATTCTTACTGGTCTTCAATTTCAAAATTTTCCTAGCTATGCTTGCTTGTCTGTTCTTACAAATAAACTTTATAATTTGTCCAGACCTAGGAATAAAAAGTCTGATTTTTTATTGAGATTATGTTACATTTATATATTATTTTAGAAAAAAAACTGACATCTTTAGGATGCAGAGTCTTCTGATTCAAAATACCTGTTCAAGTTTGTGTTTGTATCTTTGGGAGTTTTTTATAGTTTTCCTCATAAATTCTGAACTTCTATTAAGTGTATGCCCATAAAATTTATTTGGCTAAATGGTACTTTTTCTTCCATTATATCTTGTAATTTATTTTTTTTTTAATTTATACATCTTTTCAAAGGCCCTTCTCAGTCTCAGTTTAGAGGACGTATTCCCTGACATGCCATATCATACTAATCTTTCTCATCTTTAAACATCTAGTGAATTTTTTTTTAAGTTTTACATTTTTCATGATATTTCATGACAACTGTTCTATCTCCCTGCTAGAATAAAACCTTTCCAGAAACAATATTGCACTCACTTTTCTACTTAACACTCAGAACTTTGTATGATGTTGGGAATACAGCAGGAACTCAGCAAATATGTAGTTGACAGACAATGAAACAATGTATAATAACTAGGTTATATAAAAACTGGGTCGGGAAGATCCCTTTGAGGAGGAAATGGCAACCCACTCCAGTATTCTTGCCTGGAGAATTCCATGGACAGAGAAGCCTGGCGGGTTACAGTCCACGGGGTCACAAAGACTGAGTGACTAACACTATATAAAAACTCCTAACATGCTCATCAAACCATATTTCTGGACTTGTCAACTTGCAAATACTTTAATTATGAGGGGAATGGTTAAAAATGGTTACTGCTTCTGGGGGAAGAGTTTTCAAAGTTTACACGGCCTTGAACCATCCAAAATGAACTGGAGATGAGAGAGGGATTCTTATATAAATAAGAATAATGGAGCTAGAGTTTGTTATGACAGACTACTGGAGAGCAGAGACTTGTACACAGAAAGAAGCACAAACATCAGTGGAAGGTCTTACTTAAATATTCAGTATAGTATTGATCAGAGCATACATATAGAGAAGCTACACAAGACTAAAGGAAGACCACTAGAAAATGTTACAAAGACCAGAACAACTTTTACTAAGGTCAGTAATAAAGCCTGTCCCCACCAACCAAACTGGAAAAACCTCACACAGAATACTGAATAGAGGACTCAGAGACTTGCCTTAGTGGTGGGGAATAAATAGCCCAACATTAAAGACTAGTCTGACCTAACAAATCTTAACAGCAAGTCTCAAAAGGATCAAACTATTTCTAAGAAATTTAACTATGTTCCAAAGCAGAAAATAATTATAGAAATCTAAATATATATACCACATAAGGTAAAATTTACAATCTCTGGTAGCAACCAATAAAAAATTACCAGACATACAAAGAAAGGGAAAAAAATAAAGCAGAGAAAAATCCAACAATTGGAACCAATACAGAAATGAACAGTTAAGGACCTCAAAACAGTTATAAGTGATTCTATATGTGCAAAAAGTTAAGTAGAAACTTGGAAGAATAAAAAAAAAAGACATAAACTAACTTCTAAAGAGGAAAACTATAATGTTTGAGATGGAAAAAATATTGATGGCATGAATACAGCAGATTAGATACTGCAAAAGAAACAATAAGCACAGCAATGAGACCCCAAGTGAAATACAAAGAAAAAAAAGAAGAAAAACAAAATGAAAAGCATATCTCAGACCCATGAAACAATTTCAAGAAGCCTAATATACATGTATTGAAATTCATGACAGTAATGGGGAAGCAGAAAAAAATTTAAGAAATAATACTAAAATTTTCCAAATATGAGACATACAAAGCTCAGGTCTAAGAAACTCAACAAACACTAAGCTTAGAAACTATGCAGAAAATTATGCCAAGGCACATCATATTAAAATGGCTCATACATCCAGTACAAAACATTTTTAAAACTACTACAACTCAATAATAAAAAGAAAAGTAACCCATTTTAAAAAGGATTTGGACAGACACATCTCCACAAAAAATATACAAATGGCTAAAAAAGTACATTAAAAACACATTCAACAACATAATTCATTAAGGAAATGCAAGTTAAACTACAATGAGATAATACTACTCACTTGTTAGAAATAATGAAATTGCAAAGACTGACCGTTCCAAGCATGTGGAACAAATAGAACTCTCATTTTCAACTAGTAGGACTATAAAATGGTTTGGCAGTTTAAGTTAAACATATAGCTACCATATGATCCAGACATTTCTTTCCTAGGTATTTATTCAAGAAAAAATAAATTTTATATCCATACAAAGACTGATAAATTAGTGTTCACAGAAGCTCTATTTGAATAGCCAAAACATAGAAATCATCCAATATCCATCAACAAATGCATAAACAATTGGGTATACCTGAATAACTAATCTGTGGATTGGTGTCTTTCCTTCCACCTCTACTGGTAGACTTTTCAGTACTAAATTCTCATTCATTATCTCTTTAAATATAGGTTTTGCCCATTCTCTATTTTCTTTCAGAAACTCCATTCACTAAACTTTAACTTCTCGTTCTGATTATTCTAATTTTCATGTGTCTTAATCTCATGATTTCATATCTTCCATTTCTATATCTTTGAGCTGTATTCTGAATGATTTACTCTGATCTATATTCCAGTTCATTCATTCTCTCTTGGGATTTGCCTAATTGCCTAATCTGTGGTTAAACTTAACAAATGAGTTTTGAGTTTTTATTACTGCATTTTTCATTAATAGAAATTACATTCAGTTCCTTTTTCAACCAGTTTGGTACCTTTTCAGATTCCTGCTTCCTGCATATATTTTCAATTGTGACTTTTATTTACTTAAATAGAAGTATCTGCGAACATGGCAGAGGAATAGGACAGGAAGACCACTTTCTCCCTCACAAATTCATCAAAAGAACATTTAAACGCTGAGTAAATTCCACAAAACAACTTCTGAATGCCGGCAGAGGACATCAGGCACCCAGAAAAGCAGCCCATTGTCTTCGAAAGGAGGTAGGAAAAAATATTTAAAAAATACTTAAATAGAGCCCATCATGGTTAGTTTAATAATGAATAATTAGTAATTAGAACACATAAGCATTTGCAAGTTTTCCTATAATTGTCCACTGTTTTTGCTGATTCTTGCTCAGGTTGTCTTATTTCCACTTGGTTGTCTTTTACAGATTATCCATTGACCTCAAAACTTAACTGACAGAACTTTTTTAGGCCAAAGACAAAAGTATTCTCTACAGAGAATTTGCTTTTTTATATCATATCATTTTAAATTCATGCCTTGACATATAACTTGATTTTTAAATGAAAAAAGGATGTGAACAGACATTTCTCAAAAAAAAAAAGAAAAACACAGCTAATAAACACACGGAAAGGTGCTCAACATCATCAGTTATTAGGGAAATGCAAATCAAAATCTCAATGAGATACCACTTTACACACACTAAGATAGCTATAATCAAAAAGACAGACAAAAGTAAGCGTTGGTGAGGATGTGGAGAAACTAGAACCCTCATATCTTGTTGGTAGGTGTAGCTGCTTTGGAAAACAGTTTGGCAGTTCCTCAAAACAAATATAGAATTACCATATGACCCAGCAATTCATACTTGTAGGTAAGTGGAGAATGAAAATATATTTCCTATGAGAATGGAAAACACATTTCCATACAAAAATTTGTATGCAAATATTTGTAAGAGCCAAGAAGTGGATATAACCATCAACCAAAGAATGGGAAAACAAAGTGTGGTATTATCCATACATTAAAAAGAATAAAGTACTGATTTACAATAAACATGAATAATCCTTGAAACAATTATGCTATGTGAAATAAAACACAAAAGCCATGTTATATGATTTCATTAATATCAAATGCCCAGAGTAAGCAAATCACAGAGACAAAAGTAGATAAGAAGAGAATTAGAAGTAGATTAGATTGCCAAGAGTTGGGGGTAAAGAAGGATATGGGGAATGACTATCAATGGTATAAGGTTTTTTTCTGGGGGTAATAAAAGTAGTCTGGAATTAAGATACTGATGATGGTTGTACAAATTTGTGGATATAGGAAAGGCCACTGAATTATACACTCTTAAGGGTGAATTTTGTGGCATATATATACATATGTAAAGAAAAAAAGATTTTAAAAATTTACATATTGAAATTTTTTTAGACCACCAAAGTGATGTGTACTTCCCCCATGATCTGGTAGTTTTGACTGCCCAAGGACAGGTTTTTTTCCCACTTCTATTTCACTTGGCATCAAGACAACTTTCCTTGTAGATCCCTGAAGGAAGTTTCATCCTTTCCATGACATCACAGACCTTTGGGATCCCAGAATTATGGGCAGAAGTCTCTTGTTGGCTAACCGTGAATGAGCCCTGGACTGACTTCTAACTATGCCTTAAACCCTACAAATCTNTTAAAAAATACTTAAATAGAGCCCATCATGGTTAGTTTAATAATGAATAATTAGTAATTAGAACACATAAGCATTTGCAAGTTTTCCTATAATTGTCCACTGTTTTTGCTGATTCTTGCTCAGGTTGTCTTATTTCCACTTGGTTGTCTTTTACAGATTATCCATTGACCTCAAAACTTAACTGACAGAACTTTTTTAGGCCAAAGACAAAAGTATTCTCTACAGAGAATTTGCTTTTTTATATCATATCATTTTAAATTCATGCCTTGACATATAACTTGATTTTTAAATGAAAAAAGGATGTGAACAGACATTTCTCAAAAAAAAAAAGAAAAACACAGCTAATAAACACACGGAAAGGTGCTCAACATCATCAGTTATTAGGGAAATGCAAATCAAAATCTCAATGAGATACCACTTTACACACACTAAGATAGCTATAATCAAAAAGACAGACAAAAGTAAGCGTTGGTGAGGATGTGGAGAAACTAGAACCCTCATATCTTGTTGGTAGGTGTAGCTGCTTTGGAAAACAGTTTGGCAGTTCCTCAAAACAAATATAGAATTACCATATGACCCAGCAATTCATACTTGTAGGTAAGTGGAGAATGAAAATATATTTCCTATGAGAATGGAAAACACATTTCCATACAAAAATTTGTATGCAAATATTTGTAAGAGCCAAGAAGTGGATATAACCATCAACCAAAGAATGGGAAAACAAAGTGTGGTATTATCCATACATTAAAAAGAATAAAGTACTGATTTACAATAAACATGAATAATCCTTGAAACAATTATGCTATGTGAAATAAAACACAAAAGCCATGTTATATGATTTCATTAATATCAAATGCCCAGAGTAAGCAAATCACAGAGACAAAAGTAGATAAGAAGAGAATTAGAAGTAGATTAGATTGCCAAGAGTTGGGGGTAAAGAAGGATATGGGGAATGACTATCAATGGTATAAGGTTTTTTTCTGGGGGTAATAAAAGTAGTCTGGAATTAAGATACTGATGATGGTTGTACAAATTTGTGGATATAGGAAAGGCCACTGAATTATACACTCTTAAGGGTGAATTTTGTGGCATATATATACATATGTAAAGAAAAAAAGATTTTAAAAATTTACATATTGAAATTTTTTTAGACCACCAAAGTGATGTGTACTTCCCCCATGATCTGGTAGTTTTGACTGCCCAAGGACAGGTTTTTTTCCCACTTCTATTTCACTTGGCATCAAGACAACTTTCCTTGTAGATCCCTGAAGGAAGTTTCATCCTTTCCATGACATCACAGACCTTTGGGATCCCAGAATTATGGGCAGAAGTCTCTTGTTGGCTAACCGTGAATGAGCCCTGGACTGACTTCTAACTATGCCTTAAACCCTACAAATCTACCAAATTCTTATTCAAATCTAATCAAATTCCCCCAGTTTAGAAAATACCCTCAAAGCAAATAAAGTTCAAGGGCTCCTACAATCTTAGATTTCCAGCTTCCTCTTAGATTTTGGCATATAGAACCCTAAGTACCTTAAAAAAATTATTTTTAAATACAGCTATTCTTAGCTATTTTCAGTGTGAAAGTTTTTCCAAATGACTTAACTATATTCCAAAAGTGAAAATCCAATATTTACTTTTCAAGTTAAAGTTAACTCCAGTGAGTTAGGACAGGATTTGCAAAAACTAAAGACAGCCTAATATAATCCACAATAAAGTAGCTTCGGAAGTACTTGTGACCTTGGGTGACTATAGCAGATATTTAAGACTTAAATAACATATTTCTATATACTCTGATGAAACGTTTACTTTAGAAAAACCATTAAACATTAATTTGAGTCCTAAAAGAAGCATGGATAGGTGACTTGTCTTTTAGGTATGGAGGCTCTTTATATAACGAAGTAAAATTAAGATGACAGCAAGGATACACAAAGAGACCAATAAAAGGATAGCCCAGAAACATGTGAACATGTGTATGGAAAGTTGATATATGACATTTATAGATTATTGAAAGGAAAAACAGAATATTCAATAAACGATGCTGGGAAGAGCAGATTACCTGTATGGAAAAAAAAATGAAACTGGATTCCTAAGTCACACCACACAAAAATTAATTTCATATGAACTAAGGACACAACTATGAAAGGCAACATTTTAAAGCTTTTAGAAGAAAACATCAGACTGTATCTTGATCTCAGGGAAAGGAAAGATTTGTTAAACAAGATGTCAAAAGAGCAAACCATAAGGAAAAGCTTGACATATTTAACCATGTTAAACTACAAAATGAATGTGTCTATCAAAAACCACTATAAAGAAAGTAAAAGACAAGCTGCTGCTGCTGCTAAGTCACTTCAGTCGTGTCCGACTCTGTGCTACCCACCAGGCTCCCCCGTCCCTGGGATTCTCCAGGCAAGAACACTGGAGTGGGCTGCCATTTCCTTCTCCAATGCATGAAAGTGAGAAGTGAAAGTGAAGTCGCTCAGTCATGCACGACTCTTCACGACCCCATGGACTGCAGCCTACCAGGCTCCTCTGTCCATGGGATTTTCCAGGCAAAAGTACTGGAGTGGGGTGCCATCACCTTCTCTGAAAAGACAAGCTACTTACTAGAAAAAAGATATTTGCCACAAGCATAACTGATAAGGGATTAGTATCCAGAAAATGTATATATATATGCCAGAAATCAACTTTTAAAAGACAAAAAATTAAAAACAGGCAAAAAACAAACAGCCATCCCATACATCCATAATTAAGGAAATGTAAATTAAACCCCACCATTTCTCACCTACCAGATGGTTGAAAAGAAAAATTCAGATTATTACAAATGTACAAATGTCTCAAATGTTGTTGAGAAAGGGAACAAAGTGAATACTTAACACATTGCTTGTGAGAGTATGAACTGTTATAAAGCAATTCAGTATTATCTAGCAAATGTGAAGATCCACAACTCTACTCTGAGGCAAAAAAGCACAGGAAATTGTTACACATGGACACAGAAAAACATGAACAGGTACAGTAATAACAAAATAGCTTTTAATGGCAAAAAGCAAAATCAGATTTTAATATGAAAACTGAAAACACCCTAAATATCCATCAACAGGAAGATGGATAAACAATTGTAAATTCATATAGTGGCATGCTATGCAGCAAAAAAAGGAAATGAACTATAACACAACATAGATGACTCTCATAAATACAATTTGGGGCTCCCCAAAACATGAAACTGAACAGTACATTACTTATGAATACCTACTTATGTAGTAAAACTATACAAAAACTCAAGGAGCATAGCAAAAGACATGATCAAGAAGAAAGATACAATTATGGTTAAAAAAAAATATGTATTAGTCTATAACATGATATAAGTACAGGGCATTTATTTTATCTGTAGTCTCTAAACCTGTAGATGTATCAAAAGTACTATTTTGCACACATGAAATAATTTTCATTTAAAAATTAAGCAAGCACATGGCTGTAGTATAAATTATGAAAATATAGAAAACTATATGAAGAAAATAAAAATTAACAATAACCCCATAATCCTGAGATAACTACAATACTTAAATAAACATAGTTAAATGATGTGTTTTCTTCATCCCCCCTAGAGTGGAAGCACGGAGTCCTAGCCAGTGGATCACCAGGGAATTCCCATTTTACTATTTTTACTTTTTTTTTTTTCAACAGTTTTATTGAGGTACTGACTTAAGTGAACTGCACATATTTAAAATGTACAATTACATGAGTCAGACATATGTATACAGAAGCGGAAACATCTTTACAATCAAGAAAATGAACATGAATACATTCATGGGACAGGAAAGCCTGGCAGGATCCCAAAGAGTTGAACATAACCGAACAACTGAACTGAACTGACCAATGAATAAATTCGCCATCCCTGAAAGTTATCCCCTTAACATCCATCCCCTTTTCCTTTCCTTGCTGCTCCCTACTGTCAGGTAACTACTGATCTGTTTTCTATTACATTAGTTTGTCGTTTCTAGAGTTTTGTCAGCTATAGTTTGGGCGTAACTTATTCATATGCTTCACTTTAGTAGATACTGCCATCAATTTACACTTCTACCAGCAGAGTACAAGAGTTCCAGTTGTTCCACATACTTATCAACACTTGTTTGCCTTTTCCATTTTTAGCCATTTTTTTCATATCCTAAGAAAAATACACATAAAATTATTGCCTGAACAAAAAAATTAAACTCTCAATGAAGACTGAAGTTAAACTCAGAAGTTTTCATCTAAGAGCATTTTCCCTTAAATGCACGATAATAACTGAAGCAAAGGCCCTAACTGGTGTATGATTCATGAATTCTGATTCAGCCAAACTGTCTGATACCTATATAAGATTTTTAGAAGAGTCATTGAGATACACACTAGAAAAATCACATGACTTAAGTTATTGTTCACTCAGTCGTGTCTGACTATTTGTGACCCATGGACTGCAGCATGCCAGGCTTCCCTGTCTGTCACCATTTCCCACAGCTTGCTCAAACTCACGTCCATTGAGTTGGTGATGCCATTCAACCATTTCATTCTCTGTTGTCCCCTTCTCCTGCCTTCAATCTTTCCCAGGATCTGGGTCTTTTCTAACAAGTCAGCTCTTCACATCAGGTTGCCAAAGTATTTGAGGCTCAGCTTCAGAATCAGTCCTTCCAATGAATAGTCAGGGTTGATTTCCTTTATACTACTCAGGGGGTTCTCAAGGCAAGAATGCTAAAGTGGTTCCAAGGAACAAGGGACTCTCAAGTCTTCTCTAACACCACAGTTCAAAAGCATCAATTCTTTGGTGCTCAGCCTTCTTTATGGTCCAACTCTCATATTCATATATGACTACTGGAAAAACCATAGCTTTGACTATATGAATCTTTGTTGGCAAAGTAATGTCTCTGCTTCTTTAATATGCTAAGTTGGGAGCATCTAAGTACTGGAACTCAGATGAAATGCAATTCAACAGTTTGTTAAAGTGTGACTTTAACAATGACAACATCTGAACTCAACAGATCAAAATACCACTAAAATAGTGTTCATAATTTGAATTGGGGGGATTAAATATTTTCTATTCAATATGCTCAGATACTTGCTCTCAGCTACTACTTAGCTTCCTGTCTGTTGCTCTCAGCAGACAGGAACCATGCTGGGAGATGCTCTTTAATATAAACGTATCCTATTAGCCTTACATTCTTTCCAATCTGACCATAAACTCCCCTATACTCTACTACCCTATCACTTCTTCAAATCTTTGTGTCTCAAAATAAGGATTCTACAATCACTATCTTTATTTCTTCATCTTCTATTTACTCCTCAAAGTCATTCAAATTTGGCTTCCATCCTTATCTTTTTACTGGGTTGGCCAAAAAGGTTCTGTAAGTTTTTCTGTAAGATATGGAAAATCTCAAAATTTTTGGCCAACCCAATATTTAAACTATGCTTGTTGAGTTCAACAACAGCCTTCTAACTACCAAAGCCAACAGGTAATTTATCAGTTCCTATCTTCCCGATTCCTCTATCTCATTTGACTCTAAAATAGATTTCTATCCTTTATTAAAACTCTTCCCTCTCCTGGCTTCTATGACACTACTGTCTGTTAATTTGCTTCCTTCTTTCCTGAACTTGCCTCCTTGGTCTCCTTGGCTGTCTCTACCCATCACTTAAGTGCTGGTATTTTCCATCTTTGGTCTTCCTCTTTTTTTTTTTTTTAATTCTACTTACTTGAATCATTTCTTCCACTTTCACAAGATAAAGTATCACAAATCCATGGGTGGTTTCCAACATTCACAACTCTGATCCTGACTTTAGAAAATCCCAGTACCAATATACCTAACTGTCAAATAGACAGCTCTGCCAAAGGTCCTACAAGAATAACAAGCTCATTTTCTCTCAACCTGAATTAGTCCCTCAATTTGTTAGTTTTATTTGTGAATACACAATTGTAATTCAAGTGGAGCCAATAAAATACAAGAGGAACTTAAAATTTTTGTTTCTTGAAGAATTTTTTTAAAAAGAACAAATTTTTATGAAGGCTTTTTCCTCCATACTCGAAGTCATTAGCAAAAGCTACAAAATATATGATAAAATATCTCAAATCCTAGTTCTCAAAGGCAATCATATTAATATTTTCTTCCAGAAAGAGCAATTTTTAACACTGAAAAAGTCACATATCAAAATATTGAACTGATAAGTACAGAGTGTTGTTACTGTTAACTCTTAATATTTCCAGGCTGCTTATAACAGTATTAATCAGAGAAAACACCTCTATCAAACAGCCTACTTGGAGGAAGAATCAGTATATTTTAGAAATGAAAGCAATTCCTTTACATGCTGTATTTTAAAGCAGCGGTCCAGAACTTTTTGGCACTTTTTGGTACCAGTGACCAGTCTGGTGGAAGATAATTTTTCCATGGAGGTGGTGTGTGTGGAGGGACGCAGGGCGGGGCGCCAGGGGGGTGCCCGGGGTGGTTTTGGAATGATTTAAGCGTCTTACATTTATTGTGCACTTTATTTCTATTATTATTACATCAACTAGACCTCAGATCATCAGGCATTAATCTCAAAGGTGGGGGGACCCCTGTTCTAAAGGAGTCAATCAGCGTTTTTTGTCTTGGCATTTATCTTACCTATACCTACCATCTGTGTGCCATAAAGCCACGATTCATGTGTAGTATTTTCTTGATTTAAAGAAAACCATAGTAAAGAAGCAAGAAGCTGCTGTTGATGCTGCTGCTAAGTCGCTTCAGTCGTGTCCAACTAGCTAGGTAGATAATTCATATTTTCCAAAATTCAAAGCAAAGTAATATTTACCACCCCTCCGCGGATTCAAAAAGTTTCAGAAACATCACCGATAGAAACAATTCTTTAACCAGGTCTCATCAGTTTCTCCAGGTAAAAAGCCCTCCCTAGCCCCCGCTCCCAGAGCCGGTGGTCGGAAGCGCGCGCCAAGGGCAGGGAGGGGGGCGCGCGGCCGGCTCCACCGGGGCTGGGGTCTCCCCTCCGTCCGGCCCGGGGGTCCCAACGAGGAGACCCGCGAACCCAGAGGACCCAGTGCTTCACAGGGCGAGTCCCTGCCCTCCAGGCCTCAGAGATCCCGGGTGTCGAGGAAATCTCCCTCAGGCCTGAGAAGAGCAGGCGTCGCTAAGGAGAATCAGGTTCAGTCCCCCGAGCCCCGAAATAGTGCGACTTTTTTATTTTTAAAGTTAAAGGAGACCAAACCCTACAAAACAACTGCTCCACACACAGCCGCCAGAGGCTGCGGGTGAGGGGGCTATCCAGCCGCCGGCGAGTCCCACCGCGTGGGCCCAGCAACGGCCGCTCGAAGCCACACAGCTTACCCGAGGAAGCGCCCGGGGCCCCACACCTGAGCCCCCTGGCTCTCTCCCCCGCCGCGTCCCCGGGGTCTCCACGCTTCGCTCTCGGGGAGTCCCCGCTTCACACGCCGCTGAGGCAGTGCCGCCCGGCCGCGGCCGGTTACCTGCTCGAGGTAGTGGGCGCTCTGGCGCCGCCGCCCGCGGGAACCGCGATTCGGGTCACCTCGCGCGGCCGCGCCCCGAGGCCCCTCCCCCGGCNTCTGTGCGACCCCACAGACGGCAGCCCACCAGGCTCCCCCTTCCCTGGGATTCTCCAGGCAAGAACAATGGAGTGGGTTGCCATTTCCTTCTCCAATGCATGAAAGTGAAAAGTGAAAGGGAAGTCACTCAGTCGTGTCTGACTCTTCGCAACCCCATGGACTGCAGCCCACCAGGCTCCTTCGTCCATGTGATTTTCCAGGCAAGAGTACTGGAGTGGGGTGCCAGTGCCTTCTCCAAGTGGTTCAGACTACATGTTGCCAACGCAGGGGGCCCAGGTTCAATCCCTGGTCAGGGACGAAGAATTGATGCTTTTGAACTGTGGAGCTAGAGAAGACTCTTGAGAGTCCCTTGGACTGCAAGGAGATCAAACCAGTCAATGATAAAGGAAATCAGTCCTGAATATTCATGGAAGAACTGATGTTGAATCCAAAGCTCCACTATTTTGGCCACTTAACGTGAAGAGCCAGCTCATTGGAAAACACCCTGATGCTGGGAAAGATTGAGGACAGGAGGAGAAGAGGGTTGCAGAGGATGAGATGGTTGGATGGCATCACTGAACTCAGTGGACATGGGTTTGATCAAACTCTGGGAGACAGTGAAGGACAGTGAAACCTGGCCTGCTGCAGTCTATGGGGTTGCAAAAAATTGGACATAGCTGAGTGGCTGACCAACAACTGCAAGGAACTAGACCCTGCGTGCCACAAATAAGAGCCTGCATGCCGCAGCTAAGACCTGGTGCACCCAAATAAATTTTTTTTTAAATGAGGGAGTGAGCCATGCAGACATCTGAGGAACAGAATTCTAGGGGGAGAGAAGAGCGAATATCAAAATTCTGTGATGGGAAAAAGAGATTGTCCTGCCAGAGGAACAGGTCATTGTGTCTCGAAGGTGGTAAGAGAGGAGGTGAGAAACAGACTGAAAAACAGGAAATCCATCAACTTACAATCATTAAATTCTCCAAAGTAAAGAAGAAAAACCTTATGAATTTGTCAGAGTCCAAAAAACCAAAATCAAAACAAACAAACAAAAAACTGCCGCTGTTCCCAGTAAAAATGCTAAGGTATAGACAATAACTTTCTCTTATGAAGAAAAGTATCAGTTAGAGCACACAAGCATACATCATATTACTCATGCAATGTAAAGACATTTCTGTTGTTCAGAAATGTGGAGGGATGCCAGAAATTACCTCTTTGGTTCAATATTGTTATTTTGGTTCAATATTGTTATATTTGCTAAAGCAATAAGATAAGAAAAGGAAATAAGTAATATTCTCCTTATTGTTTGCAGATAATATGTTCCTACAGTGAGAACATATTGGTATGTTCACACTGTGAGGTATTTTCAGCAATTAGAACTGAATCACACATATACAGAGATCAGACTTACAGTTGTGAAGAGGGAAGGGAGGAGGGAGAGGGATGAACTGGGAATTTGGGGCTCGTAGATGCAAATTATTGGAGAAGGCAATGGCAACCCACTCCAGTGTTCTTGCCTGGAGAATCCCAGGGACGAGGGAGCCTGGNTTTATCTAAAATTTTATTTTTTTCTTCTGGTAACTAAAAGCTAATTTGCAATATGTTTCAATGGAAAAATTCTAAGCATAAAAATTATACAGTCACATCTAAAACTGATAAACATTTAAAAAATACTTAAAGTTTAATGATAAATTATAGTTTTAAGCATATAAAATGAAATAGCATCACAATGATAATTATGAACACAGAAGTGTATGCTACAGGGAAAAAAGTAATATAAAAGTTCTCAAACATTTTACAAAGTCTATAAAACCTATATATATATAAATCTACTATGTATTCAGCACAGTTTTATGCATGAGCATAATGCAATATTCCTGCCTCAAAGTGAGTAGTTTGGGTGTATATGGGATAGTGTTTCCACATATCAGTGGCCAGAGAATAAAACGGAAACTCACATTCTCTTTATATGAAGGCATGCTTATAACAGGTACTGCCAATTGAGACTTTAGTGTTTCTTATGTGTGTTTTATGTACTTCTATTATTTAAAGGAGGTGTCTTCCCATAAGCTAGTCTCTTATTATAGTTATAAATTCTGTTCTCCTTTACTTGTGGACAACCACATTTTATTTTAACCATGTAGACTTTCTCCATCTGTTTCTTACCAGCCAATGTTGGACATTAAGGTAGGTCTAACAATAGCCCTTAATCCATGGAAAATTGTTTACTTCCACACTACCATAAAAGTTATTGTCTTGAAAAATCCCAAATATGTGAGTATAGCGATTAGAAAACTTTAACAATTCCAGACTATTAGAAGCCTCTCACATTAAGATTAAATATCTGGTCTGATAAACAAAGCCCTTCTCAGTCTACCCAAACACAAATTTTCTTCTTCCTATACTATTAACTCAACCTCAAAATATATATTTCAATGCAAACTATTATATGTATGTATAATTGAATTACCTTCCACACCAGAAACTAACACATTAATGTGAATCAACTATTCTTCAATAAAATAAATTAAACAAGCAAAAAAAACTCCTAATATTTCATATCCTTTAATGGCTTCTTGATTTCTCAAGACTTACTCTGTCAAGGATTTTCTAACTTGAACTTAGTATTTGATAATTTGTTCAAATGTCATCTCTTTGATAACAATCTGTCACTTTCAGAGTGAATCTTCTCTCCTTATTAACTAGTACTTTACCATATTTTACTTTATATAATATATACTTTACATATTTTACCATGAATTATTTATTTATGTACATTCAGGACTTGCTCTTGATGTCAGGCATCCACCATTCATGCCTCTCTTCAAGACATACCTTAGTTCCTGAACTCAACAGCGAGTGTTTCCTAGTGGTTAGAACAACACATTCTCAAGTCAGTGGAATTGGCTTTTTCAGGTTATTATGAAGAATAAATGACTTAAAATATGTAACGATATTAGAACTGAGACTGACAGGAAGTCATTGTTTCATGAGGATTATTCCTGAGAACAAGGAGTGAGGGGCAGAATAGAAATAAGGGAAAGAACTGCAATAAACATTATTTCTATGAGAACATAATCCTTTTGCACATAATTACAGAAATATAATATTAGAGATATTTCATGCAAAATCTTTTTTCAATTCATTGATAAAAAAACTTAAGCACTAATATGTCCCACAAGAAGTTTAGAAGCTGATTTAGGACTAAGTCCCTATGTCAGTGGTCTCTTTACCCAGACTTGACTAAAGTTAAGTAGTAATATCCTTGATTAAAATATGAAATACATTTTATTTATGGAAAATTTTACTATCAATATGTTTGGCATTTTATGACCTTCTTTGGCTATGTGGCTTAGCTATCTCCATTCAGCCCTTAATTTACTTATATATTACATGCCCACATTGAAATCTTCCAAAATAAAAACATTGAAGAACAGTTCCTTTTCCATAGTTGGCTTGGGAAGTAACAGAGGTAAAATAATATAGTTGAATCTCAATATTGAGGGAGACATTGATTGAACTAAAACAGAGGAATAAAATGGGGTATGAGGCAGTCTAATAAGACATTAATGAGTCCATACTGAACTGTCTGGATTTGTGACTAGTTTTGTTCTTTCATTTGTTTAATAAATTTATACTGAACACTTGGATATGCCCAGCCCTGCTGTTTATTAAAACATGGTGCTTGAATCCTGGTTGTGGAAGGAGATAGAGAAAGCATTGAACAATACATAGTAGGAATAATAGACAAGATGCCTCAATGCACTTAATGTGGGAGATGGGAGAATAGCTGGCATCAGAAATAAATTTCATCTTTCTGGCTCGAGGAACTAGATGGTGATGGCATTCATGAAATAGGGAAACTGAAGAGAATTCTCTTTTGTGTGCATGTTTCAGGGTGGGATGTTAAAGAATTATATGACTTTTGAACAAATGAGTTTGAAGTGAACTGGAGAAATCTGAGGAGGTCGTTAAGGAGTTTTATACACACATCTAACCAAATGTAACGGCGAAGGCAATGGCACCCCACTCCAGCACTGTTGCCTGGAAAATCCCACGGACAGAAGAGCCTGGTAGGTTGCAGTCCATAGGGTCGCTGAGGATTGAACACGACTGAGTGACTTCACTTTCACTTTTTACTTTCATGCATTGGAGAAGGAAATGGCAACCCACTCCANTCCATCACCAACTCCCGGAGCTTGGTCCAATTCATGCCCATTGAGTCAGTGATGCCATCCAACCATCTCATCCTCTGTCATCCCCTTCTCCTCCTGCCTTCAATCTTTCCTAGCATCAGGGTCTTTTCCAACGAGTCAGTTCTTTGCATCAGGTGGCCAAAGTAGTGGAGCTTCAACTTCAGATCAGTCCTTCCAATGAATATTCAGGACTGATTTCCCTTAGTACTGACAGTTAAGATTCACTCTGTAATGCAGGTGATGCTCCCACATGCCACAGAGCAACTAAGCCTGTGCACTGCAACTGCTAAGACCATGTACCACAACTACTGAAGCCCATGTGCCACAACTAGAGAGTCTGTGCGCTGCAATAAAAGATCCTGTGTGATGCAATGAAGAGCCTGTGTGCCTCAGCTAAGACTGGATGCAGCCAAATAAATAAGCAATCAATATAATACTTAAAAAAAAAAAGAGTGAATGGTAAATGAATGCGCAGTAGTCCTTCCTGAACTGGGTGGGGTGCTTGGTTCCCTGATGAACAACCTTAGCAACCTCCTCACTGATGCAGAAGTCCCCAAACAAGAGCTTCCCAAATTGCTCCTAATTTTCTTCCATCTAAAAAGGCTTATTAGAAGAACTTACTCGGCTGACAGATATAGTTTGTTGAAAACAACAAAACCAGTTCCTTTGTTTTCTTTGAAATGCTCCCCCTTCCTGTTCCACTTTCAGAGGCAATGCTGCATTGATAAGTACAAATGGAGGATATGGTACACCTTTCTCTGTGACCTTGTGTTCCCTCTTCCCACAGAATGCAACATTCTGAGTGGGTTTTTTTTTGTTTGATTACTGTTTGTTTTTTTAATGTTAATCATTAATGCTTTCAATGTTTAATGTCCTTTTATTTGAGGCAGATATAAGGAGAAACAGATTTAGGTTGACGTGGATAACACAGCAGGCTAGACTTTGCTATGCGTTTTATTTCATTTGATAGAGACAAATCACTTAATCCCTGTCCTAATCCTCTTCATTCTTCCTTAATTTAGTGCAGTTTATGAATGCTTTATGACTCAGTCCAGCCCTACATTGCCAGTCTCCCCTAAAACTAACCCCACCACACATTTTTGACCTTCTGAATTAACTGAAATTCCCTAAGTTGCCAAATTCACACTACTGTTCTCTTTACTTCCATTTTATGTGTATCACTGGTAAGTTCATGTTCATTCAGTATCACTTCTTCTGGAAGATGAAACTCCACAAAACCCATCTGAGAGTACTTAGGTGATCCTCAAAATTTCCCTCATAATCCATTCATATCTGTATCCTGGCACCTACTCAATAACTGTGATTATTGGCTTTCCCCCTTTTTTCCTATCAAACTCATTCTGTGTGAGTTACCAATAAACAGGAATTATAACCCACCACCTTCTTGAGCATACTCATAGTTCCTCACATAGCAGCACTCAAATATTCATTGAATGAATGAAAAACAAATCTTTAAAAGAATGTGAATTCCTAGAGTACTTGTAAAATAATTTCACAGATATAAATGGTCTTAGGAACACAGTGGGGGTGGCATACAGATTTCTGCTTCCCTCCAAATTATTTCCTTCTCATGTTCTGCCTTAGAAAAACATAACAGCAGAAACCTATACATATTCATTCTTTCATTTATTCACTTGTTCAACAAACTTTCTTGAGGGCTTGAAGTATATCAAGTACAACCCTAAGCATTTGCTTCAGAGAGAAAGTGGCATTTCAACAGAGTCACGGATGGTCGGTCATCAAACCTTAATTCCTTCTTGTGGCCTCAGAGCTAAACTTCACTGTCCATTCCCTTTGCATCTAGGTAAAGTCATATGATCAGTCCTCATCAATGGGATTTGGAATTTCACTTCTGGATCTACACAATTAAAAGCCGGGAGTCTCTCTCCTTTCCATCCCTTGACCACCTTGGACCCCTGTTAAACCATTACTAACCATGGTATCACTGATTCAACGGACATGAGTTTGAGCAAACTCCAGGAGCTAGTGAAGGACCGGGAAGCCTGGCGTGCTGCAGTCCATGTCCACAAAGAGTCAGATGTGACTGAGCAACTGAGTAGCAACAACCATCACTAAAGCTAATAATCCAACTAGATGGAAGAGGTCCTGGTTTATGATTGACTCCATGGAACAAAGCTCCACCCACCTCCCACTGATCTTGACTGGATTGTGATATGAATGAAAAACAAACTTTTTTGTGTAAACTACTAATACTAAGGCATTTTTTCTCCAGCTAGCTTTACCTACCCTGATTAACATTGCCATATATGACAATATGTAGATTACATAAAACACTAGAAAATGTTTTATCCTACTCTAGGCCTTGATTGAAAGTGAAAGTGCTAGTTGTTCAGTCGTGTCCGACTCTTTGCATCTCCATGGACCGTATTCTCACAGGCTCCTCTGTTCATGGAATTCTCCAGGCAAGAATACTGGAGTGAGTACCCATTCCCTTCTCCAGAGGATCTTCCCAACCCAGGGATTGAACCCAGGTTTCCTGCATTGCAGGCAGATTCTTTACTGTCTCAGCCACCAAAAGGCTTTGTGTAAGAAACATGAAAATTGATCAAAGAAAGCATTGTCCCAAATGGATAGTGAAAGATCCTTATGGATACACAGATCTTTTTTTCTCTCTCTCTGATGGTCACCTGATCTAAATGCTGACATCTTGACCTGAAAAGAAGCATGGCACCACCATTACATCATATTCATCCTCTCTATCAGCCCTTGTTAGTCTCTTTCATGCACTTTGAAGGGTTTCCTAGTGAGGCTCAGGAAGTTCAGTGCTACTCAAAGTAGACTATGTACTAAAGAGTGATGAAAGATAGGAATACAAAAATAGGCTCAGAAGGCTCTTGAATATCTTACCAAGGAGGTTGTGTATTAATCTATAGGACATATAGTTGAATAAACTATGGCCTGTTTGTGGTGGGATGAGTTTTTTGTTTTTTTTCCTCCGTAACTGGTACTCACTTAAAGCTAAGGTAATGGTGGGAAAATCATAGATGCTCCACCAAGAGATATAATCATGATGAGGGCATCTTTTCTCAGTGCCCTCGTCCACAGCCCTTCCCTCCTCCAAACCCATTAGTTAATGAAACTTCATAGCACCAAAAGGCTGAGAGTTTCATGGAGGCCAAAATGAAAAATATTCAGCTCCTAAGATGGGAGTCAATTGTACTGCTAGAATCAGAGGATCATTATAAAGGAGGAAAGAAAAAAAAGAGAGGACCCAGGAAAAATAAAAAGAGGGCTTCCTACCAACCACAAGACCAACTTGCCCAACCAAGCTGAGATGCTGGTCCAAAGAGAATGAGAGACGCTTGGAGCACATCATGTGACATTGCCCCAGGATTCCAGGACAAAGGCCCCCAGACTCACTGAGTAAAACAAACATTTAAATCCCTACTTCCTATGAATTGCGTATGGAATGGAAGAAGTGATTCACACCCCAAGTTAATGACTGCATTCTTCCAGACTCTCTGCGCAATGGTTTAAATTGTGTCAGTTTGTTTAAGCCAAAGCTACTTTTCCCAAAATCTCTTTCCCTCTGTTGTTCTCTGCTAGATTGACCAAAAAGAAGAAGTGGGGTAGAGTTTGCAAACTTGAAGCAAAACAGCTCTTACTCTCTGAAGATCCTCGTGATAATAGACAGGGGCAGACAAACAGAGATGCTGGCAGGTTCTAGCTTGTCCTTGCTCCCCAGGTCTAAGCTTCTCCCCCTAAACACCGGCCCTACTGACCTCCAGAGTCCCAGGCCCTTCTCCAGGCCTTGGCTGAAGACCAGCAGAGCTCACAGAAGTCCACAGACTTTCTCATGGCACTCCTTCTNGGGGGGCGGGGGAGGTAAAGGGTAGAATTTTTTTCAAATTACTTGCTCATATTTTTAAGCTTTTCTTTTAAATCTTTAAACACATATAATTATTTTGTATGTCTAATAACACTAATATCCGCAGGTTTCTGGATGTGATTTTATTGTCTGGTGTTTCCAACGGCTGTCACGCAGAGTGAAGTTTTCCACATGTGTTTTGTGACTTGTTTTGACCATGAGTTGCCTAAGTTCCCTCAAAAGTTATCCAAGGGGAGTTGTTGAAACCTGTGTGGAACTTGCATTTCTCCGGAGAATATTTACAGCTTATCTTTTAAAAACACTTTTAGTTTTGTTATCCTGCAGTCAGAGAATAAGTCTTGTAATATTTGTTTAGAAATCAAGTTGTCTGTTGTAATAAGTATATAATCAATATTATACACCAAGGATGTTCTGTGCTGTTTATAGGAAAGCACATTCTGTCACTAACCACAGACAGTGAAGTGCAGGATGTCTTATTGTCACTTAAACTTCGAGTCTGTGCCGCCAGGGAGGCAGGCAACTCCAGCTGCGTTGGCCTTGGGGTGCTGCCCCTCAGGCTGCACTGGGATGAGGGAGATTCATCGGCACCCGAGCCTAGGGCGAGGGGCTGTCTCGTCCCCACTTCCAGCCCAGGCCTGCAGGGCTCCCTCGGGCGCCTGGGAGCGCCTGCAGCGGACGGTGGGCGGGGCTTCCTCAGGCGTGCGATCCCAGGACTTCCTGTCCCGTCCCCTCTATCCCCGCACAGCCTTCCTCCTCTGACATCAAAGAACAGCAAGACGGTTGTGTAGCCGGAGTAGAAGCTTGAAAATGACTGGGGCAGGGGAGTCAGCCCTGGGGAGCCCCTTTAGATGACCCCAAAGCGCGGATGCCCAGGGCTTTCCCTGGCTGCCTGCTGCTGGGTGAATGGGTACATGCTTCCTTGTCTGGGTTGGGATGGAGTCAGGAGGGCGCAACAGAAGGCCAGGAGGGTGTAAGGGGGGAGTGAAATGTGATCAACGTTTTATAAAGTTCTGGACTTTATAAAAGTTGGACTCTGGACTCCGCTCAGTGACAAGAGGGGGCTGGCGGGGCCCGAGGGAAGGCAGGGAGGGGCATGAGGGGCCCAGGCCACCGAATGGGTGCCAGGAGGGAGAGACGTGGGACCCGCGGCCCGAAGGTCCTTCACACGCTACCTCTTCCCTGGGGTCCCCAGGCCTGGAGAGGGGCCACGGCGGCACGACTCCCCAGGCCTGACCTTGAGTGAGGCCAGTCTGGCTTCGGGCCACGAGACTGGATCTGAAATGTGAAGAAATGCGGCTATTTTCCGGTTGACGTGGAAGGGATCCGGTTACCATCTGCTCCGGGACGGAAGGGGTTCTCCTCGGAGGGAGGGCNTGGCGTGCTGCGATTCATGGGGTCGCAAAGAGTCGGACACAACTGAGCGACTGAACTGAACTGACTGAAAATTCCAATATATTCTATTACCAAAGAAACATCAAGAACTTTGTACAGCTGTATAAAAAGCAACTAACTTTTTAGAGAATAAACATTTTGGAGTTAGCAAAAAATAAAAAGGAACGCTCTAAAGGCTAACAACAACAATAGACATTTAAACATAATTTAAGACATTAAGACTTGGAACGATTCTTATTTCTTAAAAAATTAATTTCTTAAGATAAAATTGGAAAATAATGACATTTTAAAAATTAATTTAAGACATTAAAACTTGGAACGATTTTTATTACTTAAAAATTAATTTCTTAAGATATAATTGGAAAATAATGCATCCATTTCAAGTTCGATGACTTTTGACAAATCAATGTACCCATGGAACCACTACCCTGTTCAAGAAAACAGGACTTCCCCACCTTTGCAGTCAATCTCCCTACCACTCCCTGTCCCAGGTAATCAGTGATCTAGTTCCTGTCACTATGGACCAGTTTTGTCAGTTCTCAAAATTCACAGAGTATATATATACTTGTTCATCACTCAGCATGATGCTTTTGAGAGCAATCCATATTATTGCCAAGTATCAGGAATTCATTTCATTTTATAGAAGAGTGATATTCCTTTGAATGACTGTATCACAATTATATCCATTCACCTCGTGATGGATATTTGAATGGTTTTCACCTGGGGATTTAGGGGGCTTCCCTTGTGGCTCAGACGGTNAAAACAGGACTTCCCCACCTTTGCAGTCAATCTCCCTACCACTCCCTGTCCCAGGTAATCAGTGATCTAGTTCCTGTCACTATGGACCAGTTTTGTCAGTTCTCAAAATTCACAGAGTATATATATACTTGTTCATCACTCAGCATGATGCTTTTGAGAGCAATCCATATTATTGCCAAGTATCAGGAATTCATTTCATTTTATAGAAGAGTGATATTCCTTTGAATGACTGTATCACAATTATATCCATTCACCTCGTGATGGATATTTGAATGGTTTTCACCTGGGGATTTAGGGGGCTTCCCTTGTGGCTCAGACGGTAAAGAATCTGCCTGCAATGCAGGAGACCCAGGTTGAATCCCTGGGTCAGGAAGATCCCCTGGAGAAGGGAATGGCCTGGAGAATTCCATGAACGGAGGAGCCTGGCGAGCTACAGTCCATGGGGTTGTGAAGAGTTGGACACTGACCAACTGACTAACGTGAACAAAGCTGCATAAAAGCAAACCCCTTTTGTGGACATATATTTTATAAATTTCATTTAAAATTTTTAATTCTTTAATATGAATTTATTTTGTGAAGGATGTTATATTCACAAATACAAAAAGTATTCAAATGTCCAAAAGGCTGAAGTACAAGCTTATCTTTGTTTCCTATCAAGAACGTATTTAATATAAGTCACACAGTATGCCAGGTGTATTATTAGATTATTTCATTTAATCTGCCCAACAACTTTACGAAGTACTTATTTTCATGTGAAAGTGAAAGTCCCTCAGTCACGTCTGACTCTTTGCGATGCCATGGACCATTACAGACCGTGGAATTCTCCAGGCCAGAATACTGGAGTGGGTAGCCATTCCCTTCTCCACGGGAATCTTCCCAACCACACTTGCAAAACTGGCCTATCAAATTGGAGTTGCCCAAGGTCAAACAGAAGGCAAATAGTAGCAAGTTCTGCCAACCCCACAGCCACACCCCGCCCGATTGGGCTCCTAACCACAAACCCACCCTAATGTCATTGTAATAACCTTAGTATGTCTGACAGACCTGGAAACCAATATCCAAGCAGGCCCTAGTCATGGTGTTATTTCTTGATCGGCTTTTTTTGGTCAGAAACTCATCTATTGGGGGTGCAGAGGAGACAGCATGGACAGATTTCCTTGAGACTGAGGAAATCTATTAGAAACTAAAAACCTGTTTTCTAATCAGTCAGGCACTGAAAGTTCACTTTGGTCTTGGTTCATATATTTCATATTTGAGCAAGGAAAATTTTCACTGTTGGGGATGAGTAGGATGTACAACTTTTACTTTCAATGACCTAGATACTCCATCTGCATATTGCGATTTTTAATTAGTTTGTTTGGACATACCCTTAAGCATCATCCCACTTTCCACTCACACTCTCAGCACCCACTAGGATCTCAGAGGCTTCTGGGACTGAGCCGATCTATGAATGTCATCCCCGAGGTAGTTAGGAAGGGGCGACAGTCCTTCCCTCCATGCTCCTGTCTTTCCTGTTTGGCCCCAGTAGTTTCTATTTGCAAATGCTTTGTGGATCAGAANTGTCTCAGCCACCAAAAGGCTTTGTGTAAGAAACATGAAAATTGATCAAAGAAAGCATTGTCCCAAATGGATAGTGAAAGATCCTTATGGATACACAGATCTTTTTTTCTCTCTCTCTGATGGTCACCTGATCTAAATGCTGACATCTTGACCTGAAAAGAAGCATGGCACCACCATTACATCATATTCATCCTCTCTATCAGCCCTTGTTAGTCTCTTTCATGCACTTTGAAGGGTTTCCTAGTGAGGCTCAGGAAGTTCAGTGCTACTCAAAGTAGACTATGTACTAAAGAGTGATGAAAGATAGGAATACAAAAATAGGCTCAGAAGGCTCTTGAATATCTTACCAAGGAGGTTGTGTATTAATCTATAGGACATATAGTTGAATAAACTATGGCCTGTTTGTGGTGGGATGAGTTTTTTGTTTTTTTTCCTCCGTAACTGGTACTCACTTAAAGCTAAGGTAATGGTGGGAAAATCATAGATGCTCCACCAAGAGATATAATCATGATGAGGGCATCTTTTCTCAGTGCCCTCGTCCACAGCCCTTCCCTCCTCCAAACCCATTAGTTAATGAAACTTCATAGCACCAAAAGGCTGAGAGTTTCATGGAGGCCAAAATGAAAAATATTCAGCTCCTAAGATGGGAGTCAATTGTACTGCTAGAATCAGAGGATCATTATAAAGGAGGAAAGAAAAAAAAGAGAGGACCCAGGAAAAATAAAAAGAGGGCTTCCTACCAACCACAAGACCAACTTGCCCAACCAAGCTGAGATGCTGGTCCAAAGAGAATGAGAGACGCTTGGAGCACATCATGTGACATTGCCCCAGGATTCCAGGACAAAGGCCCCCAGACTCACTGAGTAAAACAAACATTTAAATCCCTACTTCCTATGAATTGCGTATGGAATGGAAGAAGTGATTCACACCCCAAGTTAATGACTGCATTCTTCCAGACTCTCTGCGCAATGGTTTAAATTGTGTCAGTTTGTTTAAGCCAAAGCTACTTTTCCCAAAATCTCTTTCCCTCTGTTGTTCTCTGCTAGATTGACCAAAAAGAAGAAGTGGGGTAGAGTTTGCAAACTTGAAGCAAAACAGCTCTTACTCTCTGAAGATCCTCGTGATAATAGACAGGGGCAGACAAACAGAGATGCTGGCAGGTTCTAGCTTGTCCTTGCTCCCCAGGTCTAAGCTTCTCCCCCTAAACACCGGCCCTACTGACCTCCAGAGTCCCAGGCCCTTCTCCAGGCCTTGGCTGAAGACCAGCAGAGCTCACAGAAGTCCACAGACTTTCTCATGGCACTCCTTCTGGATACTACTCCTGCAGTCACATGCGCCTGGCTTCCTGGATTCATTGCAAGTTCTGGCCCTTCAGGTCCACCTGCAACAGGGGTTCATGGGGGCTGATTAGTGACTTTTCACTGATCCTTCAATCCCACACTACAGACCTTTATTTCCCCTGCTTCTCCCACAAATCTGAGAGATCTTATTCATATATCACTAACATCTAGTGGTTCTCTGCCTTGATTGAAGCCTTCTGGTTCACCATGCATGAGCTTGGCTGCCCAACAAAAAGATTATGTGAACTGCACTTTCTTCCCTTCCGTTATTAAAGGCAGTGTTCTGGGGTTTATATATAGGAACCACAGAAATTTGAGTAAAAAAATTATACCATGGTAGAGGTCTCCCCAAGGGTTAGTTGCCCACTGGTTTCCCAGTGTGAATTTATCCTAGTATGGAAACTGATTTTCAGCTTTTCTAGCTCAGAAACTTGTTTCTCTTCCCCTGTAGCTTACTAAGTTAAACTCTGTTAAATTAGAAGACTTGGTCAGGCTCACTAGAGGTTGAACTAGACAATAGGGCCTGTTAATATTAATAGGGCCATCTATTAAAATAAAATAAGAAATATAATTATTGCAGGTCCCAGACATTTGTATCTAAAGGTGAAAACACTACACCCTGCAGAAATAGCCTTATAAGAAGCTAAATGAAAATCAGAAGGTTGTCTGGGGAGGGATGTGAAACTAAAATTAGAAGCGTTGGGAGGAATATTGATTGATGAATAGCATCAACTTATAATTACTATCATCAATATCACAGATAAGCTGTGTGATTCCATCACGAAGTATACAGAGTCATAGGCCTTCTTCTCCTTAGTAGATTACAGAACTGGCTTGAGCCTTCACTGAATCCTACCCTTTGTCATGACTTTGAAGCTCCTTCCACTCATCAAGTGGAATATATTTCCCCACCTCTTGATTTTGGGTTTAGCCATATGCTTACTTTGGCCAACAGAACTAGAAGGGAGTAACAGTGTTTAAGTCCTGAGGCTAGACCTGAGGAGATTTCATATGTTACTGTTTGCCCACTTGTGTCTTGCCGTTCCCATGAGAAAATTTTGCCTGGGCCAGCCAGCTGGTCCAAGAAGGATAAGGGACATAGATCATCCTAGACAAGTCCAGATGAGAGGGACTAATCAGAACTGACCAGCAGATTGTCGTTTTACATCATGGCATTTGAGGACTGTTTGTCACACAGCAATAATTACCTGACATACTCTTCAATCATGATGTTCTGTGTTGGGGTAGAGAAGGTGCTCTTACCCCATTGTGGCCCCAGAGTTCCAGACCAGTGTACCCAGGATTCCCCTCCCAAATCACTAGAGGTCACCTTGGACAAATGGTAAGTCAGGGGATTCAGCTTCCCATCTTCAGTAAAATCCTGTTTGATTTTTTTTTTTTCCTGTCCTTTCAGTTAGATGTAAAATCTAAACATGTGTCAACGTGGAGGAGAGAGATTTTTAAGCTCTTCTGAAGGCTACTTCTGAATATTAATGGTTGTTTACAAATGCAACTCAAAATCATTATTTGAAATAAAACTGAAATCCGATCACTTGTAATTTGTGCTTTCACCAGAGTTTTAGGAAAACTCATACGCCCAGCAAAAATCCCCAGACAGCTTAGGATGCCAAGACGTCCTTCCCCTCTCTTTTAAATCTGCTCCAAGTCCATAAGGAGAATTCATGAATAAATGTGGTTGGCAGAGGAACTAAAATGCAAAGACATATTTTTATGACAATTGCATCTTCATTTGTTAGTTTGAAATATGTATTGGTCTTTATATGAATTAGAAGCGTGGCAGGGTGGGGGTCTCAAAACACTTTCCAGTCCCATTTTTATTCAGACATTCCTTCTTTCTCCTCCACTCCCTGCCTTTCACTAGCCTCCCCCACCCTGCTAGTTTGTGAAGGGACTGAAAATGTTGGGATATTTTTTGAAGAAATGTGGGAGGTCTGCAATCCATTTCCTACTTGGTGTGGGTTTCATTTACCAGAAGAAGAAACAACAACAACAATGCAAACACACTGCCAGGACAGCTGGATAACAGCTCCACGCACTAGCTTTTAAACAGCTATCCTATCACCCCAAGAGGCGATATCACTCAGGGGACGGGATGGGGTCTGTGAAGGACAGTGAGGCATGCCCTTCCATTCCTGAAAAACATCCTCGCAGGAAACAACTTGGCGTTTCCTGCAAAACATGAACTTGCTTGGCAGTGGGAGCAACTCATCACCCCTGTTCATCTCATACTGCCTGTCTGATTAATAACAATAACTAATCCAAGAACAGAGTGACTACAACTTCAATAGGAAAGAGGGCCACGGGAGATAAACCATGCCCTCACCAAAGGGAAAAAAATGTGTATGTGCACACAGGCACACACTCTCCCTTTAAAAATGTTGAGGGACTTCCCTGACAGTCCAGTGGTTAAGTCTCCACTCTTTCAATGCAGGGAATGTGGGTTGGATACCTGGCTGGGGAACTAAGGTCTCACATGTTGTATGGCGTGGCCAAGAAAAAAAATATATTTTTTTAATGTTGAGAAGTACAAACTGCCTTAATCAAAACCACTTTATGTTACTGAAACAAGGTTGAAAATTACTACCCCTCTCCCATCCAGATATATTTGGAATGCTAACAGCTGCCATTCTTCATTGACAACCATAAAACAATCACGGTGTTAATGGTTCATATCCATACACTTATTTTAATTCTTGCAAAAACCCTGCAGAGGAGATATCTTAACTTTACAGATAAGTAAGCTGCTTATGAAAAAGTGATCAGGGAGCCAGGATTTTAAATCAAGGCTGTGTGTGACGCCAAAAGCCAGGCTTGTTTTACGAAATCACAGGCTTGGTTGATAAACTGTGAAACCCAAACATAGGAGTTGTTCTTATTAATACATAAACCTAAGTCATCCCTCAAGGCCCAGGGATATAGCCATCTCATCTGTAAATTTTTAACTGATTCTAGACAAAGCTCTTGATGGTTACCAGTAACAGAAACCCACCCAGATTTATTCAAGTGAAAGAGAATGGAATCCTAGTCCCAGCCCTGTAAGGGAACAATGGGAACATGGAAGAATTTAGGATCTGAACAAGTGGAACTCAGAAAGGACAAGACCTGAGGCAGCCCAACTACCCTTAGCCCCTCATCTCAAGAGACTGGTTGTCTTTCACACCCACACATCCTTTCCACTTCTCTGAGTCTCCAGCCCCTCGGAGTTGTAGTCTGCATACAATTCCACAATGATTTCCTTGATGGCGAATCTACTAGGTCCTTGAGCTCAGGGTCTACCACCTCAGACAAGTAACTGCTTCTTCTTTTCTGGATTCCTGGGAAAGGAATCTGATGGGCTCAGCTGGTATTTTCCAGCCAGTTTCCATACAAGGCACAGGTTGTTGACTGGTCTCTTGTTCAGCGCCCCTGGGTCAAATGTTCAACCTGGTCCAGTGAGAGGTGGCCGGGGAGAGGGGATCAGTGACCTGGGGCTGCACCTTCTGGGTAGGGAAGCACCCTGAAGTCCAGAAAATTCTTGGCTCATCTTCACTCACTATTTCTTTCTAAGGCTGGTTTATGCACCTGGTTTAGCACTTAATTTTAAGTAGCCTGATGATGCTCTCCAATTGCCTTCTATTGCTCTCTATTAATTTTCTAGATTTCTAGAGAACCACATCTTATCATCATTATGTCTGCAACACCTAGCAGAATGCTAAGAACACAGTGAACACTTAAAAGTGATTTGTTTTATTAAAGTTCACTATGGGGCAGAACAATGCAGATGATCAAGAAGAATTTATTCCCTCTTTGCCCACAAAAAGACCACTGGAACTAAAAAGAGAGTATGAAATGTGATCCTTGTCTTTACCCTCACTAGCTTAGCTGTCACATATGCAGAGAAGGAAATAATTTGAACTTTTAGTACAGAAACTCCAAGTCTCTTCCAAATCTTCCTAAAAGAGATATCCAGGCCAATAGATCTCGACCTGGAGTAATACGCCCAAGAACCATTTTCTTGCTCTGATTCCATCCTCTTATCACCAATTCCAAGAAGCCTGTTGTTGCTGTTCAGTCGCTGTCATGTCCGACTCTTTGCGACCTCATGAATTGAAGCATGCCAGGCTTCCTGGTCCTTCACTATCTCCCAGAGTTTGCTCAAACTCATGTCCGTGAGTCAGTGATGCCATCCAGCCATCTCAACCTTTGCCTCCTCCTTCTCTTTCCCTCAGTCTTTCCCAGCATCAGGGTCTTTTCCAGTGAGTTGGCTCTTCGCATCAGGTGGCTGAAGTTTTGAAGCTTCAGCATCAGTCCTTCCAATGAATATTCAGGGTTGATTTCCTTTAGGATTGACTAGTTTGATCTCCTTGCTATCCAAGGGACTCTCAAGAGTCTTCCCCAGCAGCACAGTTCAAAAGCATCAGTTCTTCAATTCTCAGCCTTCTTTACAGTCCAACTCTCACATCTGTACATGACTACTGGAAAAACCATAACTTTAACTATATGGACCTCTTACACTATTATAGTGGTAAGCTTGATTACTCTCTGACTTGCAAAAAAAAGTAGTTCAAAACCTAGGTATTAAATTAGTTAGTTAGTTCAGTTGCTCAGTCATGTCCGACTTTGCGACCCCATGAATCGCAGCATGCCAGGCCTCCCTGTCCATCACCAACTCCTGGAGTTCACTCATACTCACATCCATCGAGTCAGTGATGCCATCCAGCCACCTCATCCTCTGTCGTCCCCTTCTCCTCCTGCCCCCAATCCTTCCCAGCATCAGAGTCTTTTCCAGTGAGTCAACTCTTCGCATGAGGTGGCCAAAGTATTGGAATTTCAGCTTTTGCATCATTCCTTCCAAAGAAATCCCAGGGCTGATCTCCTTCAGAATGGACTGGTTGGATCTCCTCGCAGTCCAAGGGACTCTCAAGAGTCTTCTCCAACACCACAGTTCAAAATCATCAATTCTTCGGTGCTCAGCCTTCTTCACAGTCCAACTCTCACATCCATACATGATCACAGGAAAAACCATAGCCTTGACTAGGCAGACCTTGGGTGGCAAAGTAATGTCTCTGCTTTTGAATATGCTATCTAGGTTGTTCATAGCTTTTCTCCCAAGGAGTAAGCGTCTTTTAATTTCATGGCTGAAATCACAATCTGCAGTGATTTTGGAGCCCCCCAAAATAAAGTCTGACACGTTTTCCACTATTTCCCCATCTATTTCCCATGAAGTGATGGGACCAGATGCCATGATCTTCATTTTCTGAATGTTGAGCTTTAAGCCAACTAGTATTAAATTACTAGTAACTAATTACTAGCAAACATTTTACAATTGGTATTGTGATTGAGAGTGATTAATATAAAACATTCTCCTGTCCATAGCTGTGCATGCATGCATGCCAAGTTGCTTCGGTCAAGTCTGACTCTTTGCAACGCTATGGACCATAGCCCACAAGACTCCTCTATCCATAGGATTCTCCAGTCAAGAATACTACTACAATGGGTTGCTATGCCCTCCTCCAGGGAATCTTCCCTATCCAGTGATTGAACCCCCATCTCCTTCATCGGCAGGTGAGCTCTTTACCACTAGCACCACGTGGGAACCCCCATGCCCGCCACACACACACAGCTGAGATGACACTCATTCTAGAAATAAGAATGTTTTCCGCTATTAATAACAGAAAACCCAATTTGAACAGTCATAAACTTCAGGAAATGTATTGGCTGATGTCATGGCTTAAATCATGTTCGTAATTCTTTGAAATTGCTCCCATCAAGGTTGGGATCCATGTCCTCTCCCTGTATTGAGGGTAACCATAGTGACTAATTGACCAAGAGAGTACTGTGGAAATGACAGAATGTGGAAATAACAGAGTGAATGATTACAAATTAGAGACTCAATGTCATGATTAGAAAATGAGCTTTTTTTTAAAGCATTTTTGCATAGATCAACCAAAATGAACTGGAATTGAATCAAGCCTAAAGAGTTCATTCTCCCCCATATTGAAGTGTCTAATTGGATTTCTTTTAAAAATTACATACACACACACAATCTGTGTTTGAAATGGTTGTTGAATTGTTGCCATTGCCCAGAATCCAGTCTGACCTTGCAGCACTCCTAGATATTAAAAAATCCTTTCCATAGTCTTACATTTTTTGGTTTAACAAGCACAAGAGGCCATGAACTCCAACATCTGAAGCAAACGTGTTAAACATCTGGGACCTGGCACAAGTTTCTCCTGTGGGATACTTTGTTTGTGAAACTTTTATTGAATTAGAAAAAAGTTAGGACTGAGTTTCAAAATATTCGTGTAACCTAGTAAGATTATTTCTCTGAAGCGCAAGTCAAAATACAGAGTTCTTCAAACCAATTAATGAGCTTAATTTAAAATCAGGCTAGAAATCTGGTCTTAAAAACACAGAGCGGTGTCTAAAAGGAATCAAACTGACGTACCCAGAGCTCTCCTTCCAACAAGAAAATGGCTAGGGCTTCCCTAGTGGCTCAAATGGTAAGAATCTGCCTGCAATGCAGGAGACAGGTTCGTTCTCTGGGTCAGGAAGATCCCCTGAAAAAGGTCATGGCAACCCACTTCAGCATTCTTGCCTGGAGAATTCCATGGACAGAGGAGCCTGGCAGGCTTCAGTCGATGGAGTTGCAAAGAGTCGGACACGACTGAGTGACTAACACATACACAGTCTAAATTAGGTGGGTTTTCCCAGGCTAAGGCTCCAGTTCACAACCACTTGAAGAAAGGCCATGACATTGGCAGAAAGGGCACTGGTCTGTGGTTTTGGGCAAGTTCTGTCACTTAAACACAGATGATCTTAGGCAATTTACTTTACTTCTAGGCTTGATTTTCCTTATATCCTATAAAAAATGAAGAGAACAACCACCCCACAGGTCTTAGAAATTTACAAGCATTAAAAAACAAATCAAATAATGAGGGTGACAGAACATGTAAAAGCACTATTCCTATAGAAGAGGAAATACATAGAGAGAGGAGGAGGAAATAGAATGCAAGAAATTATCATTAGAAGATGAGAGAGATAGAACAAGTTGAACAAAGATTTTAAAGAAGAAAAGCCAAGCTTGGTCTTCCAGGTTATTCTTCAGGGTGGGTTTGAATTCTTTTAGCATTTCCCCAAAGTGCCCAGGGCTTCCCTGGTGGCTTAGACAGTAAAGAATCCACCTGCAATGCAGGAGATCTGGGTTCGATTCCTGGGTTGGGAAGATCCCCTGGAGGAGGGTATGGCAACCCACTCCAGTGTTCTGGCCTGGAGAATGCCCATGGAAGAGGAGCCTAGCGGGCTATAATCCATGGGATCGCAAAGAGTCAGACACTATGAGCAACTTAGCACAAACTGCCAAGGGCAGCAGCCACTGATGATAGATGTAACCATCCCTCTCAACGTTCACAGTCCATACTCTGAGCATACTAAAGAGTAGGGTGAGGGTTAAGGCTGACAGGCTTAACCACTGGGTCTAACAGGCTGAAGGACAGGAAGTAAAGAAGAAACATGTCTTCTTAAAGGGGCACAGAAATCATTTTCAAAATCCACCTCTTTCTTCTAAGAGGGGCCAGTAGTCACTACAAAGTGCTTTGTGCAGCTGAGGATTTGGAGGGGTTTCAGCCTGAATGGTGGGCTGGGAACTGAGCTTAAGAGTAAGTGTTCTATATCTTAGAGCAAGATGAATTTGGAATTCATGGACTTTTTGGGAAGGAGGGACAAGGAACAAGTTGAACAGAAGAGAAAGAAGGCAGGGCGGGTGGGGTGGGGATGGAGGATGGCAGAGGAGCTTGTGAAACAGCAGAAATGGAGAACTGAAATGTAAATTACTCTCTGTCCTACCCTCTATTCTCAAATCCTCAGTAAAGTTGACTACCTACCCAGTCACCACAAACTGGGTGGGTTAAAACAACAGAAATTTGTTATCTCCATTCTGGAGGATAGAATCCCCAAGCAAGGTGTCAGCAGGACCGTGAGCCCTCTGTGACTCTGGGGAAGTAGCCTTCCTCGCCTTCACCCAGCTTCTGGAGACTCCCGGAGTAGTATGATCTCAGCTTGATCAATTATATGTGCCAAGATCCTATTTCCAAAGAAGGTCAACTCTGATGTTCTGGGCAGGTATGAATTTGGGAGGACACTATTCAATCCACTACCATGTTGTTTCATCTTTTTTTGTGTGTGAAAATCAAGTGCAAGGCAGTTTCATGTCAGAATCAACTGGCAAGGGACTGAGGGTGGGGGGCTATGTTGGTGGTCAAACGGCCTATGCACCAAGTGAATTAATTCAGAAAAGTTCAGAGTTTGAAGTTGGAGGTGACCACCTCCCACAAGAACATTCAGAAATCTAGAAAGACTTTGGAATTTTACAGGACATGAAATGAGGAGTTCAAGCCAATATTACCTAGATCTCATGGGCCAGGAGACCACAGCTAACCTCTGTGCTTTAATCATTCAGTCATGTCCGACTCTTTGTGACCCCATGGACTATAGCCTGCCAGGCTCCTCTGTCCATGGGGTTTCTTCAGGCAACAGTCCTGGAGTGGGTTGCCATGCACTCCTCCAGGGACCTTCCCAACCCAGAGATTGAACTCAAGTCTCCTGCATTGCAGGCAGATTCTTTACCATCTGAGCCACCAAGGAAGCCCGAGAATACTGGAGTGAGTAGCCTATCTGTTCTCCAGCAGATCTTCCCAACCCAGGAATCAAACCGGGGTCTTGTGCGTTACAGGTGGATTCTTTACCAGCTGAGATACCAGGGAAGCCCTCTGGATTATCAATAAAAGAAAAAGGTCTGGAGCAGGGGAAGATTGAGAGGTAAAGAAGAAGAACAAAAGAACAAATGTGGGGAGATGAGTAAGAAAGACGTATGAGTTTTTAAAGGGAGACCAAGGAAAAAGAAAGCAGGGTTAAGAATCTAAGGTAAGACCTGGTGTATTTAAAGTGCCTAAGAGAAGTTTAGAGAAGAGAGGGAGGGAGGGAGAGGTGTGTGGGTAGCCTATCCTCTTCCTTATGTAGTGTCACCAAAAATTGCCTCCACAGTTACCCAGCGCTGTCCATACCATAGCGATGTGCTCATAACCTTGATCAGTTTCAAAGAGCAGAGTGACATGTGGAAACCCTAGTTGCTTTTCTCTCTTTATCAGTGTTCTGTGGACTAAAGAGGCCAAAGTCCATTTTCCACCCAAGGCCCCTGACATCTTTTCTTTTCTGATGATGTATATTCTATTTCAACTCTAGTTTGAGGTACCGCATACTTCTTGTCTCTCTGTGGTTTTTGCTGTCCCTCACCGTGCCAGAGTTTATCTTACTGAATTCATGAAAGGACATGCCACTGCTGCTGCTGCTGCGTCACTTCAGTGGTGTCTGAGTCTGTATGACCCCATAGATGGCAGCCCACTAGGCTCCCCTCTCCCAGCATTCTCCAGGCAAGAATACTGGAGTGGGTTGCCATTTCCTTCTCCAATGTGTGAAAGTGGAAAGTGAAAGTGAAGTTGCTTAGTCATGTTCGACTCCCAGCGACCTCATGGACTGCAGCCTACCAGGCACCTCCATCCATGGGATTTTCCAAGCAAGAGTATGACAATGGTCTAAATTAGTGAATGTCTTTCAGCACAGAAGGGCAAGGAGAACCCTTGTGGATTAAGCAAATAGCTTTCAGATCACTTGAGACACAGTTGAAATAGTTCAGGACAACAAAGATTCTGTGATTTGGGGAAAAGAGTACTACTAGACCCAGAATCAGGAGACCTCTATGCCAATATACCACCAGGTTACCTGAAGCAAGTAAATCCCCTGTTCCTAGCCTTGGATTCCTCATTGATGTCATGGCATGATTTCTAGATCCTTTTGGCTGTCATTGTCTGTGTAGAGGCATTATTAATAAATTTCAATTAAAATGACCTCCCTAGGACATACATGGTGTATTGGGAGAATGAAAATGTAGCTAGAAACCACATTCCCATTTGTAGAAAGTGAAGATGAAATGGACCTGATTTCAAGTCATGGAGTGAAATGAAATGCGATGGAATGAGAAGGAGACTGCTGAGCATAAGCAGAGGGAAGTAAGGCACTTCGGTCCTTCAAGTTCCAGGAATTGTTTATAAACTGAGTTATCACTTGGGTAAATGACTTGGATATTTGGAATATCTGAGATGAAGAAAGTCAAGGGGCAGTTGCTTTTCTGCTAGGACAATATAGAAGAAAGTCAGCAAGAATTTCCACACACATCATCTTGTTTCTTAAAACAAGGAGGTATCATTATCTCCATTTCATAGATGACGAAACTAAGACTCAAGGAACCTGGGCAACTTCTTCCAGATTATAAACTAGTAAGTGGCAGAATAGGACCCACATCCAGGTCCATTCAACTCCAATCCCAGTGTTCCCTCTGCCTCCCCAGATGGATGCTATTACACCTGGTTGTCTGAGCAAAAAAAAAAAAAAAACCTTCCTATAAAGAAACTGAGGGGTGCATATCTCTCTTTTTCATCCTCTAGCATAAAGAACTGGAGAAGGTGATGGCACCCCACTCCAGTACTCTTGCCTGGAAAATCCCATGGACGGAGGAGCCTGGTAGGCTGCAGTCCATGGGGTCATGAAGAGTTGGACATGACTGAGTGACTTCACTTTCACTTTTCACTTTCATGCATTGGAGAAGGAAATGGCAACCCACTCCAGTGTTCTTGCCTGGAGAATCCCAGGGACGGGGAGCCTGGTGGGCTGCAGTCTACGGGGTCTCACAGAGTCAGACACGACTGAAGCGACATAGTAGCAGCAGTAGTAGCATAAAGAACATAGGCATGCTTTCGAATTGAGAGTGATGGTTAGCAGGTCAAAGCCAAGAACAAAGTAGAAACTTGAAAAATATTTGTTAAGTGAATACTGAGTTCAGAGTTAACCTTTTTGCAGGTTACAAGAAAATTCTGAGGTTCAGAGAGGCCAAGTGTCTTGCCTTGGGTCAAGAGACCTAGAAAAGTTCTCTCTTCTTCCAGAGAGAGCTGAGAAAAGAACCAAAGATGTCTAGACTTCCAGACTAAAGATATGCCTACCATATCACCATAACTCCTAAGGCCAATAGAATTTTTCTTACACATTTAATTAAATACAGTATACTTTAGGAGGAAATGAATGCTAACCTCCAATCAAGAATATTTACTTGCCTAATGGGTTAATAAGAAAATGACTCTGCTGTTTCAGAAGCTAACAGATGGTATGGTTAGTATAATTTTCAGTTTTGATATGGGTTATGAGTCACTTTTGTTTTATCTTAGCATTTTTTCCTCAGGTGTGGTATGTACTGACCATAATTACTGGAAATAGGAGGCCTGTCACTCACTCAGGAAGTAATTGACAGACTTGCAGTGAGTGGATGACTGTTTTCATGAGTGTGTTTGGTCATTTAAGTCAAAAACTGGGTCCTTGGGGGATTTTCCTAGTCAGGTGGTTGACTGCACTTTCACTGCAGGGGATGTGGATTGGACACCTGGTTGGGGAACTAAGATTCCACATGCCACTAGCCAAAGCCAAAGAAAGGAGGGGGCGGTTCTCCAGAGTTTCTCCAATGAGCCGCTTCATCTGCATCCCCAAGACTACATTGCAAAGGACCCCCAGAACTCATTCTCTAGGATGAAACTCTCTTGTTCAACACACACTTCTGACCATCTTCAGAAGACCTCCACCTGGATGTGTCAGTCACCTCAAATTCAGCAGTCTACCTGTCCAAGGATATCTAACTGTGGAATTAAGATATAGACACTTCCCTGTATGTAAATTGTATGCCACAGAGAAATAAAAATAAAGAAGCAAGTTTAAAATGGAGTTCATCTTCCCCCATTCCCCAAACTCTTCCTCCTGAGGTATTCCTTGACTTGGATCAGGGTGTGCCTTAGTTCCATAAGCCTCCACACCCAGTAAGTCACCAAGACCTTTTGATTCCATCTACTACAGAGAACAAGGCTTCCCTTGTGGCTCAGCTGGTAAAGAATCTGCCTGCAATGCGGGAGACCTGGGTTTGATCCCTGGGTTGGGAAGATCCCCTGGAGAAGGAAAAGGCTACCCACAACAGTATTCTGGCTTGGAGAATTCCATGGACAGTATAGTCCATGGGGTTGCAAAGAGTTGGACACAACTGAGCGATTTTCACTTCACTTCACTTCACTACAGTTCTCTATACTCTTTCCCCTCCTCTCGGTTTTCTCTTGTCAATTCCCATCGTCATATTCACCTGAATGACCCTGACTCCCTACTTTGGGCCAGACACTATGCTAGTCCTCACGTCTATAGTGACAAGCAACATGCATATCATGTCTTGAGGGAGTTTGCATTTTAGAACTCCATGTGGGAATCACAACCACAGAAACACAGATAACACAGGAGCATTTCATCTTACAAAGGAGTAGGGGTCAGAGTGAGCAGTGCAGTTCCAGGGCTTCAGGGATGAGTCTGGAAAGCTCAGAGAGGAGTTGACCTCTTAGGAGAAAACTGAGAGATGAATAGGCATCCAGCAAGTGGACAAAGAGAAGCTCTGCAAATGAGAAGAGCTCTAGCAAGAACAGCTGGAGGGAACATTTAAGCCTTTCAGGTTGGCTAAAGAGGTGGGGACATTGTTTGAGAATTTATTACAAAGGAGAGGAAAGTGATAGGAGAAGGAGCCCAACAGGTGGGCAGGAACCAGATCATTGGAAAGCTTTGTCAATTACATTTAAGAGTTTGAACTTTATACTATGGAAAGAGGATGGTCAGTGAAGACTTTTAAACAATGGACTAAATAGCCTTCTCTCTAGAAAGATCAATTTAGAGATAATGATCTCTTATGTGAACAACTCAGTATTTTTCTTGATGCCCATTTCTCTCATCTCCATAGACCACTTCCAAAGTGATCTTCCTAAAAATAAGACCATGTCCCCTCCCTAATTAAAAAGCAAAACAAAATAAACTAAAAACCCTACCATAGCTTCCTATAGCAGATGGCAGCACTTCCCAAACTCTAAGGAAAATTATCCCTGAAGATGTTGATGTTCTGGGGAAAAACACAATTCCCTTGGAAATAAGTTTCATTCACTTTTATACAATAATTAAACAGTTGTCCTTTTCATTGTAGGACTTCTCAGAGGCTTTAATTTTCAAGTGTCAATTGTGAATCTTTCTAGAAGGAATTCAGAATTCAGATTTCCAAATCTATTAAGCAAGTGATCTCGTCAGTCTTGGAGCTCTATTGGCATCTCCATGGACTGGTGCTCTGTGAAATTCTGGCCTCTACTTAAAGTCCAAACTTATTTAGATGAGCAAGGCTATCAATGTTGTAAAAAATTTCATGGCTGTCTGCCATACTGACACCCCTGAATCCTCTGCCCCAGCCACATTGGTCTTTTCAGTGTCCTTTCCTTCCTATGCTTGAGGATTTCTTGGGCATCCTTTATGCTGTTGTTCAGTCACTGAGTCACGTCTGGCTCTTTGCAACCCCGTAAACCACAACATGGCAGACTCCTCTGTCCTCCACAATCTCCTGGAGTTTGCTCAAATTCATGTTGATTGAGTCAGTGATGCTAATCTAACCATCTCATCCTCTGCTGCTCCCTTCTCCTTTGGCCTTCAATCTTTCCTAGCATCAAGGTCTTTTCCAATGAGTCAGATCTTTGCATGAGATGCCCAAAGTATTGAAGCTTCAACTTCAGCCTCAATCCTTCCAATGAATATTCAGGGTTAATTTCCTTTAGGACTGACTGGTTTGATCTCCTTGTAGTCCAAGGGATTCTCAAGAATCTTCTCCAGAACCACAATTTGTAAACATCACTTCTTCAGCGTTCAGTCTTCTTTAGGGTCCAACTCTCACATTCATACATGACTACTGGAAAAACTATAACTTTGATTATACAGACCTTTGTCAACAAAGTGATGTCTCTGCTTTTTAAATATGCTGTCAAGGTTTGTCAGAGCTTTCCTTGCAAGGAGTAAGTGTCTTTTAATTTCATGGCCGCAGTCACCATCCACAGTGATTTTGGAACCTAAGAAAAGAAAATCTGTCACTGCTTCCCTTTTCCCCCTTCTATTTACCATGAAGTGATGGGACCAGATGCCATGATCTTAGTTTTTTTTAACTTGAATTTCAAGCCAGCTTTTTTGCTCTTGTCATTCACCCTATTCAAGAGGCTCTTTAGTTCCTCTTCACTTTCTGCCATTAGAGTGGTATTATCTGCACGTCTGAGGTTGTTGGTATTTCTTCTGGAAATCTTAATTCTAGCTTGTGATTCATCCAGCCCAGCATTTCACACGATGTGCTCAGTATAGAAGTTAAATAAGCAGGTGAAAACATTCAGCCTTGATGTACTTCTTTCCCAATTTTGAACCAGTCTGTTGTTCCATGCCCAGACTAGTTCTGACTGTTGCTTCTTGACCTGCATACAGGTTTCTCAGGAGACAGGTAAAGTAATCTGGTACTCCCATCTCTTAAGAATTTTCCACAGTTTGTTGTGAGCCACACAGTCAAAGTCTTTATTTTTAATTTAAATTCATTTATTTTAATTGGAGGCTAATTACTTTACAATATTGTATTGGTTTTGCCATACATCAACATAAATCTGCCACAGGTGTACATGTGTTCCCCATCCTGAACCCCTCTCCCACCTCCCTCCCCATGCGTTAGCATAGTCAATGAAGCAGATGCTTTTCTGGAACTTCCCTTGCTTTCTCTATGATACAATGAATGTTGGCAATTTGATCTCTGGTTCCTCTGCTTTTTCTAAACCCAGTTTGTACATCTGGAAGTTCTTGGTTTATATGCTGTTGAAGCCTAGCTTGAAGGATTTTGAGCATAACCTTGAAAGTGAAAAGTGAAAAGTGAAGTCATGTCTGACTCTTAGCGACCCCATGGACTGCAGCCCACCAGGCTCCTCCGTCCATGGGATTTTCCAGGCAAGAGTGCTGGAGTGGGGTGCCATTGCCTTCTTGCTAGCATGTAAAATGAATACAATTGGATGGCAGTTTGAACATTCTTTGGCATTGCCCTTCTTCAGGATTGGAATGAAAAACTGAGCTTTTCCAGTTCTGTGGCCACTGCTGAGTTTTGCAAATTTGCCAACACATTGAGTGCAACACTTAAACAGCATTATCTTTTAGGATTTGAAATAGCTCAGATAGAATTCTGTCACCTCCACTAGCTTTGTTCATAGGAATGCTTCCTAAAGTCTGGCTCTAGGTGAGTGACCATACTATCATGGTTATCCAGATCATTAAGATCTTTTATGCATAGTTCTTTTATGTATTCCTGCCAGCTTATTCTCTTCTGCTTCTGTTAGGTCCTTGACCTTTCTGTTCTTTATTGTGCGCATCCTTGCATGAAATGTTCCCTTGATGTCTCCAGTTTTCTTGAAGAGATCTCTAGCCTTTCCCATTCTGTTTTCCTCTATTTCTTTGCACTGTTTGTTCATTTAACAAGGCCATCTTATCTCTCCTTGCCATTCTCTGGAACTCTGCATTCAGTTGGATATATCTTTCCCTTTCTCCCTTGCTTTTTGCTTCTCTTCTTTTACTCAGTTGTTTGTAAAGCCTCTTCAGACAACCATTTTTCTTTCTTGCCTTTCTTTTTCTTTGGGATGGTTTTGGTTACTGCCTCCTGTACAATGTTACAAACTTCCATCCATAGTTCTTCCAGCACTCTATCAGATCTAATCCCTTGAATCTATTTGTCACTTTCACTGTATAATCATAAGGGATTTGATTTAGGTCATACCTGAATAGTCTATTGGTTTCTCGTACTTTCTTCAACTTAAGCCTGAATTTTGCAATAAGGAGTTCATGATCTGAGCCACAGTCAGCTCCTGGTCTTGTTTTTGCTGACTGTATAGAAATTCTCCATCTTCAGTTGCAAAGAACATAATCAATATGATTTTGGTATTGACCATCTGGTGATGTCCATGTGTAGTGATCTCTTGGATTGTTGGGAAAGGGTATTTGCTATGACCAGCATGTTTTCTCAATAAAACTTTCCATTTTGTATGCCAAGGACAAACTTGCTTGTTATTATGGGTATCTCTTGACTTCCTATTTTTGCATTCCAGTCCTCTATGGTGAAAATGACATCTTTTGTTGGTGTTAGTTCTAGACGGTGTTGTGTGTCTTCGTGTGTGTGTGTGTGTGTTAGTCACCCAGTTGTGTCTGACTGTTTGTGACCCCATGGACTGTAGCTCATGAGGCTCCTCTGTCCACAGAATTCTTCAGGCAAGAATACTGGAATGAGTACCATTCTCTTCTCCAGGGGGTCTTCCCAACCCAGGGGTTGAACCCAGGTCTCTCGCATTGCAGGCAGATTCTTCACCATCTGAGCCATTAGCGAAGTCCTGTAGGTCTTCATAGAACCAGTCTTCTTTGGCATCAATGGATTGGGTGTAGACTTGGATTACTGTGATGCTGAATGGTTTGCCTTGGGAGCAAGCCGAGATCATTTTGTCATTTTTGAGGTTGCAACAAGTACTGCATTTCATACTCTTTTGTTGACTATGAGGGCTACTCCATTTCTTCCAAGGGATTGTTGCCCACAGTAGTAGATATAATGGTCGTCTGAATTAAATTCACCCATTCCCTTCCATTTTAGTTTACTGATTTCTAAGATGTCAGTGTTCACTCTTGCCATCTCCTGGTTGACCATATCGAACTTACCTTGATTCATGGACCCAGCGTTCTTGGTTCTGATGCAATATTGTTTTTTACAGCAGGAGTTTACTTTTACCACCAGACACATCCACAGTTGAGAGTTGTTTCCACTTTGACCCAGATACTTCATTCTTTCTGGAGCTATTAGTAATTGCCCCCTGCTCATACTCAGTAATGTACTGGACACCTTCCATTCTTCGGGGCATCTTTCAGCTTCATATCTTTTTGCCTTTTCATGGGGTTCTCACAGCAAGAATATTGGAGTGTGTTGCCATTTCCTCTTCCAGTGGACCACGATTTGTCAGAACTCTTCACTATGATGCATCCATCTTGGGTGGCCCTGCATGACATGGCTCATAGCTTCATTGAGTTACATAAGCCCCTTCGCCGTGACAAGGCTGTGATCCATGAAGGGGGTCCTCCTTTAAATTGCAGCTAAGTCTCAACTCCACTGTGAAAAGGGGGTATATGGGAAAAGGTTCCTAAGATATAGGTGGATCTGAGTAAAGGTTAGTGTCCATAAAACTGCAGTATGTTCTTTATGAGAACAGTTTGGATGAATAATTCTATAAATTGTGAATCTATAAAAAGTGCTAGACTACATTTTACAAAGGATGTTGAGTTGTTTGTTATGGGCAAGGAAACTCTGGTCTTTAGAGATAGTGCATTGTCCCATGTTTAAACAGACTCCAGTTTTTCCCAGCCTCTGCTCCCGACTACATGAAGAATATAGGCACCATGACAAGATGGACTAGGGACAAAGAGACTGCTGGAAAGATTTTTTAAAGTGCATTTCTGGGAATGAGTAGGGGTAGCCTGGCTCCTGACCAAGGGGTGTTGTTGGAATGAAGGAAGTCAAGCCTGGAAGGGAGAAACTGGAGGTCAGAAAAGATCCTGAGAATGACTCCTCATGAAGAGCATCCACAAGGAAGAACCAGAATCAAATAATTGGATAAAGATTCTTTCTATTTTGAGCAGGAAAGACAGGAGAAAAATGAGGAAAGGGAAATTGTGGCTTTGCTCAGGAAAGGATATTCCAGAGACTGGAGAGAGGTTCTGTGTGCTTGGGAGGGAAGAGGAAGGGAGGTGGAGAGAGAAGACGTCAAACTATATCCATCACTTTATACTTTGCCACTCGGACCCAGCTCTGCTTTCACTGGACAGGACCCTACCACCAACCTCCAACTTTGGGATGGAGATCAAGGGGTGGGAGTTAGGGGACGGTGTGGAAAAAGAAAGAACAAAGGGCAGAGAATAAGGAGGAGAAATGAGAGGAGAAAGAGGAGGGGAATGAAGGATTCTCCCAACCCCAAGCCCACAACCTTACTCAGAACTAAAATGAAGAAACAGAGTTCTTATTTGGGAGGAGGAACAAGAGAAGCCCCATCCTTGTCTCTGTCCTTGCCCTCTTCCCATCTCCCAGCCTTCAGCAGGTTGTTGAGGAATCACCAAAGGAGTGGAGCCGAGCTGAGTGAAATCCGGTGAAAGTTACAAACCAGAGCAGCCTTGAGGCAGTCTCCCAAGATGGAAGCCTGCAGCTGGAGGGAGTGAGTATGACGAGCAGGGTATTTATTAGCTGAGCATTAGCAGTGTGCTGGCTCGGGATTAGCTGGAAGAAGGAACTTCCTTCCCTTCCAGAGCCTGCCCCATCTCTCCAGCTGCTCCAGAGGAGCAAACCGATGCTTTTCCACGTGCCTTATGGTCACAGATTCTTGCAGCACACCTGCAAGCTCTTCACCATTTACTTGAGAAAAGTCCTGGCTTTTTATGACGGAAAATGATGCCATGAGTCTTTAAAAGTGGTGCTGAGGGCTCTGAGAAGGTTATACGTTCCAAAGTTCCAACAGGAAAAAAGCAGGAAGCAAGACGGGCTAGCTCTCCCCAACTCTGGCTAGATTCTGAGCTGAAAGGATCCTCTGGACTAACTGTGGTTTTACTGAAAAATGCCAATTATGATTTCAACAGTGCCTTTGCACCTAAAAACACTGCCTTTGCTGCAGTGTTACTGGCCCACAGCTCTGCTTTTCAGAAAGACTGGGAGGATGCTCTGTGGAAATGCCAAGCTCGGAGTGGACACTTTTGTGGGGTCTCTTTCAAGGTGGAACTAGAAGGAAACGAAACAAAATAAGACAACAGAAAAATGTAAGGCTACAGGATCACTGTAAAGAGCTAATTTATTTGCAAATACCACAGCTTGGTTTAAACGATGGGTACTTTCTTGGTAAAAATTTTTAAGAGCAGAGAATGAAGACGAGCAATCTGTGGTCCTCTTTAACACAGGGGGGAGTTCAACCTGGTGCAGTGCTCTGTGACAAC